>PRKT01000060.1:410892-435345 GCA_003671525.1 Saccostrea glomerata | reverse complement strand
ATATATATATATATATATATATATATATATATATATATATATATATATATGAAGCTTTGTCAAAGGCTGTTTAAATTTTGGTCAAACAAATTAGTTTCTTCTTATAAATGAATAAAATATTTACTTAATATTCAATATCAAAACTCAAAAGTTTAAAATATCAAAAACGTTTGTTAAAAAAGTTAAATTTTAAATATTGAAAATAAAAATTTAAAATATAAATATTTCAAAACGTTTAAAGAAATTTAAAAGTCTAGGTTTTCGAAATGAAATATTAAGTTTCCATAAGAAAAGAAAATGTTTTGATGTTTGAACTAATGTATTATTTTAGAAATTTTAAACTTAAAATCATTTTAAGAAATCTGATTTGTTTATTGTTACATGTACCTTCGAGGTTACTAGCTGCTTACGTGTGTTACAATACAGTTACCAAGCTAAATAAATTGAAACACTTATCAATTTGGTGTAAAAAATATTTATTTCTATGCGATAGACGTTATACTGCATTTTTGCTAGCTAAAAGTTTTAGATTCACTCTAGAGCAATCTGACTAAAAACCACATGGTTGGAGTGTAGTTTCATACGCAGTATATAATATATAATTATGCTGATTACGCGTTTTTATTTCAGGCAAAGCAATACTGTAAAACGGAAAAAATTTGGCGCATACGTATTTTAGCGCAAATGCAAGTGGGAATGCGTTGGCGCAAATGAATTTTAGCGCTTGCACTTGTCATTAAAACATTTAAATGTGATATTTCTTTTTTTTTTTAACTATACCCGTATTTGACTTTTTGGTTTGTCAAGCACGGAAACATTAGAACAATCCCGTAGAAATGTAAACATTTGTCAACTTTACCCTGGTGTTGCAATATCACATTCACGTGGCACAATGTAAAAATTTATTTTAAATAAAAGAAAGGAGTATTTACGCATTTTATTCCTATTTAAAACAATGCATACATCGAACGAAATATACTTGGATAAACGGTCATCATAATCAGGTATTGTTTGCAAGATCAATCGCTATGCTTGACACGCCGAGAAGCCAAACTTTCAAGGTGCTAATGAAAAGTATCGTGTAACAACTAACAAAATTGTAATCAAATTATAATTTGGCAGAAATTTCTCGATCGATCCTACCATGTGCAGTGCTAGTGTGTATATAAAATCAAACGACCTTTCGGCATTACGTAATCGCGCGTTCCGATTTACATTTACTGATGTAAAAGCTTTGAATCCACACAATATACATGTATAATATATAAAAATCCGTTAGCGCAAAATAAATTTTAGCGTTCAAGGGCTCTTGCAGGCGCTAAAATTAGTAGTTTGACAAATATTCTCGTTTTAAAGTATTAAGTTTATTTTTTTCTGTTTTATTAATTATATCAAACAGGAAAACAAAAACAATGTTGCAGGCAAGTGGTGTAAATAAGATGTTCTTATCTTCTTACTTAGGCCTGTCGTTCCTTGAGGAACATAGGCCATCGACGACAGTCCACCAACGAACACAATTCTGAGCTGCTCTAGCTGCATCAGGCCAGGTCATATCCTGTGTCCTTATAGTTCTGACTCCAAGTCACGCCTGCAGGTGTTTCTAGGACGTCCTCTTTTTCTTTTGCCCTGTGGGTTCCAAGTCATTTTCGAAATTAAAAAAAAAACATTCTGATTGTACACACAAATACACCAAAGCTGACATATAAATTGACATGAATATCGTTTTTGAAGACCAGGGCTTTTAAGTATCTATTTGAATTTTCATTGGTAAACTTGCGCCCCGTTCTTAACAGACCTATTTTTGTATTCATACGAAGCAAAATGTTTCCAAAATCTTATGCGGGAAAGGAAGAAAAACTTGCTGTAACCTTCATAAACTCGACATTTTGATATGTCGACGACGTCAATAAACAGTGACAATTTCCATCCCTATATACCGATACTATATATCGTTCGTATCTCTTTCAGTGTATGACGCTACACTAAAAATGAGTTCCATTACGAGGTTCTATATAATTTAGTTTTACTTTGAACGAAATCTAATATTCAAAATAAGATAACTTTATCATTACATTTACTTACATTATGAAAATAAGATCAATTCAGGAGAAAATGACATGATCTATGTGTGGCGGATATTTATGCATGTTTTCTGTTGAATATCATCGGAGTAAATCGGTCGACACAGTAGCCTCGCTTTCGGCTCTATATAATCAACACAAATTACTGCGCATGTTAAATGCGTGATGACCATGGGAGATTGAACATAGTTCAACTCCTAAAAAATAAAAAAAAAATGACAGAGGAAATTCGGACTGTAATAGTTATGAAGTTTATGGCCCAAACTCTAATTGTTTCTTTATATGAAGCAACACTGTTCCATTGCTTTAATATTTCATTATTTAAAGAGTTTGTAGCTTGTAATATTTTGTGAGTGAAGAAAAAAACTCTATTGCGAAAAATTGAAGTATAAACCGCGAAATACTAAAGGACCAATAGCATGAAAAGTAGGTCTTTGACCTAGTAATACGAAATTGAAATTTAACACCAGAATTATAGGTGTACAATGTGAAATAGGTGGTTTTTCGTTCTTATCAGTGGAATTTTTAGTCATCTGAGTAAAGGTATACCTTAATAGTAAGTGCATTCAGGTGTTGCATGTTGGTCATCAATCTTGTCAATAGTTTCTTTAAAATATCGGCCCAAATTTTCAAGATAGATATAAAAAGATTTTCTTTCGTCGCTGTTTGCTAAGTAAACGAAAGCATTTTCTTTTCATCAAATGAAGACGATTAAGTTTTTATTTAAAGAAAATTTTAGCAGACAATTTTATTTATGTGTCAATAAGGACATGTATCTGTTAAATAAATACGCAGTTTGCTTTATCAATGTTAATTTATAAACCTTTTAAGTAAATAGTAATTCAAAAGTAAAATCAATAATTGCATAATCAGAAATGATTTTGTCAGGTATTTCCAATGAAGTACTTTTCATTTGCTTTTTGCTTTAAAAAAAGGTTTAAAAAAAGGTTGTATTACAATAAACTTTTGAAATGGACTAGACGGGAAAAAGGTAAGTAAATATTCAAACCCTAGAGAAGTTTTGGATTATTTATTAATGAATTTTAAAAAAAAGAGAATTTGTTACACAAATCGAAGATATAGCATTTTGAATTCAAAGGTCTCTAGTACTTTGTTTCGACGGAGTTTACTGGGATACAGCAATATATTGACTTTAAACAAGTTTTTTTCAAGTCTTTAATTTTAACACGGACGTAGCAGTGACACCCGCAATGTATTTGAGAGATGTGTAGGATTAATTATAACCTGAAAAAGTCTGAAAAAAACCTAAGTCAGAAATTAGCTTTTCAGAGCTAATATTTCTTCTTTTTTGTTTTGTTTTACACAACTTGAATTAAATATCTTATTTTTCATCATATATTAAACGTAAACATGTTAACATGGAATATATATGAATTTATGATTCTTTCATGCTATAATAAACCCTTATTTGTGTAGACGCATAACCCTCATCGATAGCAACCAACTTGACAACAGGCAACACACCGATAAATGTTGCATTTGTTGAAAGTATGCGTGTAATGTTCACTGTTGAATTCTCAAAACGACAGTTGTGCATTTAAAAGAAGTAAAATCAACCTGACTTTTATCAAAACTTTCGTCCCATTTAAATTAATTGAAAACAACAAAGGGCAGCTTTTTGAAGAAAAAAAAATACCTTTGCGTTCAAAAAAAAAAAACTTAAAGAGGCGGTGCCTAATTCAAGTGCGCATGACTTTGCGCAGCTTTTTAATTTTATGCAGCCGTAAGCGAACATAACACGTACATGTATTCTAAGTATTGTAAACCGGTCGGTTCACTTTATGCATAAAATGGCCCTGTATATATACCAATTGATTGATAAACACTTTATTTTCTCTTTGAAGCGTTATGCCTAGGTCACATTTAAGCCGATGGTCGGGCGACTAAATTTTTCTTGTCTTGTCGGCTGAAAGAACACGATTGGCCGATACGGTATCGGGCGACAGAGAGCAGTCACATTAATTCCTAGAGACACCGATGACTTGGATAAATAACATAAAAAATCCTTTTTCTTTAGAATTCAGCAATATTTTTTCATATATCTATATTCAGATATATGACGTGAGTAATGTTTGCAAGGCAAAGTGGCATAATCTTATAAAATTGTGACTCAATGTTGAAAATGTGTGCAAAATTTTGTATTGGATTGCATAAAATCGACAAATGGTGCATATCTAAGCAGCAAAGAATACTTAAGATTTCTTTATATCTTACGGATTAATTGTTCATGTCATTTCCGTTCAAAAAATTTATATCAATCCATGCATCAAAATTTTGTTTGTGTTATGTATCCTTACTAGGTTAAATATTCACAAGTCGGCCAATCATCGTCCGATCATTGAGCTCTGAGCTACAGTTTGATTTTAAGCGTCGGCCGAAATTTTAAACACCCTTATTGTCCAACGACGGACGACTGACTTAATAAACTGACCACCGATGGTCGGACGATGATCGAAGGTTGGTCGACGGATATTCTCAATTGAAGGAATCGGCCACCGACGCATAAAAAATTATATCTTGGACCGATAGACACAAAATTGGTCGGCCGACAAAAAAAGAGGTCAAAATCGGGCAAGACAACGGCCGATGAACTGACGACTATCACCCGAAGAATCCCATTTTTGCTTCAAAACCCAACGGCCCTTGGTCGTTTTTGGAAATGTGACTGGGGTTTTAAAATAAAATAGACTCATTGCTTTCATATCCTATTAAAAATTTTCTCCTAAAATTCAAAGTCTTGGAGAACTGGCTTTATGAAATTGCGATGTTCTTGACAGTTCTATCATTTACTAGTTGCATAATTTATTGTAATGGCCAGGGGTAGACTTTAATTTATGAGTTTATTATTTTTCAATGATTTAATTGTGTCAACATTTATTGGGAAAATAATCAGGGTGGATTTTATTATGCATTAACTACACTACTACATTTCAGTCCTTTGATTATTTACCCAACGTGGTATCGTTTATTTTTAGCACATTTGACATATTTGTTGTTTGGATTTATACAGGAAATCCTATATTCTATGAATTCATATTCATACCTTCAAAATCTTTGCATGTTACTGTATTTTACTTGATGATTTATGAGTCAAATAAGCGCTTGACATGGCCATAATTGCACACGAGTGTTAGAGTCATGGAAGTAGTTTACATCCCGCCGACATCTTATTTGTATTAGCCAGAGTTTCATATTTGAGCAAGTTGTATTTTGTTATGCAATCCAATGTTATATTTGCTGGTGAATATCCACAAAATTAATGTTTGAATATGTTTTACCAAGATTTATCAAGGGATTTTACGTTAAACGGGAATTAATGGTAGTTACACATTTTTACTATGACAGAGCTATTTGAATATCGTCTGCTATACGATTGCAGTTTTCTATCTTGAAATACGGGGTTAATTCACATAAAATGTTTACTTACTTATTATAGACAAATCTTTTGTAATACGTATTTATTAGTAATTTTGTCTTTTCACATTTTGATTCGGTTTTGTTATTATAATCCTCGTATTACGGCAGCCTTGATTGACGTTGTTTGGCACTGTTTGGCAGAACTCTGTTTGTACGGCGCCGTACAGCACTGTGATTGGTCGAGTGTCACCATACAGCTTTTTCATTCGTTAATTCATGTCACATGACTACTTCCAAAGGTTATAAATATAAGTGCCTCGCCAGTCTCTGGCAGATAAGTTGCACCAGCAACATATAGCAGTAGCAGCCTAATTCTAGGTGAGACAACTGTAAATTATCTCCCAACACACTGGACACCTGATGTTAGACTTTTAGAGCTTTTTAATTCCAAATCAACTTTCTTACGATTTTTACCATTGAAAGTACTATGGGGCAAAACAAATATTAATTATCTATATGTATCCATATAGATGTTTGTTTACCTAATATTATTTCTTGTTGAATGATCAATTAATAAACCAATTATTAAACTGATACCAAGCCTTGTTTTACTGAGAAGTTGCATTACTAAGAAATATGAATCACGAAATAAGGTGTGACCTTGAAAAGTGTTGTGTTATTACTTTGTATAGCCCCGATTCCAAGATGGCCACATGTGGGGAGCTTACAATATTTTAGATCAGAGGTTGCGCTCTATCTTAAACATCAAAATATAGCTTCAAAAATTGGCTGTTTTGTTGACTTTTTCGGAATAAGAGGATATTGATGTATTTCTTGATGTCATAATACATTTACTAGCCAGAAAATTGCGTCGTTTTTTTTTTATAGATACGCAGTCACCAAAGATCTAAGTGATATTCAATGTATTGTTAACTAAAATTATGCAGTTTCAGTTTCTCAGAAAGTCACAGGACCAATTTAGGCAAAAGTGAACCTTTGTTCTTTGATACAAAATTAACATTTAATTCATATGATAGCGTTGAACTTTGCATGCAGTATGCCTAAATAGTAGTCAGGGTTTGACAAATAGTATTGTATTTATATGAAACAGATTTTATGCAAAATCTTATGCTTGAAGAGAAGAAAACAGTTGCTGTGACCTTTAAATCGACCTTCAGATATATTGACGACGTTTTTTCAGTTAACAATCTAATGGTAATTTCCATTCTTATGTCGATACGATATATCCAGGAGAGCTTGAGATAAAAGATACCACAAAGTCTGACACATCTGTTTCATCCTTGGATATTTTACTTGAAAAAGACGTTAATGGTAACCTAGCAACCAAATAACATGATAAATGTGACGACTTTAACTTTTTTATCGTCAACTTCCCTTACTTATGCAGCAATATACCTTCATCACCTGCATACGGAGTGTACAATGTATATATCTCAGTTGATTCAATACGCAAGAGCATGCTCTATGTATGAACATTTTCTAAAACGAGGTAAATTATTGACAAGCAAGTTGTATATTTTGTATGTACATGTAACAGTGAAAGTAGTACTGCATGCATTACTAACTGAGCAAGAAATAATTAATATTGGAACAATACTTTCACAAATGAAGCTTTGTCAGAGGCTATTTAAATTTTGGTCAAGCAAATTAGTTTTTTTTTTTAATAAATCAATAAAATATTTACTTAGCATTCAAGATTAAAACTCAAAAGTTTGAAATACCAAAGGCGTTAAGAAATTTGAATTTTAAATATTGATAATGAAAATTTAAAATATAAATATTTCAAAACGTTTTATGAAATTTAAGTCTAGGTTTTTGAAATGATAAATTAAATTTCCATCAAAAAAATCAGTTTAATGTTTTGATATTTGAACTAATGTTCTATATAAGAAATTTTAAACTTAAAATCATTTTAAGAAAACTTAATTGTTTATTGGTTCACGTACCTTCGAGGTTACTAGTTGCTTACGTGTGTTACAATCCAGCTGGATAAATTGATAAACTTATATCCAAATTGGTGTAAAAAAAATATTTATTTTATTCGATAGACTTTATACTGCAACTTTGCTAGCTAAGAGTTTTAGATTCACTCTATAGCAAATCTGACAAAAAAACAGATGGTTGGAGTGTAGTTCCATACTCAGTACATAATTATGCAGATTACACGTTTTTATATCAGGCAAAACAATGCTGTAAAAAGGGAAAAAGCTTTCAAATATTTTATTTCAATACATTATAGTACCCGATGCTGATAAACTGCCAAGTATACCACAGAAACCCTTGAAGTAAGTCAGTCAGAGGTCCCAGGCGAAATCCATAATGGCGGCTAGTTACAAGCCTTGTTGATTTTCTAGTATAGAGGGGGAGACCTATATTTACTTATTATACGTCATTTACAGAATTTCATGGGGAGCGCCTATACTGAAAATGAAAAAAAAATGCTTTAAATGAAATCTGCTTCTTGGAATTAGTTAAACATTTGTGTGATGAGCAAGTGTTCCTTTTTCCAAAATTGTGAAAAGAGTGGACAAAGCATCATGGGGTATTACTGATTATTACTAGTTAGTTAACGTGCATTTTTATTCCTCTACTCTGCCTATGGGTATTAAGTAACCGAACTTAACATTCTTAGTGTATAGTTATGATTAGCATCGGTGCCTCTTTCAAAATCATGACTGTCATAGACTCTCTTTTAAAACATGAAGCAACTTCAATGGTTGGAAAGTTGTTACATGATTTCAGATGACCTAGGAGGTCCATAGGTATGTTGTTTGAGAAATTGACCAGTCCTTGTCCGAAAGCATTTCATCTTAATAGTAAGTGCCTGCAGGCGTTGCATGTTAGTCGTAAATCTTGTCAATAGATTTTTAAATATTGGCCCGAATTTTCAAGATAGATATAAAAGATTTTCTTTCGTCGCTGTTTGCTAAGTAAACGAAAGCATTTTTTATCAAAATGTAGACAATTAAGTTGTCATTTAAAGAAAATTTTCGCGAACAGCCAATTTTAATTATGTCTATAAGGACATGTACCTGTTCAATTAAATAGGTGGTTTTCTTTATTATTGTTCAGTTTTAAACCTTTAAAGTAAATAGTAATTCAAAAGTAAAATCAATAATTGCATAATCAGAAATGTTTCTGTCAGGTATTTCCAATGAAGTACTTTTCATTTGCTTTTTGCTTTAAAAATGGTTGTATTACAACAAACTTTTAAAATGGACTAGACGGAAAAAAGGTAAGTAACTATTCAAACCCTAGAGAACTGAAGTTTTGGATTATTTATTAATGAATTCAAAAAAAAAGAAGTTGTTACACAAATCGCAGTTATAGCATTTTGAATTCAAAGGTCTCCAGTACTTTGCTTTGACGGATGTGTACTGGGATACAGCAATATATTGACTTTAACAAGTTTTTTTTCAAGTCTTTTAACACGGACGTAGCAATGACACTCGCAATATACCCGAAAATATTTTAGAGATGTGTCGGATTAAAAGAAAATATCTTACATTATTAGCCAAAAACATGCACGAAAAAGTAAGAAAACACCTAAGTCAGAAATTAGACTTTCAGAGCTAATATTTTTTCTTTTTTGTTTTGTTTTACACAACTTGAATTAAATATCTTATTTTTCATCATATAATAATCATGAACATGTTTATATGGAATATATAAGAATTTAAAATTCTTTCATGTTATTACAAACCCGTATTTGTGAAGGTGCATAACCCTCACCGTTAGCAACCAACTTGACAACAGATAAGACATCGATGAATGATGCATTTGTTGAAAGTATGCGTCTAACAGGTCGGAGAGAATACTCGAAATCGGGTATTATCCGTGAAATCGCGTATAATACCCGATATTAGGGTATCGTTGAATCCGCGAAATCGGGTATTCCGTGCATCCTTCTATAAGTACTAATGAAGAAAGCAACGGCGCATTATGTCAGTTAATGTACTTGTACATCAGTATCTTGTGGATTTATTTTTATTAAACCTAATTCATACGGTTGTCGAATAAGTTTAAAATCACACGACAAACACTGCTGGGGTAACAAAGAGGACACAATGGCGTTATTATTTTTCAAAATAATTTCTAAAAACAAATAATTAAACTTCGTTTGTCTTTATTTTCCATTAAATTATTCCATATACTTAATTTTCTAATTTGTGCACTATTCACAAAATGTGAAACTTTAAAGAAATTTAACGACTTACGCCGTGTTATGTGTTTTTACTGAAAAATGTATGGCGTCCCTTTCACGTGAAACATAAATTATTCCTAACAGTTAGAGAGTACAGTATAAGCGAGTCATAATTGTATATCTCTGCCATAATAGAATAACAAACGTTATTGTAAAGAAGAAAATAAAATAAGATTAAATAAATACCCACGGGAAAACAGGTTGAAAATAGCTAATTGAAGGTGAGTATCTTTTTTTTATGTCAATTTAGCATGCAAATTTTTATTCAAAGACACCGTAAATTTTTTGGTTGCATTTTAATCGATACAAGATATGCTATCTTATCGTTATTTTATGCATTTGTGTGAAAATTGAGAGCAAGAGGTCATATGAACAGGATTTTCTTGGTTTTTTTTGGGGGGGGGGGATAAATAAAAGTCAAATGTGTACATCTTTTCATGAGCATATAGTACATTGAATTTCTCAATATAGATCGAGGTACAGTCATATTAAAATATGAATCAAATAGTCAAGTTTTCACATTTCTTATAGTGTTTACGTTTATAAACATGTTAATGAACAAACTGAAATAATGGAGTGATCAATTGCCTTGGAATCTCTTGTCTTTCTTTTTGGGAATATAATTCCTCACCGGACATTAAAATTTCATAAAAATTGTAGCCACTTCCTTTCTTTATTATACTATTTGATAGACAGGGTAAATTTTACCTCTTTACCTTCTATATTTTTTATATCGCTATCTTATACCTCATTTTAATATGCTAATACAACGCACTATCTGATTGGTTATAGACAATATGTCACAGTTTCTTTTAGATATTTTATCTATGATACTTATTACTCATGGCAATAAATTTTCCTAATACTCATCTATAATGAAAAAATGTTTTAAAAAATAAACATGAATTCTAGTTACTTGTAGTCTCATATTGTGTTTGAAAATAACAGGTTGCTTTTTGTTTACCTATATGATTTTTATTTGATGAATAAATCTTCCCTACAATTAAAAATATATATAACCGAGTTTAACCGACCGTGACATTCGAAGATAAGTCTCTTGGACACATGTAGAACACAGTCGAGGTTGTTTTGTCAGAGGTCAACAGTTATGTTCTCTCATAATTCGTGAAACTATCACTGTCTCTGCTAAAATGTTGAAGACATATTCTGCAAATATGTATGAATGATAAAAAGAAGATTTAAAAAAAAAAGAAAAAGAAAGAGGGTTTTTAGCGGAAATTTTAGACATTTTTATCATTACATTATTTATACATTCATAAATAAATTTGATTTTATGCACCAGATGAATGTGAAAGTCATTAATGACGCATAATTAGATACGATAGAAAAATCCCTCGTTTATACATGGCATCATATCTTGTGTGTGAAATGTGTTTCCGTATGATTTTATTTATTTACATATTGTTCATGTTTGTCGTGTTGATGTGGAAATATTATAAATTACCGAATTCTGATACTTTGGGAATGAACATTAGGAAGATGCATATACTTTTAACATTATAATGAAAATATAGCAAATCGAACGCCTTTTTGTGTGCAGACCCCTGCGAAATGATATTCATGATTTTAAGGACTTTTATGAGTTGTTCATAATTGTTCATGAATGGTTCTTAAAGGATTCTTAACAGATTCATAAAAGTAGTTCATGAATAAAATTCATGAAAACATTCATAATTCATAGTTCATGAACAAATGATGAACAAATATGAATATTGGTAATTTTCAGTTTAAAGAAAAAAACTTAATAGTTCAAGGTTGTGAATGTTCACGAATTTTCATGAAGACTAAAAATGTAAAAATAATTGTCGTAAACGATCGCCAGAAAAAACTCATTACTCCCATAATACAACTTTTGCATGCAGATGCAATTGTTGAACAACCTCCTGATTTAATTAATAACATGCTTTTGTTTTGATTTTGAAAGTATGGGATCAGAGCCGAGTAGGGGAACATAAGAGGTTAAAATCACTATTTTCTACTCTTTGTAATTGATAACTTAGATTCTTCAGGATAAAAAAAACTCTGTTATGAACTGTCTAGAAGGGAGATTATAATTAAATTATGATCGTAATTTAAAGAATATTGACAGCATTTTTTTTCTCATATTGAATTACTAATGCTTCTTCTTCATTTAAATTGGCCAGCTATATTTATATTGTGCTTTAAATTATTTCATTTTTCACGACACAACTTTGTTCGACCGAATTTTCTCTATTTGTCAAACTTTTAACAAGTAATGTAAGAAAATGAAACAGACTTACAGTCTAGGAAAAATTTCATAATCTTCGTAAAAACGTATCATAGATTTATTGACAACTAAAAAATTATATCTCTTGTCCGTACTGTACCGTACCATTCTTGGGTCGAAAAGCTTTATATTTTGATGCAGTTATAAAGTCACATTTTTCAGTCCAACGTGTGTAAATGATACAGCACAGGCTGCACGATTGTGAAGAAGCTATGACATGAACCACATTCGTATTTTGTAGTCTATTCTCCTATACACTTTCCTCAGTTTGAGGGTGAGTGGTTCCAAGAGATATTTGTTGTCCTCTGATATGGAGGCGGTCATACTTGAATACGAAACTATTGCTCTACAGGTATAATGTAAAAAAAAATCCAACTCAATAGATGATATAACTTATATTAATTTAAAAAAATAATTTCAGTGCAAAATCATTCAGATAGTGTTTGTTATTTTATGTTTAACAAAAATCTTGGCAATTCGAAACTACTTCTTAATTAGCTCTGCATGACACTTTTAAAAGGCGCAAACTTTGAAACGCGCGAGACGTTGGAAAGTGAATCGGTAGAGTGGGAGGATTATTAGCGTAGTCATTCTTTGTCAACCTTTGAAGAAAATAACAGAATACGAAGAAGGAATATCCAGAGGATCAATTTACTTCATATCTGCAGATATTAGTGGTGAGTTACGAAAACATGGAGGCAATCGCTGAATCTGCATGATCTGTGAGATATTTGTCAAGATGTTACTGTCTATTTGTAAGAGTTCAGTTATGTCCTTTTTAATGAAAATTTTGTCAAACTTTGTTATGAGTAAGGATCCAATCAAATTACGTTACATTTAATAATTAAAGATTGAAACATTCATCCTGTTCACCTATAACATCTTGAACATGGCGGGCAAGGGAAACAGGCTAAACTCCCGCTCGGAATGCTTTAAAATATGGCAGTGCCTATGATGCAGAATTAAATGAAACAATTAAACAAAGAAACAAAAAAAACAATTTAGTCATGTTTTCACATTTATGAGCATTTTCAGAAAATCTTTGTTCTTGTAGGGTAAAGAGAAGCACTCACAGTTCACAGATAATGTTGATGAGTTGAGATCAGAAGATTAAAAAAACTCTGGTTGCCAAAAAAAATATAAAAAACCCAGGCTCTTGAAGAAAAACAAAAAGGAATGAAAATATGAATCGTAATCGATCAAAGGATCCAAGTGATGAAATTCTGAAAATTCCACAGGGAAAGCCAATAAGATTTTTTTATTTGACCACCTCTGCTCAAAATCCTTGAAAGCCCTTTTAGCTGATACCCTAATTGCTGAACACACTTTTCTGCCAGACAGTGAGACTTGGATTAACAATCATTCCATTTTAGGCATACACTTTGAAATATGCTGAATAAGGAACCCACTCTCTTCTTGACCAAGTAAGGTTAAGGATTCTGCAAAGAGTTGCGTTTGAATTGAAATTTTTCATAATTCTACTAGGAATGAACTACATAATTTATTTATTTTCGTTATCACTTATCAGAATTGTTTACTTGAACAAAGATTTTGTTACCATGATTGGAAAACAAAAATTCTGTGAAATCTTTCAAGATGCTATTAAAATATTTTCTTTTGCAGTTTTTCATTTGCATAACTTATTACATTTTTGTTTACTAAAAGCAGGAACATTCACGAATAGTTCATGAACATTCCTAAAAAAAACTTTTACAAATTATTCATGAATAGTTCATGAAATGCATTGAACCTATTAATATCATTCATGAACTTTTCTTGAAAGTTCAAGAATATCATTCATGAACTTTTCTTGAAAGTTCAAGAATTATTCTTGATCATTTTGCAGGCACTTAAAATATCCAAGTTTGTTCATGAAAACAAATAATTTTTGAATATTCTTGAACTTGGTTTTCATGAATAAAATCCATGAAATCATGAGTGTCCAATTTTAACTTCATGGGATCTTCATGAACAATTCATGAGCTGATTCAAGAATATATTTCATGAACTTTTCTTAAAAGTTCAAGAATTATTCTTGATCATTTCGCAGGGGGATCATGAAATGTACTGAGCTCCACGGGTATTTGTTGTCCTGAGCGCATTAATCTTGACGCCCAAATTCTTACTTGGCTAGTGATACCTTTAGAAAACATGTGTATCTAGATGAAAGTTAACTCGGCAACATGCTCCATCCAATTGTTTAAGTTTTATTAGGTGATTACACCTCCTATACCCGATTTCTTGGATTCAACGATACCCTAACATCGGGTATTATACGCGATTTCAAGGATAATACCCGATTTCGAGTATTCTCTCCGACCTGTGTAATGTTCGCTGTTAAATTCTCAAAATGACAGTTGTGCTTTCAAAGGAAGTAAAATTAACATGACTTTTATTAAAACTTTCGTCCGATTTAAATTAATTGAAAACGACAAAAGGCAGATTTAAAAAAAAATACCTTTGCGTTCAACAAACAAACAAACAAACAAAAAAACGAAACTTCACAAGGCGGTGCCTAATTCAAGTGCGCATGACTTTGCGCTGCTTTTTAATTTTATGCAGTCGTAGGCGAGCATAACATCTATTCTAAATATTGTACTAAAAAAAAATCGGTTCACTTTATGCATGAAATGGCCCTGTAGATATACCAATTGATTGATCAACACTGGATTTTCCTTTTGAAGATTTAAAATAAAATAGACACTTAGTGCTTTCATATCCTAATAAAAATTTTCTCCTAAAATTTCCAGGTTTTTGAGAACTGGCTTTATGAAATTGCAATGTTCTTGAATTTTTAGGTAAACAGGTATAATTAAGAGCTTTTAGTGAAGAAAACTAATATGAGCACACTCCCTGATCTAAAAAATAAAACATGTCTTTTAATTGTGAGAAACAGTTCTATCATTTACTAGTTGCATATTTTAGATCAGAGATTGCGCCCTATCTTAAACATCGAACGATAGCTTCAAAATTGGCTGTTTTTGTTGACTTCTTTGGAATATGAGGAAATTGATGCTTTTCTAGACGTCATAATGCATTGACTAGCCAGAAAATCGCGTCGTTTTTGATAGATACGTAGTCACTAAAGATCTAAGTGATATTCAATATATTGTTAATTAAAACTGCAATTTCAGTGTTTCAAAAATTCACAAGGCCAATTTAGGCAAAAGTGAACCTTTGTTTTTGATACCAAATTAATTAACTTCTATCTACATAATAGCGTTGAACTTAGCATGCAGTATGCCTAAATAGTAGTCAGTGTTTGACAAATAGTGCACGAGCCGGAGGCAAGCAAAGAAAAAACATTTGTTATTAATATGCTTACTGTTGTGTAAACTGACAATATTTTTCTCCATTTCAAATGTTTCATCCCTCTTTCATTGATTTTAGTACGTACATTCCTATTATAACGTCACGTTGTGCTACATATACGTCATAATCTTTTTAAAATTAAAATTTTGAATGGTCAATAAGGTGTAATGAAGAGATAGTTTTAGAGAATTTTAGTTGAGTGGAGGCGAAAAATTGAGACAATTCTTTTTTATTTTTCTTCTTTAATTGTTATATAATTACGAGTAAAATTATAATATATATATATACACTTTTGCGCCAGCTGTGACGTATCAGAAATGATGTATGAAAAAGAGAGTAGCTGTTATTGCCAATGTCTTAGTTATTAAAGATAGGTTTAATTCGAATGTACCTATCTTTAAATCAATTATACCTATCTTCAATTCATTGAATTTATAACTGTCTTCAAACCAATTGCACCTATATTCAAATGAATTAAAGATAGGTTTTATTGAATTGTACCTATCTTTAATTCATTTGAAGATAGGTACAATTCATTTAAAGATAGGTACATGTACAATTCATTTGAAGATAGGTACAATTATTTGAAGATAGACACAAATACAATGTATTTGAATATATGTTAATTTGGTGTTCCATAATAATCTGGTTTGGTATGGGGACTCACCCATTTCAAGGCATTTGACAACTGGCTGAATCATTTGTATCTAAGCAATCCCATTTCCAGTCCTCGGGATCATGGGAATTTTAAGATTTAATAAATTACCTTTAACTCCAAACAGTAGCTCGATCTTATCTCATGTAATAAACATCATACTGCTAAGTCTATGAATCAGTTATTATCCCCCCCCCCCCCCCCCCCCTCCCCCGCTTTCCCAACATTTCCGTTACCGAGGTTGTACATGTATTATTGAGCGGCAAATTTTAACTAATAAAAACCAACAATTTTACATCCACAGTCGCTTAATGTTTTTTAAAATTAAATTATAAGGAATGACTCTAATTCTTGGCCAAATTATTCGAGTATAACTTAGTTTGGGTCAGTTTATGCTTTATAATCGACGTCACTGTTGGGTTTCTTAAATACTGTAGAAGTACTTTTTCCGCGTGGTATTAATTAACGCTATGTACGCGGTCACAAATTTTCCGCGGAAATTTGTCCAAGCGTATTTAATATAAATGTAAGGCATATAGTGACAATCTGAGAGATCCGCGTAATTTTCTATATACCTGCGGATCAAACAAAAATTGAGATTCCGCGGAATTATGACCCCGTGGAAAAAAAAGTACGTCTACAGTATCACAATTTTGGGACTTTTTACAATTACTTTAATGTATTTGACTGAAAAGGCAATCCCCAGTCCAGAAATACAAAAATACAAAAAGAAAATGCAAAAATGTGAAAATTTGGCGCTTTTCCATCAAATTCCCACAAGGCCCGAGAGTAGAGTTTGCTTCAGTAATGTATTACAAAATATTGACTGTTAAAGACTTATCGATGAAGACTTTGGGACCCTCTCCTCCCTTAAAATCGGATATCAATCTGTGTGTTAATTTAAAAAAGCACACCATTGACGTTTTTGGCTTCAATGCTTTTATCCCATAAAATCATGGACTAAAACTTTTGGTCTTTTGGAAAAACACAAATTAAAATTTTGACTACGAAACAGTATCGAATTGCTTCGCATAACCAATTTCTTTTACTTTTCTGCACTCACGAAAAATTGTTTTCCTGGCATTAAAAATTTTACAAGCAAGGAATTGAAACTTCTGCTGAATTGAGGCAGATTAATCACAAACTTATCATATTCAGAAAGGAAAAACAAAAGTTGAGATCTATGATGTACATTTTCAGAAAAAGATCCTAATTTTATGTTAAAATTGGAACAATTTTTTCTCAATATAATGAAAGACTTCATGAAAAATATTTAAATAGATATTTCTGAAAAAAAAACTCTTTGTGCAACCAGCATGGAAAATAAGAATCTAAACTTAACAGTTTTCTATATATTTCAAAGAGGGAAAATTGTCTTCTTAAAAATCCCTTCCCACAACAAAAATACAGCTACTGCCAAATTTGAATGGAATTTAATCGCGGTTTCTAATATTATGCAGCGTTGTCAAGGACTTAGTTCTGCGACTAAGCATATCTTTTACGGCTAAACTTATGCCACTTGGTAAAACGCAAATTACGCCCGACTAAATTTTGGCGTAAGCCCGAAAAGTACGCCTAAGTTAAGGCTTTTTACGACTTTTGATGAAACGGGCCCCAGGATTGAACCTCCTTCAGTACTATTTTGGGGTTACAGATTCAACTGTAATGGTTGATATATCTGCCCCGTATAGAATCACAAGAGTGACGCCTTTTTTTATACTGGGTGACGGGTCTGACAATTCCATTTTGTCATTCTATGTACACTTCTTTATTTATCGCAAATGAAAATATGTTGAAAAAAACTTTTTTACTTTCAGTTCCATGATGCCATGTTGTAAATATGCTTCAACAAAAGAAACAACGCAAGCATCCCGTGTATCAATGCTTCTCAATGGTCCCTGTGCTGATCTCTTCAGGGTCACATTAAGGAATTGTATAACTGAAATCCAGCTTCCATTCATTCTTCAAAATAACAAAATACTTCTACAATCTATTCTTAACAAACAACAGAAAGAGATTCTCTTTCCAGCATGGGGGTTTTTCATAGGGTCATATGAGGAGCTAGATTTATCTTTATTGTACATATTATTGAGAAATGTCTCAGGAATAGTACCTCACAAGAGAGGATGGGGTAAGCGTCCAAAGAAAAAAGATCGATCCCTCTCGGCAAATATTGATAGGATAAAGGAAAAAAGGAACAAATACATTGGGCATCCTAACTCTATCTCACTATCAGATAATCAGTTCAATTTTGTTTGGGCCGAAATAACAAATATCATAAGTGAACTTGAAGCGAACTTGCCAGGTGGAATTGTGAAATACACAGATGATGCAAAATTTTTAAAAACTTCAACAATGGATCCAGAACAGGAAGAAAAATTTTTAGACGTTATTGACAACCAAAACAAGATAATTGAAGGTAGATCTAGACAAGATAGTTGTTAATACACATAGTAAAAATAAATATACATTTGTCAGATGAATGCCATCACTATAGCTTGAGCCAAAAATGTCTTAAAAGAAGGTGCAATCTGTATTATAATTAAGCTTCAGATAAAAAAAATGTTTTGTGGTACAATTTCTATAGGGATTCTTATTACTGTGAAATCACTAATTTTGTGTGGGGTTAATTTTCAGTATTTTCGGGGTACATGTATATAGAGACCCATGAATTCATGACTACCACAAAATGTAACATTTAATTATCCATGACAACTCAACACTTCTCCAACCACGAAATCATATCCCAATACAATAATAATTTGACCCCGCGAACATATGTGATTTTACAGTTTTCCTGTTATAAAACTATTGAATAAATAACAAACGTTTCAATACAATTTTTTTCTTTTTTAAGAAAAGGAAAAGACTATCAAAGACCTACAAGGTAAACATACTTATTTCTTCTGTAGGATATTTGAAAGCTTGAGTTCCTCAGGTCTCAGTACTTGGTACCTTGTTAGTTATGTTGTTGTACATACCCATTTCCATATCACATCCTGTATCAGCCCGAGACACCAATATCAGCCAGAGGGCAGAAGGCCCGAGGGCTGATACAGGATGTGATGTGAAAAAGGTAATGTTTTATTATCTTTATTACATACTTTTAGTAATAAAATACAGTACACATTAAGTTGAAGAAAATAAGTAAATAATCATGCGCGAACTTCTTGTACATGTACACGGTCTATTGTCTCATATGGTTTGGGTTTGTTTCTACATGTACAGTGTACTTCTATTTCAGATGTGCCCTATCCGTAATTTGAAAATAATTCACTATTTTTCAATTAGATTATCCTTACATTCATAAAGTTTACATGAAGAGAATATGTAACCCAAAAATTTGTGTATGATCACAAGTACTTTTTTTCAGGTTTAATTTTCGAGGGGTGTGATATTGATCCGTATCAGCCCCGCAAATCCATATATATCAGCCCTGTGAGGCTCATACGTGACGTTAGGCATATCTCATATGCAAAAATCCTGTATTTATTACCAAGTATGTACTAAATGTAAATAATGTGGCTGAAAATATATATCTGTTTGTACATTACTGTATATGTTGATAATTTCTTACAACAATGTTCAGATAATATCAATTTGATTGAGCAAAATCTTAACCATGATCTAAGAATACTAGATGAATGGTAAAAAAAAATGGAACTTGAAATTTAACCCTCAGAAAATAAAAGCTGTATTCTTTAATTTAAGAAATGTAAAGCAGTTTCTTAAATTATTTTTTTTTTGAAAATTGTCTATGGAATATTTTACAGAACACTAACATCTTGGGGTACTTCTGTCGTCGAACTTAGGATGGTCTTATAATATTTATACCATTATAAATAAAGCATACAAAAACTTGGGCTACATAAAAAACTAAAATTACTTGTCAAAAGATATTCTATCCAAGATGTATATATCTTTTATTAGACCATAACTTGAATATGCTGTTAAAATTTGGTCTGGATGGACAAAGACAGACAATGATAATCTTGAAAAAAGTTTAATCATTTGCTGTAAGAATACAGTAGTAACTGGCCTTATAATTAACTATTGCTTCAGGAAATTCAATATATTTGTAAACAGGTTGGGAACCATTAGAATGCAAAAAAGGGAGAACAAAACTAATAACAATGTATAAAATGCACAATAATATAGTACCTAATTATTTCCTAAATTTAGTACCCGATACAAGAGACAATATTATTAGTTACATAGTCTTTTAGTGACAGGGTATGGGATGATACCTGGTTAGTAAATTTCATACCTGTCGAGGCGGAGCCGAGTCAGGTATGAAATTTACTAACCAGGTATCATTCCCTACCCTGTCACTAAAAGACTATGTAAAGAATTACCCCGATGTAACATTTACGTTTTATCTTTGATTTAATATGTTTTGCGGTGTGACCGTTGGGGCGAGCGCAGTTGTACTATCAAAAACACTTAAAAAATTGATCAGCCACTTCAAAAATCAAGAGGCACCAAACATCTCAACTAGCTGTGACGTCACACGACGTCACGGTACTCATCGGAGCTTACAGAGACAGCCGAGCGTCTGGTTGAAACTATAGACCTAGTGCAATTTTGGTCGAAAAACATTGCAAAGTTCTTTTTTATTTCTTTGAAAGATTTCTACAAACTGAATGCCTTTTATGTCTTACGTTATTTATTTATTTGCGCAAAGGACATTGGGTAGTGCAAAAATTCTGGGAATGTTTCACAGAGAAAATTTGCCTGACGTATGTACAGATTTCAATCCGAATTTCCTCTGTTCATACAAGTTAGTCTATTGAGTTCGCTTTGCGACGCTTGCTGTAAATAATTTTCTCTGCTAAATGCTTCATCACGCTTTTACTGTGCCTATTATGACGTCACGTTATGTTTGTTACGTAATGTATCGACCGGGTATAAATTTACAACTGATCGGGTATAGATTTGCAACTGACCGGGTAAGTAATTCACCGCCTTCACGTGACAGACTTTAACCAATCGTAAGCCAGGATTTTACGGAAAAATCAAGAGAGGTGGGGTAATATTAGTTACCCCACCTGTGTTGATTTTTCCGTGAAATCCTGGCTTACGATTGGTTGAAGCCTGCCACGTGAAGGAGGTGGATTATTAGTTACATAGTCTTTTAGTGACAGGGTATGGGATGATACCTGGTTAGTAAATTTCATACCTGGCGAGGCGGAGCCGAGTCAGGTATGAAATTTACTAACCAGGTATCATCCCATACCCTGTCACTAAAAGACTATGTAACGAATTTACCCCATCGATGAAACATTTACGTTTTATCTGTAGTTTATAAATGTTTTTCTCTGCTAAATGCTTCATCGCGCTTATACTGTGCCTATCATGACGTCACGTTTGTGTTTGTGACGTAATACATCGACCGGGTATAGATTTCTACTGACCGGGTATGGATTGACAACTGACCGGGTATAAGTAATCCACCGCCTTCACGTGACAGACTTCAACCAATCGTAAGCCGGTATTTCACGGAATAATCAACAGAGGTGGGGTAATACTTAAACCCGGTCAGTTGTAAATCTATACCCGGTCAGTTGTAAATCTATACCCGGTCGATATATTATTTTATTAATTTTACAAAATGTTGTATATAGGAAGAAAACAATCTAAGTTTTTGAACTCGTGTCTAATTCTTTTGACTCTTTGAGGTATTGTCAATAAATATGTGCAGTTTATTAATTTCTTTAATTTAAAGAGCATGTCCATGTCATGCTGGTCAATATTCAATTTTAAGACAGACCATTCAGTTTTTTATTTCAGCAGACATGCTGGTAAATGAATACGATAAGAAATATTCATTTTTATGCCCTGTTCACACGGAGAGTTTAATTCGCAGTAAATAATGCGAAGTAAACTAATGCAAATGAGATTGCGTTCACACGACAGCTAATGCGAAGTAAACTAATGCCAATTAAGGACAGATGATATAAACAAAAAATTGATGCCTGGATTGCTATATATTTCTTGGCCTAATTTCATAAAGATTGTAACTGATGCACATAATAAATTTCTAGAATATAAAGAAATTTTAAACCTTCTGTGATGTTCAAATATCTTCCCTTCTGAAACCACCCTTATTAATCTATACAAATATTTTTCACTTTAAATTCCATTATTAATAAAAACTAGGCGGTGAAAGTTCTTCATTTTATCCATTTTAACATGACCCAAGTTGTTATTTTCATATCCTTCGACAAAAGTTTGTTTGTATCATCTGTCCTTAAAATTTTACTTCTGCAGCCCGGCGTCAGCACGACTATTATGACGTCATTTGTAAATCACGTCACCTTATGCAAAAGCAGATCCAATTGACATAATGGAAAAGTGTCTGTATACACATTTTAATGATTGACAAAATTTTCCTTAGTTTTTCACTCAAAAATAGCATAAATTACCTATAGCTGACCACCAACAAGTGGAATTTGACTAAATTTTGCCATTACGCATGCGTCAGAATTTAATTCGAATAAGCTTCGCTTAGCGTTCACACGGAGCTAATGCGAAGTAATTTAATGCGCAGTAAACTAATTCGAAATAAACTAGGCCTAATTCGCATTAAATTCTCCGTGTGAACGCTAAGCGAAGCTATTTCGCAGTAACTTTACGTTTAATTCGAATTAAACTCTCCGTGTGAACAGGGCATTAGTTACATGTAAGATAAACGCTAACATTTTGCTTTCTTTAAATTGAAAGAAAGAGAAACCATTTTTAGAATACACTGAACTAGATTAATGCCCTGTTCACACGACGAGTTTAATTCGCAGTAAATTAATGCGAAGTAAACTAATGCGAATCAAATTAATGCGAATTAATTTGCGTTCACACGACAGCTAATGCGAAGTAAACTAATGCGAATTAAAAATTTTCTTCTACTGTCAGGCGTCAGTAAGTCTATTATGACGTCATTTGCAAATCACGTCACCTTATGCATAAGTAGATGCATTTGACATAATGTCACAGTGTCTGGAGACATATTTTAGTGATTAATTCATTTTTTCTTAGTTTTTCAATTAAAAATAGCACAAGTACTGAAAACTGACCACCGACATGACGCATTTGACTTAATTTCGCCATTACGCATGCCCCAAAATTTAATTCGAATTAGCTTCGCTTAGCGTTCACACGAAACTAATGCGAAGTAATTTAATGCGCAGTAAACTAATGCGAAGTAAACTAATTCGCATTAAATTCTCCGTGTGTACGCTAAGCGAAGCTAATTCGCAGTAAACTTACGTTTAATTCGAATTAAACTCTCCGTGTGAACAGGGCATAAGTATAGATGTACACTGAAAGAAATACGTAGTGATTTTTACTAGTGTGCCTGTAAAGTGTTTGTCATGATTAGTAATCTTTCTGTTTACTGGCTAAGATAGTTAGAAGTGGAGCTTTTGGCACCCTCGCTGATAATGCCAAAATTAAATCCTCGCTAAACATTCCGCTTTTCGATATTTTCATTTTTTGCAAAGAATCGAAGGTGTTTCATTATTTTGTTATTGTACATTAATTCATATTTGCAGACCAACATATAGGTGAAGAGGTGTTGGGAATCATCGGTAAGAATAATTATACTACTTTAAGACCACATTTTAAGACCACACGGTCTTTAAAAAAAATGTATATATTAAAAGGAAAAAAAGAAACAAAGGGTAACATAATGCCTCCACTTTTTTGGACAAAAACTTTCGAAAACTGGCCGAATGAGAATCCTGGTTACTATGAAATACGAGGGGCGTTCAATAAATAATGTCATTGGGGCTCGGAAGGAAACAAAAAACGCTTTTCTATGACTTAGTCTTAATGATTTAACTAAAACATTCTCTTTCAATTAAAATGCATATACGTACCATTTTCATTCAATTTCTAATTGTTTTTCGAACACATTTTGAGTATGACCCTTCGTATACTGGAATATGGCAGATCCTATGATTTGCTGTACTTGTTTTTTTCTTTCTGATAGATGTTTTTCTAAGTTTAGGGAATGAAACTAGTCAAAGTTTGAAAGATCTGACAAATTTTGTTGATGTGACAAAACATTTACTTTCTGTTTATCTGCAAAACTCCTTTACTCTTCATGGCCTGTGGGTTTGGCCGCCGACGTGAAGACATTTAATGTAGTGTATTCCTCATTCTGTTTCCTTCCTCTCATAAACCTTTCAAATTTTTTGCAAAAAAAAAATGTTTTCTAGACTCTCCAGATATTGGAACTTCCTCTCCGAATATGAATTTGAAGAACAATAAAAACAACCCAAAGCAAGCAAACAAATAAACAAACAAGCAAACATAAACTCCTTTCCCAAACGTGAAAAACCTAGTTGGGGGAGGGATGGGGTGGGGTTAACTTTTAAAGCTTCATACATAGAAACCTAGTACTTTAGCCACTTAGAATATTCGCTTATTTGATTAGGAGTCAGCGTTTTCTGGGGGCGTCCAAGGTCATTTAAAGTAAACTTGGATTAGTGTAATAAAAAATTTGTGTGTGTGGGGGGGGGGGGGGGGGGGGGGG
>PRKT01000060.1:360430-410883 GCA_003671525.1 Saccostrea glomerata | reverse complement strand
GGGGGGGGGGGGGGGGGAGGGGATGGACTGAATCTGAACTTTATATCTATATTATTGAAAACTGCGTAATTTTGGGGAAATACATGCAATCTGATAAAATTATTTTTTACTTATTGTCTTATATATATGAACCACATTTCAGCGACATGATTCTTCCTTTACTCAATATGATTTTTATCAGATTGCTTCCTAAATTAACTTATTCTAAAAGAAATTTAATAGACTTTACTTACTCGTTGAAAGATTGATTGATTGATTGTATACTGTTTAACGTCCCTCTCCAGAATACTTCACTGATAAGGAGACGTCACCATTGCCGGTGAAGGGCTGCAAATTTAGGCCTATGCTCGGCACTTACGGCCTGTGAGGAGGGAGGGATCTCGTGCCACACCTGCTGTGACACGGGGCCTCGGTTTATACGGTCTCATCCGAAGGACCGCCCCATTTAGTCGCCTTTTACGGCAAGCAAGGGGGAACTGAGGACATATTCTAACCCGGGTCCCCAGGGGGCCAAAATCAAGCGAGGATCTCTCCCAATTTATAAATTCATTTGCAATAATATATGTATTGAAAGCTGCTGTTTATGACATTGTAAAGTCATAAAAAAGACGGGTTGAAGTCCTTACTCAGCTCTGGGGAATCTCATCAAAATAAGTGTACAATGTAGAATAAGCGGACATTGAAAAATAATGACGTTGTCGAACGTCATGAAACAAAACGGCGACAGCGCCGGGAATCATATACATGTGTAATTTCCAAAAAATGCTTTAGGATTTAGTGATTAAAGACACTACGGATAATGACACAACTACTTCATATTTGTATAAAATATTGGAGAAAGAGATCGATGGCAAACCAACAACTAAACTTAATGGTGGACCTAATGACAACAACTTTTCTATCGTCAACCTCCTTCATTTATGTTGGAATTAACCATTATTTCCTGCATATGGATTAATAAACGCCTCGAGCTCACGGTTCATTCAATGCGCATGAGCATTTTCTGTGTACCACAATTTTTAAAACAAAGCAGGCTTCTGACAAACAAGTTGATGAATAAAGGGCATGTTTTTGTGGAGCTATTTCTACTAAAGTAAAAAGGCGATCATGACGCTTACAACTTTATCCTTGTTCATGACTTTTGAACGAGAAAAGATAGGCTTTCATAATTATATCAAAGCTGTGTATTACCTGTGTCAAGACCTTTCTAAATACACTATGAATTTTGACACCATGACCTTGACCTTGACGTTTGTCCTACTTTTTAAAAAATTAAAGACTTAAAATTGGTTTTACCTTTTGAATGAGAAGAGATATGGTTTTCATAGCTAGGAGTAATTTGTATAATACCTACATGTATGACAGGACCTTTTTAAATACACTTTGGTTTTTCGACCTTGTGACTTTGATCTTGTAGTTTGACCTACTTTATCATAATCTTCATCCTTGCTCACGGCTTTTGAATTAAAAGACACGAGGCTTTCATATCAAAGTTGTGTATTGCTTTTGACAAGACCTTTCTAAATACACATTATTTTCTATCTTGTGACGTCGTCCTTGAAGTTTAAGCTTATTTTCAAAAATGTTGAATTTCTAATTGAGAAAAGATAGGGCCTTCATGTCTTAAATTTGTATTTCCTGTGACAAGATATCTCCGATCATGCTACGATTTCTGACCCCCTGACGTTCACGATTGACCTTTTTTTTTATTAAAACTTCGATGACAACTTCTGAATGACTTATGAAAGAGCGTTAATACACTGTATTTGACACAATATGCCATAAAAATGACACCGAAAGCGGGGAACCACAATTCGTTGAATTTGCTTATTCTTATTTATGTTTTCTTTGACCAACAATGGACAAAAGCACAATAAAAATGCATTGAAATAATATTTCATTTAATTGCATATTTCATCATCATGAATACATATTGAAAATATAAAAATTGCAAATATTGGTTACATATGTACATATATAATTCTTGACGAATTTCCCTTGATGACTGTCTTCCATTCATTTTTGAATATTTGACTGATTATCGACATTTAAAGATAATGATAGAAAAGAGGGATGCTCTATTTTGGGTTAACTAGTATTCAGCACGCTTTGAATAGGGCGTTTAGAAAAAAAATTGAAGGAAAAAATTTAATCAGAAAAGTTTTCGGAAATTATAATGGAAAGTTTTGCGATGTTTTATATGTATTTTTTCAATGATATTAAAAAGAATGTGTAATTTAGGTAGAATGCATCGAAAAGGACATTATACGTACAAACGAAATACTGTTTGTATATGTACTCGTATTTCGTATGAAAAAAAAGTGAAAATAACAAAGGGTGATGATTTTAAAATATCCAAAACCAACAGGATTCTGTTAATACGGCATAAATACGGACCACCACAAATTGAAGAGATGAGATCAGGTGCTTAGAAAGAGTAAGCAACCCCTGTTGACCTGTCAACTTGCATGTATCTGTCAGTAACCAGCTTCGATTTAAAATTTAATCGTGCTCTTGGGTATCGAATAGGTTGAATAGCGAAAAATTACATCTTAAATAAGAAAAACTGACGATAAAAAACTGAGACAATTTAGTTTTAATTGGGTCTTTATCGCCTATAGTCAGTAGAAGTTCCAAATATGAAGCAGACGTGGCAAAAATAAGAAGGACAAAAAATTCCTGCATGTCTGAAAAATATACAATCGTATAATGTGCATTAATTTTTTTTTATAAGCAGTGGTCTACTGTGTGAGAATTTCATTTTAAAATATTGTTTTTAGCCACCTTGTATTATACAGATACATGTACATGTAAAGTCATCAGATAGTTTTTGATCTATTTGGGTCTAAAAAAAATATTCTGGATTTCATTACAGTTTAAACACTTTTCATATGGCTGAGACATAAACATAGCCTAAATAAGTTTTTATATATTAAATGATTATCACACATAAATCATGGATTTCTCTTTTTTTATATTAGAGATGACGAACAAAATTCTCTCAAAGCATAAGGATGATCGAGTGTACACGAAAACTTTAGGGCTGACAGCAACATTAGATATACTGAAAACAAGAAAGATCGCTCTTTTGACAGGAAAAGGGGGAATAGGAAAAACTACCATAGCACGCCAAGTCATGTGTATAATGTCACAAAAAACCTTGGAAACACCCTACGTACCCGTTTTTATTGAATCTCCGACGGAGTTGAACAACGTGATCAAACATAAACATGGCCACCATAGATATATTTTTTTCTTGGATGATTTTTTGGGTTCAACAAATTTAGATACTGGCGCTGTTGAAATGTGGAAGAAATCATTTGATATCATAGATTCCTGCACAAGGAATGGAGATGCGAATAATCCTTTTTTGATTGGGATGAGGAGAAATATACTAGATGAGGTAAAAGTGTATGTCACGCACGATCTTTTTGAAAAAGAAAATATTATTGATCTGTCTTCAGAATATAAACTTACCTTCGAAGAGAAAAAATTGATGCTACAAGCCTATGAAAAGAAATGCAAGTTTATAGTACCTGAGCTACAGAGAACTACATTATGCCAATACCCTAAACGTAATAGGGAGACTGCTGTCCACAGATTATCTGATCATGAACGACGTCAGATCGTGAACACAGAACCTTATTATGGATTTCCATTAACATGTTTCCAATTTTTCAAAAATCGTGAATTGTTTCAGCTTGGCCCTTCGTACTTCAAACATTCCAATAAAAAGTTATACATTACGATAGAAAACATGCGAAAATCTTCAATGTACATAGAAAAGATAGCATACTGCGTTCTTTCCTACACATGTGTACTTCGGGTGGTACATATCCAAAAATTACCTGATGACTTATTTAGAAATATTTGCGAAAAACTGAACATTTCTGATGTAACTAGGGTGCATATCAAAGATTCTATTGATATCCTAAATATCTTTTATATATCAGAGACCACAGTACACCAAGTATATACTTTTTCACACGAAACAGTTCTAGAGGCTGTATTGGTGTCATTTGGACAGTTAGCTCCAGAAATTGTTATCAGAAAATGTAGAATAAAAAACTTTTTTGAATTGATTCGTTCAGAGGAATATGCTCCGAAAGCTGATGAGGTTGTGTTGCAGATACCTAAAGACTATTATGAAGATCTTGCACAGAGAATGCTGCGTGGTGACGACGGAGACGGTGTAGAAAAAGAACCATGGCGTGTGGCGATGTACATTTTGTGGCACCATTTGTCTGACGACCCTTACTTCATTTCAACTCTTCTGGACCGTGAAATGAACAAAAGACTTCAATCAATCTTTTATGAACCAGTAGGTGAATCATCAAACCTTTACAACTCATTACAATCCAAGAAATCAAAGTCGCACGGGACCTTTTTTACATTAAATGAGAGGCCCTTTTCAGTCACTGAGAGAAAACGACAAGAAAATAAAAGCAAGCGAGCAACGAAAAGACGAATTTGTGACACTAAAATACAAATGCAAGAGCCGATACGCAACATGTGTACATCAGACCGTGCATTCCCAGAAAATGAAATTAAGAGTAATGAGCGTGTTGTTGAAAGACAGTCTGAGGTCAAATCCGCTCCGAGTACTTTGAACGCTTTGCTTAGGAGAAGAAACAATGAAACTGTCAGCAGCCCGAAAATAGAAAACAAAGCATTTGAGTCAAAAATAGAAAGGAATGAGTTAAGTAAAATTAGTAAGCATATATCTACCCCAGAGAGTACTTTGCTCCATAAAGGTGAGGAAAGTAAACAACAGAGCACATTAATAGGAGAGATAAGTGAGAATGCAACAGAAGATTCGGAAAAACGATCAGAACTTAAATCTTACAAAGAAACGACAAAAAACAAATTGTACAGGAAAACAAGTGTCACTGTCGCTGATAAGCCCTTGCTGGAAATATCAAATGATAGAGTTACTGAGATTGCTTCTAAAAAAGAGATATATTATCAAAACAATCGAAGGCATCATTTGATGAGCTATTCTTCAACTTGTAAGAACATGTTACAATCTACCCAAATTTCTCCATCGTTTGAAAGATATAGAAGCGTTAAAATTCAGAGAAATGGATTTCCGACACCAGTATGTACATTGAGATGTGGACCATTCGAAACGAAATCTGAAAAAAGAGAAATGATCTCAGGAAGAAAAGTGTTTAAAGGGTTTACGGTTTTCAGTTCAAACACTGCTCCCTCTACTTACAGCGAAAGAATCATTAATGTGAATGAACTTTCAGAAAAAAACAAATCCCATTTTGTTAACATTTCTAAATGTACACTGTACGAAAAGGATACGAAAAAGGGGAAAAGAACCTTACAAAAATAACAAAAATAAGCTAATGTATAAAGTCAACAAATTGTATATTGAATACGTTAGTGTAGAAATTCAAAAAAAAAAAACACTACACATCCTATTAGATTTAAAGATATTGACCAGAGAAAGAGAGCAATTAAAAAAATTGGTCCCTCTTTCGATCCGAAATGCCAAATTGCCATCTAATGATATAATGGAAAATATCTCCTTTCACAATAAGAAGTAAAATTCTTTATTTAATCATCTTCGATTCATTCATTTAGCATGCATAAATATCCGATAACTTACTATGAAAATGGATGTTATAAATGGAGACGTGTCACATGTAAAATAAACTCATGCATACATTGAAAGGATTAATTTTTTTGCTTATTCAGATGATGAATTGTTTTATCCTTTATATTATACACTCTGTAATAGTTATTGTAATATATATATTTTATTTTACATCATCTATAAAAAAAAAAGGCTGTTGAGTAATGCTTATGATAAAATATGAGTGTGTTATACATAGGAGTACTAAGTTGGTGTTAAAGCGAGATGCAAAATGATGACCGAATTATAATGACGCATAATGGAATATAAATAGTCGTCAATCGCATCAGTTATAAAAAGATTGCACTCGATCTTGTACTAAACAATAATTTTCTATAGAAATAAAAAAGATATTAATTTTTTACTGAGCACTGCTGTTTCATGAAGAAAAAAAATGATTTCCGTCACCCGGAATATTTTTAGATGACTTAGCTACGTGTATATTTAATTACTTATTATCATTAAGTGATATAAGAGTCAGTCTGCCATTTTTTTTATTTCTTGCAACAAACTTTTAATTTACCTAACTTCAAAATTTTAAGTATCAATTCGAAGTAGCGAAACTGAAAGTAAATCTGGAAATTGATAACTATACCCAAAGTATAAATAATAATAAATAATCAATTAAAGTAGGATTAAAAAGATTAATTATTATATTAATGATGCGAACGTCCTTATACGTTTCATTGATGGAACAGCCACTGATTAAGAAATCTGTACAGGCGACATGCCTACTGTAGTTAATGCAGTGATGAACGCAATGGGGTTTCTTAAGAAATAAAGGAGAAAATATTCAGTGGATGTAAATAATAAATAAAAATAAATCATGACATAAAGAAAGTTTAAAGTATGACCTTGTATAATGTCATATGTCAAATAGCTGCAACTCTCTGACAAAGTTAAACATTAAAATAAACACTAAAAAATGATAATTTCTCCAGATATTTTCAATTCAAAACTATAGTACCATCATATGGTCGAAGACAAAACATCAGCATACATTGCCAGGGGATTTAAAAGTTATAGACATTTAAAAAGACATTTATAAAAACAATAAAATAATGCACAAAATTCCTTTAGGTACTGGAACTAGGGAAAAGACAACAAAGTTTAAACTACGTTGCGTATATCATGAAAGAGCATTGATGAGGTTGTTAAGAATCTGTTTTGAAGATCATTATTCTTTTCATTCCAATATTTTTTTTATAAGTAAAAATTACTTATTCAACGAATATTACTGTGTCAAATTAAGGAACATGTAATTCTAACAGTTTATAATACAATTCTAAATTAATTACATATACTGTCCATCCGCCTGCTCTAGTATTACAGAAAACTCTGAATCCGCCCGTGCATCTCGGGTAGATAGCTAAAATTGGTACATGTAATTTTCAGAATTCATGGAGACTAGATTTTTTTTTTAAAATTATTATTTTGAATTACATTCAAATCTTTCATAGAAAAAGGTTGTAAGAAAAAAAATATATTTTCAGAGTCATATACATTGATGTTACATAAATACCTAACTTGAATCCTTTAAAGCATCTTGAGACTTATGAAATAATTTTGCTGGGAACATTTTTCACTGTTATGAACAAGGAAATTTTTAACATTCTTTTGCATTAAAAATATCGATAACAAAAAATGTAATATTATAAAGATACAACATTCTTCTTAACCCAGGAGTGATTTCCAGAGACACTTGTATTTGATTGACTGTTTAAGTTTCAGTGTGCTTGAAGAATGCCATTAAGGCCACAAATAATATAATAAAAAAACAAAGAAACAGATGTATTAACAACACAACATTTTACAACTTTAATCAAAGTTATTGTCTTTGTGATCATACGAGTTAAATCTAAATAATTTTTCATCATTATTTATATAGAGGAAAATGAAACAAACATGATTTTATACACGTTTATTTTGATATTGGCGATTGTTGGTCGTGGCATATTTAAAAGCAGCAAGGGGTCGCCAAGCGTAAAGGGCGACCCCAAATTATTACAACAAGCAGCAGCAGCAAGCAACATGAAAGCATAATATTACATGTACATGTAGGTATAATAAGCATAATAATGGCCGTTCCGGGTATACCGCGAACGGTAATCAACCTTACAGTTAAATTTTATGTACATGTATTTTAAATAAACTTTACAAGTTTACATGTATGTATAGTTATCGTTCCGGGTTATCAAACCGCAAACGTTACTAAAGATATTTTAGCAAGCAAAGCACTGTGCATGAAATTTGTTGGAAGCAGTACACATTTTGCACAGCAATTGATTTTGTTTCAAGCAAGCAAAGCAGACCAATTCACGAGTTTGTTGAAAGCAGCACACATTTTCACAGTAAATGAGTTTGTTTTAAGCAGCAGCAGCACAATTAATTATAGCAACAGTTGAATGGCTCGGCGCAAACGCCACATGGCCGAAACCTTTGGAATCCATAGGTTTCGGTCACCCCATAAAATGGGGAAGCCGCATTCAAACTGAAATAGACCCCCTGAAAATAACTCTAAACCCCCCATCCCTCCTAAGTTGAATACGTCTGTACAATAAATAGACTGAAAATATGCAATTTGCTTCAATTGATGTTTTAAATATGTAAAGTTATGAGAAATTTTAAAAGCAAAAGTTTTCATATGAGCTACATTGGATTATTTTATAGCAAAATAATTTATATTACATGGAGAATTACATGTACCAAAATTTAAAGAAACATTTATATGGAGACAAAATATTGTCCATCATAAAAATGGCTGATCCTGATCTACCTCTCTCATTTCAACAGCAGCACGTATAAATTTCTTCTGGTTGGTTTTAAGCAACCTAGTTCTAGACAAAACTATTTAACTTACCGTGTAAGATTATCTATGGAAATAAATCATGTTAATTGTATTATAATAGGTTAGCTTTATATTTGAGAATTAACTCTCCAGACTTTTAGTAGTCACATGTATTACATGTAACACAAGGTGTTCGAGGATCAATGACTCCAAATGGAATCTTAAAATTATACTTTATAATAATACTTCATATACTATCTTTTTAATGTTCATAATAAAAACAGAAAATGAACCTCCCCATCACTTTTTAATTTTATTCTCATGACATCAGTTCTTAACTATATTCTAATTATTGCTTTTTCATCAAACTAATCTGTATAACTGAGCTGTGTGAATCACTTCTAATGACAATTACAGATCTATGCCTATTAAAATAATAATGTAACTTCACTATCTAGAACTTTGATAGAAACAGGACAAGAATTATTAATATTTTAATGGCTCACACACAGAGCAAACCCCATTCCCCTATCAGACTTGCTAGCAAGAATACCTGAGTATATGTGTATTTTAATTATCCCTGTAGTTAAAAATTAGGCAATATTGTGTTGACCTTGCCTGACAGTGCATTATTCCTAAATTACAAAAGTACTGTACATCACTTTCCTAAAGGTATGGAGGATTTTTAAAAAAACTAATTTTCTTAATATAATAGTTTTGTATTTCCTACAATTTTCCCTGACTGAACCTGTCTGTGAAATTCCAATGGGTTGGATTTAAAATGTTTCTACCCCTGGACCTTATAACTAGTGGTTTCCACTGTTTCACTGAATATAGGATAAGCCAGAAAATTAAATTCACTATGATTTATGTATCTTGAATGAAATCCATAAGCTTATATCATGCTTATCAAGTTTAGATGTCTGATCACAATACTAAATTAAGACCAAAGAAAATTGCCATTGTGAAATACATCACATCAATTGGCCAAATCTTTGTATTAAAAGCAGGTGGAGCTAATGTATTAATGAAATCAATTCTAAAAATTGAAGTCCTTTACATAGCTTTAGTCATTAAAATCTGCATACTACATGTACGGTCAGTTTATATTTGTGTGTACTTGACTTGATAACCTTAGTACACTGGATATTGCAAATAATAAATCTTGCTGAATAGATGCTCCCAAATCTGTTATATTCCTATGTAATGATGGCCTCATATGCAGCTCTTCCTAGTAAGTGTATGATACACTCTTCTACTGAAAACCCTATCCAATTCATACTTTTGATAAAGAATTCATTATTCCAATCCTAAGAGTCAGACACAAATTGTCTAACAATAAAATTCCCTTTTATTCTCCCAGAATTGAATGAATTGGATATTTCTCCCCTATCTTTGTTTTATGAATGTCCAAGTTAATTTCAGTAATATTTTCAATCCCGATGTTTTCATCTTTATTCCTAATAGTTATAGCCTTAAAAGTGAAGAATGCATGAGCAAGAATAAAATGAGGTAAATCAATCAAAATCCATGTCCCTAAAATGCTAAAGCGAATACCTTCGAGTCAGATTGTACTGTCAAATTTATTTTAAGGCAACTAGTAATTACATGTACACAAATGAAAATAATTAGCATAGCTCTAATGAGTAAGTGAGCTACCTTTGATTGCCAATGAATTTGATAAAATTTATACAATTGCCAAAAGAAACCAAGGGGCAATTACAAACTGAATCTCTGACTTTAATTTCAAGAGTACATCAATTTTGAAGTTTGAAATAAAGCATTGGCTTGTCTTGTTGGTTGATTGTGTTGTTTAATGTGGAAGGCACTATTCCATATGAACTAACTTCCTATTGCATGATTATAACTTATAGCCTGATATATAGTGAACATTACCCTTATATAACTTACAGTATTTGAATTTTCCCTGTTAATCCTCAATGCTGGATATGGTATAACTTTGTTTCTTAGCCCCCTCCCCCTTTTTTTTTTATCATTTAATCAAACCCAAACTCAAATAAATATCACTCTATTGCAAAATGCATTTAAAAGAATTCCCTTATTGTATCAATCGAGAATGTTCAATTGAATAAAGTCTGCGAAAATTGATAGACACCGATTATAATGTTTTGATCACTTTTACTGTTATAAGCCCCCCCCCTTTTTTTTTAAATCATTAAATGCACGATAAAAGTCGAATTATAAATTTTAAAAACATAATTACAAAAATATTCCTCAATCTGATATATCTTCGATTGTAAAACTAAAACATAACCAAGTTTTAACACAAATTATGTCACATGTATGCCGACATGGAAAATTTAAATCCAAGCCAATCTCGCATTTTTAGAAAAAGAATAATCCATCCATGCATCTAATCATCAAATGAGATATTTGTCTATACTATTTTATGAAATAATGTAAGAAACAATGTGACTGAAAGCATTTTTTTTAAATTCTGTCTGCTACAAAATTCGTTTACCTTTCGTTTTAGGATCCAGGGTAAAGAGGGAGAATTAGAGATATCCCGAACCTGATCTAATTTATATTCAAGCTAACCCAACTCAAATAGCAGCAACAAAGTTTTCCTCATAAAATAAGTGCATCTATTCTTTAAATTAATAGATGCTATTATTTATCATGGAAACAAATCAAAAAAAAAATGGCAATGTTTAACATATCAATAAATTTTAAAAGTCTTATCTCATTTAGTAAAATTCTATGTTTCTTTGCAACTGTTTTGAATTTAGAAATCTCCAGTAAAAATTCACGTAAAAACCCTTTTTAAAGAAGTGATGTTTAATATAAAAAACAAATAAAAATGTCATATAAGGATATCGAACAGTGATTATTATTAACAGTTCATGATAACAATACGAATATTAAGCTGAGTCAACAAAGATCTTTCAGGTTCCATTTAAAAAAAACTCTATATCTTCAACATACTGATTTTTTGAAAAGAAATATTTAACTAATTCATTTTTAGGATTGTGAGAAGACCACACATGTGTTACAACTGACTACACTTGTGTTACAGCCCAATATTCACCAAGCTGAATAAAATTTTCAACTTAGTCCTTAATTATACATGTAACTACATCAACGCGGCAGTCTGTCAACACCGTTTTTCAAGGTAGAGCTCCAAATAGGCCTATACTTCAAACTCGATGAAATCAAACATCTTGTACGCCTGTAAATTCATGTGTCAAAAAGCAACTTCACAACACATGTTTTGTGCGAGGTGATATTTTTCTTTCTTTGGTGAGGAAAAGAACCCCTGTTAGAAAATGAGAATTTCTGTTTTTGTCATCTGTATTGTACTATGGCTTTCCATAATCCCGGAAAATATAATTAACTTTTGCGTCTAGTGAGTATATTCCAAGATTGTTTAATTTAAACGAATGTTAATTTATCAATTTTACTTTAAACATAAAATTCGGAGGAAAGAAATGGCAGATGCTTCATGAAAGAAACAAGTTCCACCTATAAAGCGAAAGAATATAAACAACAATATTAAAAAGATTAGGAAGACATTTTTTTTAACTAGGAAGCGTCCAAAAGGTGCGTTTACATATTACACGTAAAAAAACAACATTTTGAAAAAAAATTTTAAGGATGGCTGAATTGTCAGAAAAATTAGCTAAAAGATTCAACACATTTTCTTCCCATAAAGGTTATTTGGTTGAAAAAAAAATGTGCTGAGGCTATATGCAGTTTCTGAAATTTTTATACAAATGCCATTTTAAGAAGGAATAAGTAGTCTAATAACGATCATAACCTACCAGCCTTTTAAGGACAGACGAGACGTTCCTTAATAATAGATAATATTTTCTATGAGTTTGTTATTAAAGTATTGTTACTAAAACATGTTTACTCACAAAAAAATGAGGTACCTTACCAGGCAATTCTGCAAGATACCAGGAGTAGTTTTTCTTATATAATCCTTTGGGGAAGAAAAATAATTTTCCCTATTTCAAATGTTTAAGTGTTTGAATTTTTTAAAAACGTTTAGAAACTGGTTTAGAAATCAGAATGTTATTGAAATTTTGAATATTTTTCATACATTACGAAATTATAGAAAACAGATTTTGAGGAACGTCTCGTCTGACCTAAAAGAAATTTATTTGATATAGAATGTAGAGTTATCTCTTATCCTAATCAGTTTGGATGCTCTACTCCTTGAATATTGCACTCCGAAACTTTATTTGAATTTTTTGTGACATTCGGGAATAACTGTAAGGAATAATTTAAAATAAATTTTACTGATATATATTTAGCTTTCTCTGTTCCCGAACAAGCAAAAGGGACTGAAATTTCATTAAAAAATTGTTTGTAAATGACTTTTTTGTGTAAGTGAGATCTTTTACAAAGTCAGTTTACAAGAATTGTACAGTTGTAATTATACTGATCTATACACAACTAATAAAATTTGAGGGACATATGATTGGGAGATAATACACATAACCAAGTACTTAATAGTTACCTCATTTTAACATTATTAATCTACCGTATATCCGTTTTTTTTCGCGGTGATCTATTTTTAGCATTTTTTGCGACTATTTTTAATTCGCAAAATGTAAAACACGCAGAAATGATGTCAGCTATAATTTGACAAATGAATTCCATTTTAAGCAAAAAATCCTCAATCGTAAAAAATAACTTACCCAAAATAAAAACTATACTAATTTACCCCATTTTTCTCAAAATTTCCAACACGCAAAAAACCCCCAGATATATTTTTTTTGATTCATTGATATTAAAGCGCTTCATTTTTTTTATTAAATAGATTAAAAGATGTTTTTAAAATGATTTTATGACAGTTTTTTTCTTTCGTATACTTCCCGTTCTTGTGTAACAAAACACCCTTATAACCTGCGTGTAAGGTTTACCGGGATATTTGCAAGTGATATGATACGCAGGAGCAAGTTGTACATACGAACATGTTTTGAAAACGTGTCTTAGTCTATAAATAACATTATTTGACGAGAAAGAAAATGAAATAAGTCTTGTTGTTAGATTATCATTAACTTCCTTCTTCTAATATAACATCAAAATATGGAAAAACTGTGTCAGATTCTGTGGATTCCTTTTTCTCGAGTTGAAAGGAATATATCGTATCAACGTATGAATGAAAATGATTATTGTTAATTAATAAAGCATCGTCAAATATTATACAAATATAGGCAAAGCCCTGGATAAACAGACCTTAGATAAAGTATATCCACTGAGCATCTGAATGCAGGGTATTTGTTTTATCAATAATTATTAAGAAATTTCTTAAAATACATAGTTCTTAATCTAAATACTTTCTCGTAAAAGGCAATGTTATGGCATAACTTATGATATAACAATGCCTTATACAAGAAAGTATTCAGTTTAACTCATAAAAGGTTTGACTCATAAGCATTATGACGTTACAAGTTCGAATAGCAGTTGCTTCAAGAAGAACGTTTTCAATTATAGAAATAGCATGTCTCTTAGTTTTAAGTTTTTTCCGTTTAAAATAGGCACATCCAGTCTATTAATTTTACACTTTTCAAACTTAATTGAGCCATTTAGATAGCTGCCAACAACAAATAAATATTAAATCTACATACTGAATTGAAGGCCAAAGCAGGGGACTTCTTTTCTTGTAGAACATACATTTGGAAGTGTGCATAAGGTAAAAGAAAATCTACCATTATTAATGTTATTTATTTTAATTTGTTAATCATTTGGGCCGAGCTATACATGTAGGTAAGTGGTATGTTTTCAATTATACCATCGTTCTTGTTTTTCTGACTGTAAACCAAAATCTCAATACATGAGTCTACTCTGCTCTGTTTTTTGCCAAATATAACATGAACCTTTCAGTTGTTGTAAAAGAGCATTTATTTGTATGCCAAACAAAAATTACCAAATAAGGACAAAAATTAGAAATGACCATATTTAAACATATTCTTAATTAAGATTAAACAAATATAATAACAACCTAAAAATAGGACTAGAAAAATTTTTGGCAAAAAAGATGGGACAATCCTTTAAAAAAAGCAAACAACACTTTAACAACACACAAGACTGGAATAAACACACCTTGGGAACATGATATAACACATTATGTTGAGTATTCCAAACATGCTAAGAATAAATTTCCACTTATTATGTCTAGCTACAGTTGAATAAAAAAAAACTGAGTCATATGACAAAAATTTTATGCGCTTCGGTGTACATCATAATCCATTCACAAATGTAGAGGTAGCAGGGGAGTGGGTGGGTGAAAACATCTTCATGACAGTGCACATGCAGACTTGAGACAATGATTACGTGACAAGATCAAATTATAATAACTGGTACAGGTTGCGTGTGGCACTACAATGTCCGGAAAAATCTTAACAATAGTAATTTATTGATAGATGGTATAAATTACTTTATGTTGCACATAAATACAATTATACCATCGTTCTTGTTTTTCTGACTGTAAACCAAAATCTCAATTCATGAGTCTACTCTGCTCTGTTTTTTGCCAAATATAACATGAACCTTTCAGTTGTTGTAAAAAAGCATTTATTTGTATGCCAAACAAAAATACCAAATAAGGACAAAAATTAAAAATGACCATATTTAAACATATTCTTAATTAAGATTAAACAAATATAATAACAACCTAAAAATAGGACTAGAAAAATTTTTGGCAAAAAAGATGGGACAATCCTTTGAAAAACGCCACAAACTTGTCAATAACTAATAAGTTATAGACAAGTGTCCCATCCAGAAGATACACAGCGGAAATGTCAACAACCCAATACTTATCAGGTTGACATTTATAGGAAAATTGTCATACACAATCTATAGTAAAGGGGGGAAACTACTGCACAATTTGTTCTACTGTACAAAGTATCCTATAAAAAACATTTTCTACATTTCAAACAAACCCCATCAGCCAAAAAAACTGCCCGTTGATTATTAGGACACCAGAAACCAGACAGGCGAAAGAATGTTGCTGAGTCTACATTCTTCAAGTAATTGGACACTCGTCTGTTTAGTTCATCCACCCTCGTGTTAAACCATGCTGTGTCCACGTGAAACCGGATACGCCTTGTCGGGGGAATTCTATGCAATTTCTGTAGCACCACCACTTTCTTCACATTTTCCTCATAACGGAGATAAATTATAAAGTCTACAAGCTCACGGTAAATATCATTCACTGATGTGTTTCTCCTACACAAGTCGTTTGATACCGCTTGTAACAAAACCACATCTGGACGCAAGTCTCTAACGTAATATGTACCTTGCGCGCGAATCTGAGCCAGGGACGCTCCTCCGTATCCTGAATAAAAAATCTGTACCTCCTCCGAATTAAGATTTAATTTCGGTGTCACCCAATGGTCAGAATTATCTGATACAAAGTTCTCAAGTCTGCGAATAAAGGAATGCCCCAAAATAAGGACTTTTATTGTCATTTTATCCACACCATGTCCATCATAGCGTGGGATAGACACCGATTCCAGGACCACGTGCAACGATCAGCCTAAATTAAGGCCTTTATAAACAGTAGCGTAAATTAATTCTTCACATCAAATACTTACAATGTAGTATAAACGGTAGATCCTTATATAATATAGCGAATAATGCAATCAAGGTGGATATTAAACTTCAATGAATGAAAACATCTTCATGACAGTGCACATGCAGACTTGAGACAATGATTACGTGACAAGATCAAATTATAATTACTGGTACAGGTTGATTTTGGCACTACAATATCCAGAAAAAATCTTAACAATAGTAATTTATTGATAGATGGTATAAATTACTTTATGTTGCACATAAATACAAATATATACAGTCATGCACATATCTCAGCTTTATAAAAGCTGGTAAGGAAACTGTTGAAGTGATTCTTATCAATATTTTGTAGGAAAAGTACATTTTAAATATTTTAAATATCTAGTATCTGTGTCTATCCATTACTTACAGTGCAGGGAAATAATTTTGTTACAGCATCAATGCTGATTTTGGTGCTTCCTATGCTTGCTGATTTTGATGCTTCCTTTGCTTGCTGATTTTGATGCTAGTTATCCTTATCCTGATCCTGGTTTGATCCTTATCCTGATGCTGGTTTGAAACTAGGTCAATGCTAGTAATGCTACTGAAAGTAGGATTATCCTGCCGGAAGTGGATAATTCAAAAACAGCATCGCTATTTTAAGCCATTAAAAATAATTTTTGGGGTAATTTTTATTTGTAATTTGTATTAAATGACTTTCCTTTATCTGTTTTCACTTTGGTCAATGCTAGTTCTATCCTTTGCTTGCTGATGCTGATCCAAGTAATGCTGTTTTTTTAAATGCTGATGCTGATGCTAGTTCTATCCTGATCCTACTTATGCTGATCCTGATGCTGGTTTATGTAACAAAATTAGTTCCCTGCACTGTACATTTTTCTTTCTACGAAATGACTGAACTTCAAAAATTCTTCTTTTTTCACCATGAATATCAGACAAATGGCTATCATGCCATCAATTAGCTAGTCATTTTCAAAATCAGTGCACACCCCTCCCCATACCCGAATCTAAATTTTTGTGTTCTTAAGGATGTGTTAAAGATTAAAACAAATATTTGTTTATTTTACATCTTATTTTATTCTAGCTAAAATCTTTTATGATAAAAAATTATAACATCTTCCATCCCGAAAATGAAGTGTATTTTTCTCTTGCATACTCGTTCGTAGATCCCGAAGCAATGTTGACTTTGTCACCTTTTTTCAGTCGAACTAGAACCGTATTAGAGCCACTATTCCAAACTTTCTGTGACGCAGCATTATTGTTGAATGCTGAAAATCCTTTATATTGGCCATTAACCCTCAGGAAAGGATGAGCCATTTTATTTGGATCGGTTAATGTTGCCCAAGCAAACCCATATGTCCCGTCAGAAGGTGCAGTAAAGATTCATTGTATAATAATATTTAAAAGAGAGAAAAAATTATATTCATGTTACATAACTTGAGCTAAAGTAAAATAAGGTTAACTGTATTTTCTTATTTTCAATACAAATCTTGATCTCCCATTTTTGCAGGGTCTCTCAGGCCGTCAGAATTTCGTTTCCATAATTGTAGAACAATGAATTAGAAGCATTACTACTCTCTCAAAATAATTAAGTCTTTAAACACCTGACGGTAAATTCACCAGACCATTTTTATCATTTTCAAGCTAAGACTGTATGAGTTAGGAGGAACACCTCCCTCCCCTAAAAAGGGCTGCATGCAGAGCAGGGCGACATTTTGTACCGCTTAACCTGTCTGTCCGAATAGCTCGAAAACTGTAGGAGGCATAGATTTGATATTATATATATATATATATATTCAATTTTAATTTTGTTGCCAAGTAATGAACTAAACCATTATGAATTCGAAATGACATTTTGTCCAATTGACTAGAGTTTTAATCCGACACCCGGCATGGTTTTTCCAATCCATGTCATCGTTTATAATCCAATGCGTATACCTTATTGTATCAAATTGAAATGCTATTTGGTTTAGCAGCATGTTTCCAGTCTTGTAGCCTAAGTAGGTTCCGCGTGTTTTCTTCCCCTCCCCCCTTTTTTTGGAGGGGGGGGGGTTAAATTGTGTTTCAAATATTCTTGATTAATTATGATAGAGGTTGTTGTTTTATGATCTGGTCAATAATATCTTATTTTGTTCTCTTCATGAAAATAAGTCATCAAATTGCAATAAATCTTAACAATGTTTGACCTTGCAATTACCATTATTAATTCAAGCAAATATCTAACTCATTCTAACATCCTCTAACATATAAACATATTACACTACGTTTTCTTGTCCTTGTATTTGTGTTTATAACTACAACAAAAAAATTAAAAGCTGTATTTAATAAACGCCATTTCATGATAAAGCATCATTTATTATACTTCATAATAACTCAACCCAACCAACATCTTGTACGGTTGTAAATTCGTGTGTCAGTAAGCATACTTCAAAACACATGTTTGTGTTTGTGGAGTTGTCAAGTCTTTTGTTCTCAATTTTGTGTATTAAAAATGCGAGTTTCAGCTATCCGTATAGTAGCATCTTCAACATAATCCTGAAAATTTATTTCAGTATAGTAAGAATAGTCAGGGAAACTTAAATTAAAAAAAAAATTATTTTGTAAATTATCATAATATAATCCAAAACTTGGAAGAAAATAACATTAATTAATAAATAATTATATTTAATATATTTTATTCTCTGGCAACACATAACGGTCGACCATTCGATACTCGAGATCATCAAGACAGCAACGGTTGTCAAAAAAGTACAGAGGGGATTGGTGGTATAATAATTGCCATGCAGCCAATCTTAATAGTTTGTACCTGAAGGGACATCACTCTTCTTTCGCTGACGGTGTTAACTGGTACCACTGGCTAGGGCATCATTACTCATTGAAAACCACGGAAATGAATTCGAAGATTCGAGGACAGTAGATAGAAGTATTACAGCGTATCTATGTACAACTTGATATTGAATATAATATTTTAAAGAGTGAATTAAGTTTATCACAAAGGCTTGTGTCAATGCAAAAAGATAAAAACTTGTTTATTATTCATATTCCAGGCCTAGTCTTTAAAAACATTCATTTATCCTTTCCTCTACCACAGCAATGAACATTTTTTTTAACAAAACAAAAAGAGTATTCATTAAACTCAAACTAGGCTGAATAATTTTTAAAATAATAAATTGAATTTGTCATAATATTTGTTTAATTCAATAAGTTTGTTATTTTTCTGTATGAACAATGATCTCAAAACAAAAAAAAATTCTGCAGAATATAAGTACATATGCATATTTGTTTAGATATACAAATACAGCACAATACAAGATAATATTGAAGAAAAAAATAATCACTTTAAACTTAAGATTGTATTACAACAAAATATATTCCGTGGAATTTCAAATTTTCTTTTTACTGTAATATTTCAAAATGAGCAAAGGTGATAATTTTTAATTGAATTTTATACGAAATCATCTGTATTAGAGAAGGTTTTCGAAACATTCAATTGCCTCGAAACTCCTTATTCTATGAAATGTGACGAAAACATACTGTTATTAATGATTTAAGTCATACAAACAATACACATCAGGAGCATATTCCATACAGTTTACCCTGCAGGTTAGGGTATTTGTGCAGACGGCACAATATAGTTGTGATCAATGTTTTAATCATGTTAATTGTGTTGCATGAAATTTAGTCTCAGAAACCTTATAATGTTTTATGTTCAATTTATAAACCGGATGGTAAACAATCAATGTAAGGAACAAGTTCCATATATATTAATGCAATAAAGCACTCGAACAGCCTATTCCGACACAGTTATTATAAGAATTGGGGACACATGATTATTATTTATAAAAAAAAACACAGCGAGTTTATATATTAACCGTGGAAATCAACGTACAAACAAAAGTGTAAAGAAGCTGGATAGTGAGCAGTATTAACAAAAATTTTCAAATGCAATTTTCTTCTCAAAAACATGTTATTTAGTTAGCAGCTAAATGCAGTTTCCAACATTTTTATACAAAAACCATTTTAAGAAAGACCAAACAGGTTGACATACTTAAAAAAAAACCTTGACCATAACTTTTAAAGGAATAGGGCTTGTGCTTTCATACTTTATATATTTACTCCTTGTAACAAGACCTTTCATTTGATAGCAAGACCTTTAACCCTTTTACCTTGACCTTGGAGTTTGACTACTTTTTAAAAAAAATTAACATTGGCCACAACTTTTGAAGGTTTAGGGCTTGGGCTTCCACACTTCTTATATGTATTTTTTGTGGCAAGACCTATTATTGGATACCATTACCTTGATCTTTTGACCTTGACTTTGAAATTTCTGTACTTATGAAAAGCCTTTAAAGAGATTAGGTAGAGTCACATATTTTTAAATTACGTAAATGTTAATAAAATATTTCATCCAGTTTGTTTTTAAAAAGATATTCAAAGCACTAATTAAAAAGAAAATTGGCCTACTTTTATACTTTACCATTGTATTTCCAGTGAAAACACCAATATATTAAATTTGCATTGAAGAAAAGTTTAGTCTTCGATATGTTGCCATACAGGGGGCATCAGTGTTTCACAAACACATCTTGTTTTTCGCTCCTTTTCAACAGTCAATCTGAAAGAATGCTAATTTTCCAATCTACGCACTTCTTATAAGTTTTGATGGACGTACTACTGATTGATAAAAACATATATACAAGCGAAAATACAAAGAATTCCTTAAGAGTTACCCCTTTTTAAAGACATTCCGTTACATGTATTGAAGTTTCTGCTTTGATCTGTAACTTCTTGCTTATGAAAGATGAAATAAATCACTGTGACCACTTGGGGAATTCTTCACTAGTCACACAGAGGTTACCAGTAATTAAACTATAGGGACTCTAGATTTAGGGAAGGAAATACAACAGGTCACCAATGACAATGAAACAGGAGGTGGGCCTTATTTTTTGTCATTTTGCCAGGAAACCTTTCTTATTTTACTTAATTAAAAGAACCTAAATATAGAAAAGAACATCCCATTCTTGTAATTATTTTACTTAATTAAAAGCACCTAAATATAGAAAAGAACCCCCATTCGTGAAATTTAAAATATGCATAGGAAGTATGGATAAGTGACAACTATCCAAAGCTTACTCGCCATGGTGTCATATATTTCTAGCTTTGGCAGAATTTGTTGTGTAACAGGTTTTTGCCCTCTTCTGTAAAGTAAAATCAGACAGTTGGTGGTATTATGTCAAAGGACTCAGCTTCCTTATATATTGATCTTTTTTGAAAACTGGCTAGATTGCTTCTCAAATGTATGTTCACAAAACTGTATCTCAGATTTTTGATATTTTGCTTAGTTCTCGAATTATTGGGGAAATGTAGAATTATTCTAATAAATTGGTAACATTGAAGGACAAATGGATGTAACTTTTGAATTAGAAGATTTATTTTCAAGTTCAATCCTTTTTCTACCTTCTACAAAATTAGACTTTGAGATGTGGAAAACAAAAAAGGTTGATTTATAAAATATAAATGCACTTATATTTACATTAAATATTAATAATTTTAAATTAGATAAAAAATGAAAGTTTAAATTAGGATCATTCATTAGTAAATTTAACAAGCTTTTAAATGATATCAATACACTTTTAATATGTTATCTTTGATAATGAAAGAATTATAAGCAAATTTAATTTTGCCCTTTGGAAACCTTTGGTGTATCCTCAACATAATAAACTCTGTTGGAAAACTAAAATGCTTCGTTTTTACGAACGCTTGTTTTTCTCAATATTTTGACAGATTTTTCTGTCCTTTAGCTACATACATGTGAAGCAATACATCTTAAACTCCTGCATAAAGGATATATACATGTTTCTTCCTATGATTTGATATACAAGAGCATACCGTAAATCTGGAAATTTTTACGTCGGTTTTATTTTGCCAATCTGGGTCAAAGTGGTATTGATTAATCTTTACGTTTCAAAATTTTGCAAATGACCACTACTTTGTTTACATTTTCTTATTGTTGAATTATTTTTAAGACAAATATTTTTGCGAATGCAATGAACTCGCAAATTTGCTAAAAATTTATCTGCAGCAAAAATTTCCAGATTTACGGTATTGTACAACTGCTCTCATGTAGAAAATTCTCTGTAAGATTCCTCACCACCCTGTCAATTGCTAATCAGCTTACAGTGTTTCCATCCCGTGTAAATTCAGCTAATTAGATTTTATCAGGACTACTCATGACATCCGTCCACATATAAAGGGGGGGGGGGCATCCTCAGCCCGTCGCATGTATTTAAACACCCTTGATAATTTACTTCACATCCTTGTAAATCATAACCAAGTTCCATTTCTCGTTTCAAATATTTCATTTAATAAAGACTTCAATGAAATATAACAAAACAGTCAGTACATCTATATGAGTCTAAGTCCTAGCTTAATTAACATCTCCGGCCTAATGAAATACAACAGTTAGTGGATTGCGGTGTCCGTGCGGTGGAGAAATTATACGATTCTTAATTGGTATTAGTTTACATTATTTTCTCATACCTAAGTCGCTAGTAATGTACAGTCAGTGATGTTGATGACGTAATATGATCTGATCGTTACGATCGTTGTGCTGAAACTGGCGTTCGCTGCTCGTATATATAACCTTCTATAATGGTCACGTGATCACAACAAACCAATGAATAATTGTCCTTTCTGGAGCAACTCAGAACTACTTTACATACATTTTTTATAAAACAAAGAAAATAATGTCGCTGAAAATGTCCTTTCTACATGTAAAGTAGGAGCTATAAATTCTATTCGATATAAGTTCAACAAACAATCTGTAATAAAACGGACACACACAATCCATGGCGTAGTAATACCGAACAACAATAATGCAAAAACATAAGTATTACGCTACACATTCAAGTTCCAAAACATTTTGTCAAATAAAACATAATTAAATGACTATACTGCAATAAAGTAACATTTAAGTATCAATTATGAATATTTGAGGACACGGACAGTGTCATTTCGATCTTATCAATTGTAAAACAACAATGCTTATGTCACATGACTACTTCCTTCGTAAGAAAGATGGCAAGCGCCCAATTTACCACACATGTGATAATGCTGAAATAAGTAAGTAAATTACAGTCGTAACATGGTAGATAATGATGAAAAACTGACATACAACATCTCAGTATAACTGTTCCTTACTGTCTGTTCAACAATATCTCGCTAGATCGTCTGGTAATACAAAAACAACATTTGTTTACATTACAGTGTCGAAGTGCAATGTGTATTGCATCAATAATACAAGTAAACAAAAAGATAATGAAATAACATGAGCAATAAAACATTTCTAGTAAATTTACAACTGGATGCTACTTTACTTCACTAAAAAACACTCCACCATCAGCCTGTCAATGTATTTAATATGCAAAATTCGAAAGTCCAACCCCCCATGCATATTACAGCTCTTATTCTATAAATAAAAGAATTGACAATAGGAATGCTGAAATCATGTTCATCACCATTTTTTGTTGTTAAATTACCATTAGAGAATTTTTTGTTTTTTCTTATAAAATATCCCAAATGTGTAAGATTCAGTGGTATCTTATCTCGAGTTCAAGGGGATACATAGAATCAACGTATGAATATTGATGTCAAAAGAATATTGTCACATGTAATTAATAAAACATCATCCAATATATTTAAATATCGAATTGTATGCCATAACATGGAACTCTTATCATTAAGAATTTACAGTCAGAAGGAAAAAATACCATTATTTATAATTTATATAGTAATTTTTTTTAAACATGTGTTGATTATTTAGACCCAATGTGGTAGAAGTTAATGCTATGTTGAAAATATATACATGCATACTAGTATTTTTCAGCATTTAAAAGCTAGCAAGGAAGTTGTGGAAACGATAACTTTTATTTTATAATAATAATAATGATTGTTTTTATATAGCGCCTTTCTAGCATAAATGCTACTCAAAGCGCTTTACAATACATTATTACCCCAGCAGACCTTAACAATCCAGAATCTTTCTCAGTGCAAGCTGCCGTTATCAGCGCTAGAACACTAACATTCTGACAATATCTTTCACTGTCTATAGCCAGGTACCCCTTTTACACTTGGGTGGAGTGAGGAAATTCGTGTAAAGTGCCTTTCCCAAGGACACAACGTCGGCTTGCCGTGGCCAGGATTTGAACTCACAACCTTTCGGTTTGGAGTCCGGCACCTTAACCACTGGATTACCGACGCCATAAGTTCTCTTTAAACATTATCAATATCGAATGTATGTCTACCCATGACCTAGGTTTTCTTACAAAAGATGACCTATCTTTTAAAAAAGTTCTTTCACAATACATGTAAACGTACATTATACGTTTTAGGTAAACGGCAATTAAGCAATCACTGAACCAGTAACTTTTTGTAATCAATGCATCTTCCCTTAACTTGAATCTTAATTGAGCATTTAAGGAAGTGTTAAAGATAACAACAATGGGTTTATTTTACATTTAGAATTTAATTTCAGCTGGATAAGTCGATTAGAACAAAAAGATTAGTGCATCTTCCATCCAGAAAATGAGGTAAATTTCTCTCTTGCATATGCAGCTCCATATCCTGAAGCAATGCTGACTTTGTCACCTTTCTTCAGTTGAACTAGAACTGTATTAGAGCCGCTACTCCAAATTCTCTGTGACGTGTCGGAGTTGTCGAATGCTGTAAATCCTTTATACTGACCATTAACCCTAAGGATAGGATGAGCCTTTTTTTTTGGCTCGGTTAATGTTGCCCAGGTAAACCCATATGTCCCGTCAGAAGGTGCGGTAAAGATTCCTGTTGTCCTCTCATATGAATTCCCGTCGTTAACGAGAACTGTATCATAGATCCACGTTTCGTGTTCTTTGTAACTTTTAGCAGCTGATTGATAAACCGAAAATGCAACACTGCCTTTAAAAACGAATAGAGAAAACAGATAAGTAAATACAGAACACTGTGAAATACTTAACTTTTGTAGGGATGTAATTTTCGTTGTTTTCGATGTATGGAGACACCCACGAATTCATGACCACCACGAAATGTATAATTTCATATGCATTACTACTAAACATTCTCCAACATCGAAATCAAATCCCCACAAACCAATATTATTTTCCCAAACCTCGAGCATTTGACTCCACGAAAATATGTGATTTTACAGTTTATGTTTCTGTTCAATTCTTCTTCATCTTTTAACTAAATTTTATCTTCGCTAGCCAAGAATTTCTGATACACTACTCTCCTCATAAACCCTTGGCATACGGTGTGAGGAAAAGGGGTTGTTTTTGTCATGTTATCTCAAATTTGAACAGGTACACTCAATTTTTTTTTTTTAAAAATCATGAAAGTTTCTGAAGAATAATTAACAAGAAGGTATTTATTTTTAAAGTGCAAATCTTAATTCTCGAACGTAAAGAGTCAAAATATGCCCTGAACTCGGATATTGTTTTTTACCAAAAAAATTGCTGATTTGTCGATCGATGTTGATCACCCCAATCACAGCTTGAGAAAAACATTTTTAACACCATATGCCAATTTTTTTATGATGAGAGTAGAACATCAGAAACCCTTGGCTAGCAAAGATGTCTAAATAGAGATTAAACATATTATGTTTTTATCACATGTTATAATGCAGCTCTTTATCCCGTGGATACAACTCATTGGATATTGTTTTCGTATCCACACTATGTATTCCTACACCGCGTGACTATGTAAATAAACAATTGTATGTGCATGCTGGAAAAATCGAAATAATTTAATTGAAAAAGTTAATGGAGATTGTTCAGGATAGGTGAAGTCTTCTAAATTTGAAAATGATGAAATTATTCATGATGTCGAGATTGAAGGAACAGGTCTGATTTTGCCTTTTCCAAGTTACCTTCTCAAACTACTGAAACCTGACTCACAGCAGACGATGTCAGGAAGAAATATATGGAGATAACGAAAAGTATTGAAGATCATAAATCCATAAAAAACACAAAATAAGAGAATCGAGTCACAAATCGAATAGTTCAAGGATATTATATTGCAGATTTAATTACAATGTCGATCTCAAAATGAAATGAATGCAATCCTTTAATAATCTAACACAATCTTGTTCATACAGCCTGTTTAACTCATAGATCTTAAAAAGACCTTGACTCTCTGCGAACGAGTCATGAAATATATTGAAATATGGTGCAATGAAGCTTGTAATACCTTGATGAAATAAATTTCTTTCTAGATATCATAGATGAAAGATCTTCACCACTGAATAAAAAATTCGAAATTGAACATTGATCCAAATGATTTTTTTCCGCAGTTACTTCTGGTCTCACAATGCATCGTTTGTAAATTAAGCTACGTTTTCACCAGAATAACAAAAAAATGAAGAAAAAAATAAGTCGCCTTGATTTAATAGATATATTACAGATAAAATAAAAAAAAGCGTTTTTTGTTAAAATCAGAACTGTACATGCATGCTTCGGTATGGTAATGATTTAGTACTGACAAACGACGCCTGTGAAGTCAGAATCTAGACTCATCAAATGTCACGTTTTTGGCTTCAAAAGACAGGTCTTGGTACAATTTATGAAATGTATACGCCCAAATGTTACATTAATAATTATTTTACATATATTTATAATTATATAATTTATCCCTAACCTGCCTCACATGATTTTGTTATAAATTGATTACCTTTCTTGGTTTCCTTATGACAATCACACTTTGGCACCCAATCCATTTCCCGGCAGACATTTTTGTAGGTTACGTAATCATGGCGGAAGGTCTTTGGTTTTGGAGACTCACCTCTGGTTATGATGATCATGCACAAAATTGCAACAAGTAACAGCACCGTCCTTGTATTCATTGCTTCAAATGTAATTAAGGAACTGGATACCAATTTTAAACAAGATGTGTTTGTGAAACACTAATGTCGTGTTAGGCAGATTATAGAGCGGGTTGAAGTTTCTCAAACTGAAATGCAAGACAAACTCCAAGGTCAAGGAAAATAAGTCGAAATTGTTGATATCTAAAGGAAGGTCTTTTCACAAGGAAATATCTATGAAATGTGAAAGCTCTATTACTTCTGTTCCAAAGTTATGTCCAAGAAATTTTTTTTTCCGTAAGTGGGGCAAACTCTCATTATAATGTCAAAAGTTAAAAAACATTTATATCCACTGAAAGGCCTTTCACAATGAATACTCATCTTAAGTACAAAATCCCATTTCATACTGCACAAGTTATAATTGATGTTAAAGTTTTAAAAAGTTTGATAACAGTTATTTAAACTCCAAGATCAAGGTCAGGACTTCAAATCTGGTTGCACTTTTGGAAAGGTTTTGTTACAAGAAACTTGTGAAATACGAAACCCATAGAACTACCCACTAAAAAATAGGGGCAAGGTTAAAATATTTGCAGACCACAGATAAATGAGCTGACAAAAAAATAAGCAGACAAACAGACAGACAGACGGATAGATAGGACAAAAACTATAAATTCCCGAAAACCTCGATTACAGGGAAATAAAAAAATGAAATAAAAATTAAATACTTCATCAAACATTGTTTTAACTGATGCATACAAAACCACTGAAAAAAGAATACCTGAATTCACAATTAACGTTGATTCTTTTCTACAAATGCTGAAAAATTAAGAGACACATATTTATAAATTAACCCCCTTTTTTGATTCCTTGCAAATGCTCAAATGTAATCAAAATGAAAATAAATATGACTTGTAGGTTACTGATATTCTTCTAATCAATATATAACTGAACACTTTACATGCAATATCATAATTAACACGCTTTGTCTTAGTGTATCAAAAATTTCCATCACTTGCTGTGTAGGAAGTTAATTTCATATACATAATTTCATTAAGTAAATAATTTTTTTAAATGTCACTTGAGGTTTTACCAGAGGTCATGATAGTCAAATAATGGTATTACAATTTACATCACACTACAGAAGAGGAAAAAACTAGTAGATATATACTCGTATGTTTCATAACCTGAGTTTGTGCAGCTAGGGTCAAATGAAGTAAGGTCAAATACATTTTCTTTTTTTTTCCACTACAAATTTGGGTTATTTTCGCAGTCTCTCTCTCTCTCTCTCTCTCTCTCTCTCTCTCTCTCTCTCTCTCTCTCTCTCTCTCAATAAATGACAAGTATAAAAGTCTCATTTCTTCTCAAGATAAATGCTCACGATTACAAAAAAAGAAGAAAAATTGAGAAAATAAGATACATGTACATACGATTGAATAAAAAAAACATTCTCATGAAGTTTGTGAAAGATTTAAGGAGGAACAGGACCTTTCGCTGAAAAAATTCCTGTCAATGAATTTTTTTTCGTATTTTTTTATATTACTTATTTAATACATACTTCACATTTTAAAACGTGCTGTCATGGGATTTCTTGACTTATTTAAAAGATATCGCCCTACAAAAACCGCCCTGTTTAGAGTTTGTATGGAGTTTAGATACTTCATGTTTACGAGCCCATAACGGAGACCATAATGCGAATTTTTACGCACAAACGATAAATATGATAGATAACACTATAATTATGCTCAAATATTTCAGAATATTCATGGTGTTTAAATTATCTGAAAGCAATTGTTTTAATCTTATATAGTATTTGGGTAGGATAATTTCTGCATTTTTTAAGGCAGCTTCAACGACAAAAACCTCATTTGGAAAAAAATCTGTCAATAAATATTTCTAAATTTACGTTTGAATATCAGTCCTTCATCGTAATAATAACTGCATAAATATTACAGGGTGAATCTTACCTCAATATCGCACAGGACATCGTTGAATTAGACGTAAGCATGATGAAAACGCTTTATGTTTGTATTTTCCGAGTGCGGGAAATCAATTGTGACGTCACACGAAAACATAAACATTCAAAATTATCTAAATAGAGAGAATCTCTGCTACTAAATACGAAAAAATATCAATTAAAAAAAAATCTGCTTCAGAAATAATAACGATACATTGACTGTGACCTGTTTACTATGAAATAATACTGATCATGACGGGTGTGTGTACTTCATCTCGCTGCACTGAGAATTCAAACACTACGTCTATGACGTAACTGACGTCAAACTGCAGGGTAAAGAGAAACAAATGCGTGGATTGGGCAACTTTACAATATCTAAATGAGGGGCAAGATCTTTAAAAATTTTATTAATAATAATTTTCTAATGTTAAATGTTTAAAAAAAAAATTTTTAGAATTTAGAATAAAATCACACAAGACCTGTTGATTTTAACAACATTTAACATGTAAATCATCACCGATTATGACGTTATATGTCTTTTTAGTCATGTGACATGTGCACTGTCTCCCCTTAATTTGGTGTGAACAGTTCTTTGCATTTCTTTATTGATACATTCTCGTAAGTGTTACATTCTTCAGGAGCTTCTCTTTGGATATCAAGGTTCTCTTGCCATCTCTAAATTTGTTTCCATCCTGAATATGCTCAATAAGTAGTTATGCATTTTCTTGGGACTGTGTGCCAGTTGTTCTCCATCTTTCGATAGTGCAGTTTAGTTAGTTTGTACACTTTGTTGCATTATATTGTCATCTAATTAATTTTTAATCTAAATTTGTATGTGACAATTCAAATTTAAATTCATTTTTTTTTTATTTTGTAGAGGACAATATTATTTTTATATTAATTTTATATATGTAATGGAACTATTACTTGTATATACTGACTATATTCACATATTACTTTCAAATTTTAAATGAATATATTATCGAATTAAAAAGATTTTAAGCTTTTGAAAAATCTCAAACAAGTTCTAGAGTACAGTTTCGTAATAAATCAAAGTATAGTATTTACTATAGTTAGTTATAGTTAACAAAAGTGAATTTCTAATAAGGGATCATCACGTTTTCATTCATGGTGCCTTTCTGCTCTGTACAATCGATTCTCTCCCAACTTTTATTTGACATTTTATTTTTTGGATTTGCGTGCTCCAGTATTATTAATATGTCAAGTTATGGTACTTTAATTATCCCTTTCTATAGTGTTCATAAAAAAGATGTTACTTATTTGGTTCTTCTCTTTTTGTTATATATTCTCCTTCTCATTGTTGTACTGTATATTTTTTTTTAAGTCTGCATTTCATGTATTGTTTGCTCGTAAAAATTTTATTCTCTCATATATGTAATATTACGAGTTCTAACAATAATAACAAAGATTTGTGGAAAAAAATCACTTATAAATACACGTATCTTGTATCTTTCTTGCAAAAATAAGGCGTCACAAAAATTTGTTTATCTACAGTATTTATTCTTTGCAGAAGGGTTAGATTTTTAAGTATGTTAACCTGTTAATATATATATTGAAAGTATTAAATGTAAAATTTATATAGCCCTAAACTTAAGTGTTATTCTAATACCCCCGCTTGAAAAGTGGGATGGTATATACTAATCGGGATGTCCATCCGTACGTCCGTCCGTCTGTTACACTTTGGGGTACCCATCTCTTATCCGCAACTCCTCTCATTAAATATGCAGTATTTTCAATGGGTAGCGCTGTAGCTCTCCGGTCTGTCAACATGTTTTTTTCGGAGAGCTACATTTCTGCTGCTATTCGTAAAACTAACTGACATTTGATGAGACTTTCACAGAATTTTTATCTCCTTTTTTACTTTTTGATCCGAAAAAAAATATTGGGTTTCCCATAGCAAAACGTGGACACTGCAATTATATTCATATGGGAGGCGAGGGTATTTTTCAGTTAGCTCATTGCTCACAGTACCTTTATTTTTTAATCTTTTAAAGAAATATTATGAACTTTTGTGTTGCAGCTTCATGACATTGTTATACTGCTTGTCAATTATTAATTGCTGAAAGAGCATATAAAATTATGAATATGAAAAACATTAGTCTGCTCTTATGATAAATGATGAAACCATGTACGAAAGAAACATATTAAAATTAAATAACATACATTAACATAACCAACTTAAATTGATTTGGTATCATTAACAAATCAGAACAATGAACATAGAATGTCTTTTAAAGTACCCATCAATGGCTTAAAATTTACAATGTAAGATTTAAAACCAACATGTTTTAAATGATGACAACAAAATATTTGAAAGAAAACATGAAATCAATATTAATGCGTATACTTTATCATACAATGGACACAACTACTTAAGGACAGACGAGACGTTCCTTAATAATAGATAATTTTTTCTAAGAGTTTGTCATTGAAGTATTGCTACTTAAACATGTTCACTCATAAAAAATTGAGGTACCTTACCAGGCATTTCTGCAAGATACCATGGGTAGTTTTTCTTATATAATCCTTTGGGGAAGAAAAATAATTTTCCAATTTCAAATGTTTAAGTGTTTGGATGTTTTAAAATGTTTAGAAACTGGTTTAGAAATCAGAATGTTATTAAAATTTTGAATATTTTTCATATATCACGAAGGTTTACAAAACAGATTTTGAGGAACGTCTCGTCTGACCTTAAATTGTGATTGTTTGGACCGATTATAATATGTGTATGCTGGGGCGTAGTCCATCTCTCCTCTTGTGTGCTCCGAGTCATCTTCTTCCCGGATGTTGGTTTTACCAAACACACACTCGTTGTAGCTTGGTGGTGCTGGAAAAAAAAATCATCAAAATCAAAGGATCTCAATGTGTGAATACTGGGTACCTGTTTTATTTGACAGTACCTCTTGGATAGCATTATTTTGATAATGCTTCTTTTCGGGGGCATGTTTTCTGACAAGAGGTCAATGGCCTGAACTGTCACCTGTCAAGAATGTCAAGGATCCAAACAAAAGGCCCATGGACCACATCGCTCACGTGAGCACATTGACCAGAAAAAGCATAAATCAATTCGGTATTGAAAAGTTTACAGAGGTGAAAAGTTTACAGACGGACAGACAAACGGACAGCTTGACAGACAAACGGACTACAGATTAAATGTGATCAGAGAAGATGAATACAAAAATTCCATGAGCTTAAACCTAACCTGAGTAACTATGGCCCTTTTGTTAATAGCAGATCTCCTTTAACATAAACATTGTATATTTTATGTAAAATTAAGGTAATACATTATGGCCTTGCCCTACCCTCAGATGTCATTATTTGAAGAAACTTGAATCTGAGGATGTTTCCATACATAAGATTAATCCTGGCTCATTGCCTATAGATGCCTCACCCTACCCCTGATGGTCAAGATCATGATTTAAACAAACTTAAGTTTATACTTCTTAAGGATACTTACAACTAAATATGATTAATCATTACCTTGATGTTATTGAGAAGAAGAATGTAAAGATTTTCCCAAAGTATGCTTACATAAAACTCTGATCGCCCATGGTGACCCCAGCCCTACCTTTAGGGTCAGGATTTGAACAACTTGAATCTGCACTACTTGAGGATGCATCCATATAAGCATGACTTATTACGATTTTGCATTTTCTGAGAGAAAAAAATTAGGAAGATTTTTTCCCATGTATTCCATGTAAATCTTTGATTGCTTGCAGTGTTTCCACTCATCCGTAAGGGGTCATGTTTTGGAAAAAATGAATATTAACTACTTGAGCATGCTTTTAGCTTAATATATAATAAATCGTGACTTTACTGTTATTGAAGAGAATTTTAAGAAAACCTATGTATTTCTATGTTAAATTTTGATAACCCATGCTGGCCCCTACCTCCAGGGGACATGATTTGAATAAATTTAAATCTACCCTATGTCAGAAAGCTTTTAATATAAGTTTCATCTTTTCTGCCCAAGAAATTTTTAAGAAGATGGTTTTAATAAACTCAACATTTTTCAGTATTTCTTGATATCTTTCTCTGGGAGAGGGTGAAGCCCTACATTTGAACAAGATTTAATCGGACCCCTTGACTCTGTGCAAAGTTTGATTTAAATGGCAATGTGGTTCTGGAGAATATGAAAAGATGAAAAGCTTACAACGATGGCAACAACGGACAAATTTTAATCTTAAAAGTTCTTTTGAGCCTTTGGCTTATGTGAGGTGAAAAAGTATGCCTTTTCATTACATGAACATAAAAGTTCCTCCCTAACTCTTAAGTCCTTGATCTTAAGACCAAGAATTTCAAAATTATGGTACTGGACTTAATGCTTAATACCATGTTGCAACAGCTAAATTGCCTGATATAAAGTAGTAAAGAAGAAGATTTTTAAATATTGTATTAATTTTGATCATTTTCATTTCAGGGACCATGAATTAAAAAAAATGTTGGTTCAGTTTTATTAAAAGATACAAAAATAGTTTGAAATTTGTTCAGCATCTTGGAAGAAGTTGAAAATGTCTAAATGATAAGAAATGGCAAACAACAAATGGCAACATACAAGAATGAAAAGCAATAGGCCATCTTTGTGACTAAGATCATCAAATAAAATGCAAACTTTTTTTTTTAAAATTCATCAAATTAATTAATAGGTCAATTTTTTTATTAATTTAATCCACATGTCAGTCTATTCACCAGCTTTTGAATTTTGAATGCCTTTATCATGCACATAAGTATAAGATTCTTAGGCTGCATTTTTAAAAAATAAAATTTAAAATAAAAACATATTAAACAGACCTGTTTCCACATTTAATTTACTCACGCAAATCTGATATTAGTGAAGCGCCTTCTACTGGGGGAGCTGACGGTGCTGGCCCAGGGGCAGGTAATGCTGGTTGTTGAGGAGTCGAGATTCCATACTGTGCTTGGTACTGTTGAACAACTGTCCGAAGTGGTGTTGTACCAATAATAATCAATACTGGCACGCTAAGGTTTATGGCAATCCCAGAGGGGATAACAATCAACTACATAATTCAAATATAGGATATACGCCGAGAGTACATGAAATAAAAATACTGAATCACAACATGATTTCATTCATTCTGTTAATTGCATAATTATCTCCTTATATGAAGTTGGAGAGGATACAGTAACACGTTTTGTGAATGCGTGGGCAAGTGTGAAAGTGAATACATGCACAACAGAAGTAATATTTTACATTGGGAACTGTTTGGACGCCCCACTTGTCTGTGCCCTTGTTACTGCATAATTATGTTATTTCATGTGCTAAAGGTTAAAGGGTTCACTGTATTTTTATGCATTTTAAAAGACGACTTATATGTTTCTATAAAAATTGGAATATATTAAATTAATCTTGATACAAATTAACATGTATACCAAAAATCAAATACCAATTAAGAATTTCGTTCTTCATGTCACAAACAAAATTTCATTGAATAATTGAAGAAAAAACACTCTGCTCGCTACCAGAGCAATTAAAACATCACACAGACACTTTTTCCTAAAATCTGTTAATTTGATATCACTCCATAATACCTCAAGGTAGTAATTAATGTCGATAATCTGGCATCCCTCAAGAAATGATGGAGGTAAGGGGGGTATAATAAGCCTGTCTTCTGACCATGTTTCCGTTTCCCCCGGCTGAATTTTCTGGTGGTCTATTTTTGCTACCTGAGAAGTTGTTGCTCTTAAGCTTGTTGTAGCATGGTACACAGTGTTCTAAAACATGGGGGAAAAGTCAAGATTAGATTAAATGATTAAAATCTTATAAAAAGCATGAGTAACAGCACATGTAATAGAAACAATATGTGTCAGTGTAACACGAATGCCCCCAATGAAAGCAAGTTAAAATATTTGAAAGACTAGGATTCTGAATTGAATTAATGGATGGAAATGGTAAGGATAACTGTGGCTTCAAGTTGGTGTTGATAAACAAACAGATAAATAGGAAGCTAGCATCTGATTTATACAAAAATGAATTCAAACATACGACATGCCAAAACAAAACGTGTGCTAAACTTCAAGCATATGTACTGAGTAGTTGCTAAAAAAAAACTCAAACAGAAATATGGTAAGGACAGATGCAGGGTAAAACAGAGAGTTGATATCGAATTCGTACAAAAATGAATCCCACCATATGTCATGCCTAAACAAAGGGTGTCCCTAAAAGTTTAAGCATCTGCCTTGAATACCTAGTTTCTGAGAATACGGCGACGAAATTTGAAATGGAGAGACAATCAGATACACAAGGGTAAATCAGTATACGGCTATACCACCTTCTCCTTCAGAGTGGGGGTATGATTAATTGTATATTGTTTTACGTCCTACTCAAGAATTTTTCACTCATGTGGAGACTTCACCGTTTGCTGGTGATGGGCTTCTTTAGACCTATGCTCGGCACTGAGGGTTCTTTATCGTGCCAACGCCTACCGTGATATGGAACCTACGTTTTTTAAAGGTCATACCCTAAAGACCCGTGACTCTTACTTCTAGTGCAGAGCGCTTATCGAAGGAACAGTTACTACATATGTTTACGTCTTAGATTTGACGCCGCGAACGGGAATCGAACCCGGCCTCACGATCACGAAGCAAACACTCTACCACTAGGCTACCGTGATCGGTGAGTGGGGGTATAATAAAACTGCTGAAAAAGAAAGAACGAACAAACTATCGAAAAACAAGGTTTAAATCAATCAGTATTTAAATGCAATAAATTATATCCACTCACCATGAGGAGTTTGACTTGAGCTCCACAGACTCTGCTGGTCATATTTTGTATTTCTGCGTTGAATGTTATTGCTTCTCCAGGAACATACCCCATCCTCTCCAGTTTTAACATTCCTGTAATTGGTCCCGACTTGCATCACAGACAACATAGGAATTTACTTTTTTGTTTTTGAGTCCCACACTGTATTTAAACAATAAAATGCTTTCTTTGGTTGTTATTACGGGAATGAATGTCGGAGCTGTTGTAGAAAAATACATAACCCGCGTAAGCGGGTAATGTAAATTTTTTTTTGCAATAGCTTCGACATTCATTCCCGTATTAAAAACCAAAGATATATTTTATTATTTATATTTATATCTGTTAAAATAATCATTTAAAGTAGGGTTAAAAAGATTAATTATTGTATTAGTGATGCGAACGTCTTTGTATGTTTCATTGATGGAACAACCACTGATCACGAAATCTGTACAGGTGACATGCCTAGTGTAGTTCATGGACTGATTAACGCAATGGGTTTTCTTAACAAATAAAGGAGGAAATATTCAGTGGATGTACATATTATACAAATAAAGAAAATTAAACTTATTTCAAGACATCTCTGAAAATACTAATAAAAAGATGCCCATGAGCCATTACACTCACTTAAGTTACTTTGGCCATACATTTCTTCACCTGATCCCCCCCCCTTGTAATACCTATGTGACCCGCCCTACCCTAAGGGGTCCAGATTTAAATAATTTAGAATGTACACTACTCTAGGATGCTTCCACTAAAGATTCAGCTTTTCTGGCCAAGTGTTTCTTGGAAGAAGATTTTAAAAGGTTTTCTTATAGATTTTGAAGTTAAACAACGATTCCCTAATGTACATGGCCCCACCCTACCCTGGGGTCATGATTTGAACAGTTAAGAATTGACACTGCTGCAGGATGCTTTCACATAGGTTTCAGTTTTTCCGGCCTTTTGGTTCTTCATGAGAAGATTTCTAAAGATTTTTTTTCTATATTAAAATATTTCAATGCAAACTTTGATTATCTACCCATTGGAGTTATGATTTGAAGAATGTGAAGAATTTACACTTACTTAGGATGCTTCCACATAAGTTTCAGCTTTCTGGTCGAGTGGTTCTTGAGATTAAGATTGTTAAAGTTTTTTTTTTTTTACATATTTCAATGTAAAAAAATGGATTCCCTATTTCCTCATCCTAGGATCATAATTTGAACAATTTAGAATTTTCACTACACTAGGATGCTTCCACATAAGTTTCAGCTTTTCTAGCCAAGTGGTTCTGGCGAAGGAATTTTTTCATAGTAGAAATGGTCGAAATTAAAACCTCCTCACTAGTATCGTCAGTCCACGCTTAGTGTTCTGCACAGAATTTAACAAATTAAATACACCCATGAAACATAAACTAGTTTTGTTAACAGCTGGGCACGAGCTCTTTTACTGTAAATGTTTACGATTCACCGGGTGTGTGCAATTTCTTCAGTCTGCACACACCACTGAGCACGTACTGACAATATACTTTGAGCGTGATTTCCTTTCGAACATTTTTACTCTGAATTTTCTAGATTTAATTTTTAATAGTTTTCATGAATAAACAACAAAATTGCCACTTTTCTTAAGTATTAAGAATAAAATTATAATCTGTGAAAGTGCAAAGACGTGTCAATCAAACCCGACCAGAAATTTGAAATTTCAATAACTTCGAGATGAAATAAGATTTTTATTGTATTCGTAATATAATACAGAAAACTTTTTCAAATCTGTGTCTATGCATCATTAAGTTAGCTGCAGAGGCCCCATAGTTTTCTCTTGTTAAGAATTTTCAGACATACAAACCATAGCTACACATCCATTCATTGCAAAAGCCTTCAATTTACGGCGATGCTTTTTTTGTCGCTACCTTTTACCTAACATACCATGTTTTTAATCATTTAATAGCTTTCTTTTTACAAATATAACGCCGAACAGATATACAGGTACATACAGCTGCATTTGGTTGTGTGTTTAAATCTAACGATGCAATGACAGTGAAAGGTCTCTTAGTAGTATGGTTTAATTTCCGAGGCCTGTCAATGGTTCCTTTGATAGTATATCTCACGTAACCATTTACTCCTTCAAAGGATGATGGGAGATTTGGGGGCAGCTGGAAGGAAAAAGGATACACGTGTTGTCCCGGGGGCAAGCAGTTATCATCACCCATACCAATACCTGTTGGAAAAAATAACATATTCACTTGTTAGGAAATGTACATGTACATGCTTCAAAATTAAAGTCAACATGCATATATTAATAACTTGCAGATGTTTGTTAAATTCATAGAACCAAAATATTTGTGAAAGATACATGATGAAAATTCTCTTGCTAGAGTGCATTTGGAAGAAAGTAATTTCCAAACATTTCACAATTATTGAAATTTTTCATTATTTGATATAAATGATATATGTTGCTTTTTAAAATAAAGCACCGGTTAGATTCATGTTTTAAAACAGCCTATATGAAGCAATTTTACTTGGGCGTATGGGGGATCAATTTTCATTTTTGGAGTGCTATCAACGAAAAAAGAGACAAAAACAAAAAGCACTTTATGTGTACCTACAGCCATGAATCAATTACATTTGTATAATTATTATTGTACACAGTGTACATTGTATCAAGACTAATTCAAGTCCAAGTCTCATTAGCTCATCTGAGGCAAAAGTGAGAAAAACCCCTAAGTCGGACAAAATGGAGATAGTTTGCCCGGGCAAAGAAAATGAATAATACAATCAGTAGAGATGATTCAACTTGAAAATTGACACAGTTAAAATTTCGAAAGTCAATACGTTAGGAACTCTTTCAATATATACTTTAAATTGTAGATCTTCAAGAAATATATTAATGTCATAAACGATTACATTCAGTCAAATAACATCGATCTTATTGTGCTAACTGAAACATGGCTCGGATCTGATACTTATTATAACTCCATTTTGTCTGAAAGGACAGATGATGGTTATAATTTCATTGGTAGACTAAGGTTAGAAGAAGGGAAGGGGATCTGGCGATAGTCCACATAAAACAAATTAGTGTGAAACCTGTAAACAAAGAGACCAGGTAAACTCATATGAAACTTTTAGAGTGCTCTGTAGGCATCAAAAACAACTTTATTTGCCTTCCTGTTAAAAATCGCCCACCACCATCAATATCAATGAAATTCCGAAATTCAGTTGTCTTTAAAGAATGGAACAACTTCTAGAGAGTCTCGTGTTAATTCCTGGGGATGATTTACTTATCACAGGTGATCTCAATTTCCATCTTGATTATCCTAATGACAAAGATGCTAAAACGTTTACAGAACTTTTAAGGGAACGTGGATTAACACAGCATATTTCTGATGCGACACATCGTCTTGGCCATACATTAGATGTATGGCAAGCCCTTTTACTATTTATTCGTGAAATAAAAATTTTCTTTGAATAAGAGAGATATCTCTCAAGCACAGAGAGGTCTCTTTAGCTTATAGAGATATCTCTTTGACTAAAAGAGATATCTTTATAGCTTGTAGACTATAGAGATATCTGTTTAAGGAAGACCCATACTTTTACGGATCCGGTTTTAATTTTACACATCAATACAAAATTCTGATTATGTTTTGTCTATTGAAAGAAAAATTTTTAGGGGTGATTGAAAATCATTTAGCAAGTATATATGTATTTGTTATAGTGTAATTGTGCATGCAAAGCAATTAATATACATTATTCATGAAAATTATCACTTTGCACTCTGTCAATAGGATCAACCAGTATATGTCATTTGGTACATACACAAAATTCTTAATTGCTTTTATGGACCCAAAGCTTTTAAATTTTCTTTTTAGCAAACTAACCTGAGATCTATTTTTATTGATTTTAAGCCTATATCATACATTTAATTTTTTCTTTTTTAAAAATTGAGAAAATTATATTCCGAAAATGATGGTATATGTCTTCAAAAGACTGTTTCGTTAAAATTCCCTGGTCAACCATAATAAAGTATATGTTTTTGTAAACTTCAGATATAATTCTTAATAGTTTGAAAGAAAAAAAAATGGCATCTAAACATTTAGGATTTTGATAATTATAAAAATAAAGACATTTTGAGATTTTTTTTCTGAAAGACGTGGGCAGATTCAACATCAATTTGTGAATGTTTTGCAATAAAGATTTCAAATATTCTCTTGGTAAATGCATATTTTTGATTTTCTTAAATTTTAACATAAATTTGATGTGATTTGGTACATAACTAAATAAACTACTATCCAAAAACCACACAGTAATTGTCAATCAGAAAATCAAGCATCTATTTGATGTCAACTTCAGAGTACTTTTGTGTGTAATCAGAATTTGTTTTAACAAAATAATTTTGCAAATGTCTAATGACGAGGTAAGTAAATTTACGAGTTCCGTTTTTATTGAAGAAGCAGCTGTCAATGATATCTAAAAGCCTGGATTTTAATTTGCCGTGGGGAATTGTTGTGTATAAAGTTGAAAAGTCGTAAGTTTTTATGCTGTTGATTTTTGAAAAATCTTGTGATTTCAAATTGTCCGAAAGTTCTTTAGAATTTTTAAGTATCCACATCTGATTCACACCACGTCTTGAATATATAGTTGCACAGTACTCTTGAAGTTTTTCCTTCACCACTGTCAGTAGAATTAGAATAGAATAGAATAGAATAGAAAATAATTAAACGATGTCTGTCTGATATACAACAACATCCTTAAGCTTAATCAGGAGACGACTGAACTCCTCATCTTTACCCCGCAACGCATAAACTTTTAGTGTCAAAACGTTTGTAATTTTTGACAGCAAACTTGGATGCCAAATAAATTTAGTAACTAGATCATGTTATTTCCATCTTCATAACATCAGTAGAATAAGATCACTCATAACAAAGGATGCGTGCAGGACATCCATTAGATCACTCGTTACATCTTTATGGTCTAAATGCCACATCCTTTCAGAAGTTGCAGATAGTTCAAAACACTGCTGCCAGACTAGTGACACGTTTAATGAAACATGAGCATATTACACAAATTTTTATAACTCTTCACTGGTTACCTGTGGCATATCGTGCAAAATATAAAATTCTACTGTATACTTCAAGGCCTTACAGAAACTAGCCCCGGCATACATTTGGGGACTGAACCTTCTAAAACCACGCACTCAAAATGAGATGTATGGAGATAGGTTTGATGTATTCTCAGACACCTTGTGGAACTGCCTTCTTCTGGACCTTCGGAGTGAACAGTCACTTGTCTTTTTTAAACAAAGGCTAAATGACATCTTTTAAAATTTGCTTTTGATTTAAAAGTCACTAACTAAGCGTCCTGATGATTTTTATTCTAATATTAAAAATCTTTTAATTTTCTTGAAAAAATTCTTAAAGTATTAACTTTAGTTTGGTGTTATTTTTACGTTCTATGATTTATTTACTGTTCGTTTTATATTGTACTTGTTGCCATATGTTTTAAAAGCGCTTTAGGATAATTATAAAATTAGATAAGGCACTATACAAAAGTAGAATAAAAATAATAACATTGTGAAAATTCAAGTTTGATCAAACTATGACCCTCGGGCTTATGGCAAGGTAATTAATAATAAACACAGGAATATATAGGACATATCTTTAAAACTTCTTCTAAGGAACAGCAAAGCCACGATTAGTCATACTTATACTGAAGCATCCATATGTGTTGTGTAATTTCAATTTTGTTGGAATCATAACCCTTAGGAGGAAGGGTGATGCCACATTAGGCAATAAAATTATTACATGGGAATGTATAGAAAAAAATCATTAAACATCTAAAAACAGCAGTTTCAAAATTAGTATTATTATTACATTAATATGTAAGCATGTTTGTTCAAATCATTACCCCTGGGGATAGGGATGAACTACATAATATCTATTCAAACTTTTCAGAGCCTAACTGCTTTTTGCTTTTCTCCAACTAAAGTACCAAAGCTTTTAGGAAAGCTAATATTTGTTAAGATTAAAATAAGGCTTATAAAAGTCTTTCAATTAACTACCACCTTCTCCAAACACAGGCTGAGAATGCTCAAAGTACATCTCGGATGCACTATAATGTTCGTATGTTGTCTCTCTTTGGGTTTCTGTCCAATGTACATCAGCCAGTCCTTTAAAGGCCAAGCTTATTTCTGAAATGATATAAAAGAAATACATTGTAGTTCAAACGACATTAAATCACACACACCTTGTACCGCTTGGTGGAAGTAGTTCTCTGTAGCAGTGTAATGTTGTCTTGTGGTCCGTCTATTTTTTCCACTTCCAGTCTAATGCACATAAGCCAACCCTTTTAAAGTCAACCTTATTTCTGACAAATTAAATACTTGTACGATATCTAACGTAAGTTAAAAATTGTTTTCACATGTTGTCATAGTAATATATCAGTATTATACATTAAATATTTTTCTGCAAAACTTTGGAGTTAATTTTATTACAAAAATCAATTTTAAAACTTGCAGCGGTTGTAATAGAAAGTAGTGCGATTAAATTTTATTCAGTGGTATGGAAGGAGTTGCAGATGTAAAACGCATATTTCCTGCAAAAAAGGTGCATTAGTTTTATGAACTTACACACAAATTTTTGGAACACCTAGCAATTTCTTTTGATCAAACACAATGTTTCGATATATTCCTAAAAAGGGGGAAATGAATATTCATAACACAGCTCAAAATAAATTAATATAAGGAGACGGGACCTAATTTATACTGGAAAGAGTAACTTGTAATCATGATGTCAACAAAGTAAAATTTAGTGCGGTGAGGGCTAGGCGAATCAATTACTTTGTTACAGTATTAATTATTTATATAATGAACAGAATATTTCTTGAAGATACATGTATTTCAAAGACCATTAAATCAAATACAAAGTACATGTACTACCATCTGTTCATGGTTCCTTTTGGTTCCTGGTGGAACATAGGGCCTCGGCAACAGTTCTCCACCGCACTCTATTCTGGGCAGCTCTTTTCAGTTGTTCCCAGGTGTGTCCACATTACCTGATCTCCTCTTCACATGACCTTCGAAAAGTTTTCCTGGGACGCCCAACTCGCCGTTTGCCTTGTGGGTTCCAATCTAGTGAGTGGCGTGTAATGTCTCCTGATGGTTTTCGGAGGGTATGTCCAATCCATCGCCACTTTCTGCGGGCAATGTGTTTAGTGATTAGGTCTTGGTTTGTTTTTTCCCACAGGATCTTGTTGCTTATAGTTTCTGGCCATCTGATGTTTAATATGTGGCGCAGATATCTGTTAGCGAAGGTTTGTAGTTTGTTGGAGGTGGTGTTGGTAACTCTCCTTGTTTCAGACCCGTAGAGGAGCACAGACTTAACATTGGTGTTGTAGATGCGGAGTTTTATGTGTGTGGATAGTGTGTTGAACTCCACACAGGCTTGAGGGTGGTGAAGATGTGTCTGGCTTTATAAATTCTTGCTTTTATGTCCTCATCTGTTCCACCAGTGGCTGTGACAATGCTGCCTAAGTATGTAAAGGAGTCTACATCTTTAAGGTTGTGCTCTCCAAGTGTAACTGGCGTTTGCTGTTTGTTGTGGAGCCGCATCACCTATGTCTTTTCGATGTTCACCTTTAGACCTGTCTTTGCTGCTTCTTTTGCAAGCCTATTTGTCTTGAGCTGCATATGCTCATACTTCTGGGACATGAGGCATAGATCATCTGCAAAGTCAAGGTCTTCCAAACACTGAGTAAGAGTCCACTAGACTCCTGTCTTACTATCTTTCGTTGTCTCCCGCATGATCCAGTCAACTACCACTAGAAAAATCATTGGTGACAGCAGACAGCCTTGTCTAACCCCAGTCTGTACCTCAAACGCTTCAGTAAGCTTTCCATTGTGGATGACTTGGCATGTTGCCTCGTCATACAATTGTTGTAGGAGGCGTTCCATGATGCTGTAGTAGTTTCCAGATGACTTTTTTATCAACACTATCAAAGGCCTTTTCAAAGTCTATGAAGTTAAGATACAGTGTTGACTGCCACTCCAGTGACTGTTCGATTATTATACGTAGAGTGGCGATCTGGTCTGTACAGGACTTGTCCTTTCTAAAGCCTGCCTGTTCAGGACGAAGTCGTTCTTCTATAGCATCTTTGAGCCTTTCCAGTATTATTCTTGTTAGGATCTTGCTTGGGACGGAGAGGAGCATGATGCCACGCCAGTTCTTGCATTGTCCCAGGTCTCCTTTCTTGGGTAGCTTCACTAGATGTCCTTTTTTCCAATCAGCTGGTACCTTTCCCTCTGACCATATCTTCTGCAGGAGGGGTAGTAACATGTCTGCTGAAGTCTTTGTGTCTGCTTTAAGGGCTTCTGGAGAAATTCCATCAGGCCCAGCTGCTTTCCCACTCTTTAGTTTTAGTTCCCACTCATCTGTTGAATGTATTTTATTTACGTTGTGGGTGTACAATTTTCCCACCTTAAAATTGCACTGCGTATTTAAAAAAAATGTGTTAATCAAAACTTACGCGGAAGCATCCTGGGGTAGTGTAGATTCTAAATTATTCAAATCATGACCCCCGGGGGAAGAACGAGGCCACAATAGGGAATCAAAGCTTAACATAGAAATATATAGGAAAAATCTTTGAAAATCTTCTTCTCAAGAACCGCTGGGCCAGAAAAGCTGAAACTTATGTGGAAGCATCCTCGGGTAGTGTAGATTCTAAATTATTCAAATCATGACCCCCGGGGGTTGGGCGGGCCACAATGGGGAATCAAAGTTTTACAAAGGGAAATCAAAGCATCCCATGGTAGTGTAGATTTCAAATTATCTAAATTATGATCAGTTGGGTAGGGTTGGGTCACAATATGTATTATTATGAAATGTTGTAATGAACGGAATGTTCAAAGCTTCTCGGGTGAGCGATATGGCCCTTGGGCCTCTTGTTTAAAATGCTCTTCCTCCAACATTTTTGGTCTGATTTCAATACTGGTATAACTTGGTACACAAGTAGACTACACTAAGATTCATAATTTATTGAATCGGTTATTGATTTTAATGAACGGTGTTGCCATGGTTACTCAAAAGTGAAATTAATGTGAAATTCCTTTAAAACGCATCTTCTCCTACAGTTTTGGTCTTACTTCAATATAATTCAGCACACAAGTAGACTACACTAAGATACATCATTCTATTTATTGCTGCGTGTTGCCAAGTTTCATATCCAAGTGCTACTTTTCTTTTGTTATACGTACAAACCAGTACAGCTACAGTCATCAGAGACTTCTGGTTATTACACTTACTCTAAATCAAAGGTACAGTTAAAGCAAAACATTGAGGGAATCTGCAAGATTATAGTTTCTATCAAGTAAACATATTTCCTCGGCTTTGCCTCGGGGAATATACTTGATCTTGGGAAAGAGTTCTTACTGATTCCCTCAATGATACACTTTAACTGTACCTTTGACTTAGTGTAATGGTGTACTTAAATCATATGACTGTATACATGTAACGTTTACTAACAAAAGGCCCATAGGCCTTTATGGTCACCTGAATATCAACAGCGTACCTGCTACGTACGTAGCCGCTACGTAAAGCTACACACTTATATGGAGAGCTAACCTAGACGCTATGTACGTATCGAGAGATAGCATAAGTATTTAATGCTTCGTCCAAAATCCAAGATGGTTTCCTTAGTTACAAGTTTGCAGTACATAAGATTTTAACAAAAAGGAGGTTTATTCTATACATCTTGGTGAATTAAATTAAATTTACATATTTATTTTTGCTTGAAATAAACTTTTTGTGTCCCAAAAATAAATTTTTATTTATATATTTTTATTCAAACTTAACACTTAGCTGCTAGGTTAGCTGTCTGTTCAGTAGAGATAGATATCTAACACCTAGCAGCTAGGTTAGCCGCTAGGATCTTGAACGCAGCCCAGGAGTTGGCTAAATAGACTTATATCAGATACATTTTAGAATTTGAGAACGCTCTAACCGTAATCTTATATATGCACATAAACCCTCATAAATTGATAAGTAAATGAAGTAAACATTGCATAACAAATAACATGACAGGCTCAGTACTATTCTAGAGATTTTCACGTATTCATACACAAAATTTAACGGTAATCCCTAATTTGTCCCTTCCCAACCCATTACGATGATTGGGAAAGAACTTGAATATATATAACCTGAGAATTTATGCTGGCATATACCATCAGCCAACATAAACCCTCTGTTTTAAATGAGCAGAATTTGATGATTTTTCTTATTATATCCCCTATGTAAATATTTAATACCTTATTGGGGCCCCATACCTTGGGTCATGAGTTGAACTAAATTAAATTCTGCACTACCTGAAAATGCTTCTATATAAATTTAATTGTCAATAGCTCTGTTCTCGAGAAGAAGACTGTAAAAGTTTAAACATATTGATCTTCAATTGTTGCCCCACCCTACCCCCAGGGATCATAATTTGAACAAATAGAAATCTACACTACCTGAGAGTATTCCATATAAATATGGCAACATATGGTTTGTTGTTCTTAAAGCAATATGAGCTGCATTTTTAAAAATTTCATTTTGCTGTTAAAATGTGTTATTATGATAATTTGTATGTTACTTATGTTTATGATCATGCAATCAGACTAAAATAAAGCAGATGAAAGACTTCTATATGGAGTCCGATTTACAGTCTTATATGAAAAATTATTATTGTACAGGACGACAATAATGTAATTTTGATTCAATCAGAGCTTGTAAATAGTTCTTCCGTCTCAAGTATGAAGAGCAGAAGTTTATTAAAGTTATTTTTTTTATGTATTTGAAATAGTTATTTAAATTTTGGAATAAAAAATTCCGACATCAAAGTTGCAGCTCATATTGGTTTAAGAAGATTGTAATGATTTTTCCTATGTTTTCCTTTGTAAAACTTTGATCCTCAGTTGTAATTCGAACTTACCCCCAGGGAGTCATCATTTCAACAAACATAAATATACACTACCTGAGGATGCTTCGATAGAAATATGTCCATCTATATGCTCTCATGTTCTAAACTGAAGATTTTTTTAAAATGCTCCTATATACATGTATATTCCTATGTAAAACTTTGATCCCCCATTTTGGCCCCACCCTCTACAGGAATTAGGATTTGAACAAGCATGGATGTGCATGTACTAACTTTCATTTGAACAAAACTCCCTTTAGCTCTCTTTGAGGCAAGTTTGATTGAAATTACCCCTGCGAGGTGAAATTCATAATTTCAGGAACTTTTATGAATCGTTCATGAACATTCATGATGTATTCATGAATGGTTCATGACTGGTTAATAAAGATGGTTCATGAACTTTATTCATGAATATATTCATAAAATGTAGTTCATGAACAAATGATGAATATATATGAATCTTGGTAATTTTCATTTAAAAGACAGAAAAAATGTAGAGTTCAAGGTATTATGAATGGTCATGAGTTTTCACGAAGACTAAAATAATTGACACATATGATTGACAGAAAACACTCATTACTCTCATAATACAACTTTTACATGCAGATGCAATTGTTGAACAAGCCCCTGGTATAATTTATAGTTAATAACATTCTTTCACCAACTATCTGAAAAATAAATCATGAAATCTCTCAACTTTTCGTGTTTTTATTTGATTTTATTTAAACAAACACTGCATTATCATTGATAGAATTTTTTTTCAAATTGATTACTTATGTTCCTTCATAATTCAAATTAAACAGTTATATTCATCATAATGTGCTTTAAATAATGTCATTTTTCATCACACAACTTTGGTCGACCGAATTTTCTCTAAAATCAAATTTTAAACAAGTTGTTGGAAGATGAAACATTCTGGAAAAAGAACTTTGTGAGCTTCGTAAAAAAACGTTTTATATATACTCTTAAAAAAAAGAAACGCATAGTAGGAACAATGTCCTGAAATTTTTTGACAGTTTTGTCATACCTTTTATTTTTGTATGAATACGATGTATTCCAGTGAAATGAATCATTTTTTAATGCAATTGTTATCTTTATAGCTATTCTACAAGTCTCACAGACAAAAAGACCTGATTTTGCTGAATTTTCCCCAAAATTTTGATCTCGATTTTCATTTGTTGAATTACGATGCAATTCCTTCAGGTACAAAGGGGCTATCAAAAGCGGGGGTTCTCGATATTTTGAATCTGTTTTTTTCTGAAAAATGACGCTTCCTTAAATTGCTGCATCTGAATGTTGCGTGGCACAAAAAGGAAAATGGGCGACTGGAAGCAGGGGTACCACAATCTACATTTGCAAGAGGTTTTAATGTTACACATAGACCATATCTAACCTATAAAACATAAACCATTAACATCGAACACCCAATGTTCGCAAAAAATATGGTAGACTACGTGTGACATCAGCAGCACAGCATCACTTCCGAGGATTACGCAAATTGCATGAATTTAATGCAAGGACGTCATCTAAAGCATTAGCTATCCCCGAACTACACAGATAATCTAAAAAGACCGTTTTCAGTTGACTACGAATTATTGCAAAAGGATTATTTATGCCGTTGTTCCGACCCCACTACACCCCAAATATCGACTTCAAAGATCTCAGATAAATAGAGTATGACCACAGCATATCTGCTGAACATTTTGGTTAACCTACTAGTCCGGAATGTTTATCTGAAAGCCTCTTATAAGTTTAAGAGTGCTAATGCTTTTTAATGAAGGTAAGATAGATAACTGCCTCCAGGACGTTAAAAAAGTTGGTGGTGGTAGTGTAATGATATGGAAATGGTATTATAAGAAAGTAAGATTGATTTTGGTTCGAATTCAATGGACTTTGATGGAAAAAGGTACTCCAACCATGTTCTACCTACACATACCCATTCAATTTTGCACCATCCTAGAGACGTATTGTAATCTCACAATACACAGCCACATATGGCTCGTTTGACACACCTATTCTTGCAAAGAATCAACAACCTGTTTCAGTCACAGTAATCTAAATCGCTAGATTTAATCCAAAATAAGCAGCATTGGACAAAATGGATTTACATGATTTGCCAAAGACAATCGCATCCCCAGACTCTGCAACAGCTCACTAAAGATCTACATTTGGAGTGGGAGAGTATTCCTATGCAGTTTTTATTACACACATTTGCTTCCATTAGATGCCGTTTGTCGCTATCATTTGTGTTTGCGGGGGGCATACCAGATATTGATCTTTAATGGTCTTAAACTGACTATAATTTTAAAATTGTTGAGTAATTTTGACATTTAGATAGTATTCCTGTTGCTTACCACATTTCTGTTTTATCAATACATCATTTTACTAAATAATCTTTATGTTCAATGTGCATGTACATGAAGAGTATATTCATTAACACCTAAAAAATTATATCTTTTGTCTGTACTGTACCGTATTATTCCTGGGTCGAAACGCTAAATACATTTTAATTTTGGTGCAAATTTGGATGATTCTCTATAAGGCCGTTTTGCGGCCTACAATGACTTCAAATTTTCAGACAGTATTTTTTCCCTTAAAAATTGCACGAATCACTAGGCGTATGTTCCAATTCAATGATAAATATCGATTGGTTAATGATACCAAAGTATTTCTAATGATTTAGGGTCACAAAGTAAGGTACTATCGGTCCGTATTAGCATTAAAGTAATAGAAAAACTCAAGAGGGTGGCTGTGTTGGATAACTCCTACGCATGTCATAACCACCTTTAACCAACACCAAAATTTGCATGTAAATTTTTAATAAACATAAAAAGTGACTAACAAATTATGAATTTGGTTAAAGGTGGTTATGACATCCAAATAAAAACTTTTCGCTTCATTTTTACGATATTTGCAGAAAAATCTAACTACTCACAATGAAGGACATCATCTTATGTAGGATATTTCTTTTATATGAACTTTTGGTTTGAGTACAATTTTTGATGATTTACTAAGATTTATATCAGCTATGCATATTTACTAAAAATAAATGTGAAATTTTTACTTAAAAAATAAATCTAAAATCAAAGGACTGAGAAGACTGGATATAATGAAATTACAACTGAAGACGTTTCTTTGAAATGTCTTATAAAAATTCAGAAATAAAATCTTTTTATAGGCTATACGGTGTGAATATGAGTTATTTTTTATATTTATAATGATAGTTTAGTTTATCTTTATATGCTACTTCTTTGAATTCCGTTATGAGTATTGCAAATATTCTTTGTATTTCCTTATCAGTACTGCATATGTTCTAGAAAGGATAAAAGCCATCTTTGTTGAAGCGGTAAAATGCATTTCCTATTTGTGTTATTTGTGAAAACGTCCGTACGAGTAACATGTGATCCATATTTTGTGAACTGCATGGGTCTTAATTGAGAGGACTCAATCTATTCATCACGCTTCTTTGATAGCATCGATATAAGTTACGAGAACAGTAGTCCTGTCTTAAAAAATAAACTGGTAAGGAGGAGAGGGATTCCTATATGTAATATATGATTTATAATTGAATGTTGCTTTAACCCATTTAAGGATTTTTCAACCAGATAAAGAGATCATCCACTTAATGTCAAGTTGCATTACTGACCAACGCCTAACGCGGGACGGGACCTTTTTTTTTTTAAAAGATAATATTCTAAAGACTCATGACATTTACTTTAAATGCTAAAGACTTAGGTAGGGAACTGTCTCTATCCGTGTTAAACAAGTTTTTGACGCTGCACTGGGAAAGAGAGTGAATTTAACCTACGTGTTTCAGGAGTGCGAAAGGAGCATCAAACCCTTAAGGTCCATTTTGTACCTGGGATGTTGTAGAACTATTAAGTCCGTATACTAGTATACACGAAAACATCTTACATGTATATGCATAGTTGAAGGAACTGTTAAAATTCTACTCCATTTTTAGAAAGGGGAGGGGGGGGGG
>PRKT01000060.1:263071-350827 GCA_003671525.1 Saccostrea glomerata | reverse complement strand
CGTTATAACGAGATCTTTTCTCGTAATTACGAGATCTTTTCTCGTTATAACGAGATAATTAACTCGTAATAATGAGATCTTTTCTCGTTATAACGAGATCTTTTCTCGTAATAACGAGATCATTAACTCGTAATAACGAGATCTTTTCTCGTAATTACGAGATAATTAACTCGTAATAACGAGATCATTAACTCGTAATAACGAGATCTTTTCTCGTAATTACGAGATAAAAATATTTTTTTATGTGGCCCTATTCGTCTTTCGTAGTAAAGAGAGTAAACACTGCAGTATTTTGCATGAATTATTCCATTCTTTTTTCTGAAATCTGTTTCTTTTAAGACACAGGTAAAGTAAATTCCATTGTATATTAGGATGCACAAAATCTAGTTCTCGGGGTATGTTTATTGCAAGTTGACAAATTTCTTCCGCCGATTTAAAGGCACAGAAGAGAGCCTATTTTTATATATTAAAAAAAATTAAAAAAAAACACACATGATTAACTTTTCCATATTACGACCGCCTTTTTAATTTAAAAGCGGCAATTTCTGGTGACCTAATCAATATATGTATGTCTCGTTAAATCATATTCTGAGTTATCAACTGTAAATCACACAAAATTCTAGCTTTGTAACTATAACGGAAGCTTGAACAAAATACAAAACTATACAGGCTTTCTGGTTTAATTAATATAAAGATATAAAGAAATAGAATACTTTAATTTATGCAGTATCTTATGAATATTTATGAGAAATAAATCACTTGGTAGCAAAGTAATGAATAAATTGCTCACCATTTCTCCATATGAGCAGAAAATTAATCAGTTCAGTTTTGAAAAGTATAAATATGACCAAGCACAGCTTTGCTGTCGTCAAGAAGAAGATTTTAGATTTTTCCTTTGTATTCTTATGTAAAATATTGATTGCACATTGTCTCTTCCTACTCCCTTGGGGCACAAGCACTTGTTTCGGAAATAAAATTTTAACCTGTAGTATATTAATTATAATAATAGCACAAGGTATCTAACTCCGAATTACACTGAGTATCCCTCCCACAGAAATGCATTCATTTACACTTTAATAGGAAATGCACTTGCAAACTTTTTATTACCATTGTCTTCAACAGTAATTTAATTATCTACACAGCCATAAAATCACGCAATTTTTGTGAGAAAACATTTTACAGAATACCAAGAACTTTGACCCTTTGACCTTGGAGTTGGACTTACCTTTAAAAAAACCGTTATCATAATTTTGAAGGGTTTGGTCTAGGGCTCTCATACTTCACGTATTCAATCCTTGTGATATAGTCTCATTTGATATCAAGAACTTTGACCCTTTGACCTAGACATTGGAGTTTGACCCTTTTTTACTCAAAAAATCTTCACATTTACTCTGGCCATAACTTTTAAACGGTAAATACTAGGAATTTCAAATATCAGTTTTTTGTGGCAAGACTTTTCAGTGGATGCCAACAACTTTGACCTTTTGACCTTGACGATTTCCGTACTTACGAAAAAACTTTTATCTTGGCCATAATTTTTGAATGATAAGGGCTAGAGCTTTCGTACTTCACATTGTAATCCTTTGTGAGAAGACCTTTCATTGGATACCAAGAACTTTGACCTTGACCTTTAAGTTTGACCTTCTTTTCAAACTTAACATTAATCTTTTGACCAGTAAGGACCGTGGTTTTCATATTTTTAATAAGTAATCCTTGTGACAAGACCTTTCTTTAAAAACCAATACCTTTTACTCTTAGTGCTAGGGCTTTCATATTTCACAATTGTATTTCTCGTCACAAGACCTTACTTTGGGTACCAATACAGTCTTATGTGCATTTAAGGACAGATTATGCAATTAAAAAAATGGATGCCTGGATTGGTATATATTTCTGGATCTATTTTTGCTGCAAAATGATACAACTAATGAATTTCTAAAATATTTAGACATTGTGAATTTTCTATGTTGTTCTAAATTCTAACTTTCTGCAGCCATCCTTATGAATTTATACAAATATTTTTCACTTTAAATTTCATTTTTGAGAACATTTAAATAAAACTTTAAAACTACCTGTTAAACTTGTTTATTTTACTCATTGAAACATGACTCAAATTTTTCTTTTCAATTTCTATGACAAAAGTGTGTTTGTATCATCTATCCTTAAGAAAAGTTTAATCTCCACTATATTGCCATACGGGGCATCAGTGTTTTACGAACACATTTTTTAAAATTTATTCTATATTTCTTCCTTCTTCTACCAAAATCATGAAATTAGACGTATACGTTAACAGTACAGAAATTGTAACATAAAAATATAATACTTGAAATCTTCTGTTGGTTTTGTAACACATTTCCTGAGTAAATCATAAATAACTGATACCCATCTCAAGTTTTAAAACATCCTATTTAATGGCCCGGGGTCTCCAATTTAGTTTAAACACCCTCTCATGCATTAAAAAATTTGACATTGACAAAGCAATTAATCTCTAAATGATTTTGATTTTAGTGAAAATTTAAATTATTACAGTTACCTTGAAACTTATTTTAAAAAGGACGATGAATATACATAAATATTTGCATATCCACTGCTCTCTCCCACTATGAACATGTAGTCTTCAACTGCGTTTATTGGACTATAGACGCAATTGCTTCTACTATAAGTGCAATTGCTCTATCACTCTCTTGTAGAACAATCTCTGCTACACTTATACACGATGTTGAGAAGTATATATGTGAAATGTTTCGTAAGAGGAATAAAAATAAGTTTTTAATAATATTTTTTGAAAACAAAGGAAATGTAGAATATTTAAAATTGCTGATTTATATCTTTAAAAATCCAGTTTTGGTAAATGTATTTAATTGTATAATAAAAATTTTTAAAATCATAGAGAACTGCCATATTTTTATTTTTTCGTATCATGCATATTTTTACAAAGAACGATAACTCTTCACACTTGGGTAATAACATTTAAAAAGAGAAAATTTCTATTTCAAGAATGATTTCAGCTATTAAAAATTAATAGAAAAAACTAAAAAAATATATTTATAAAAAAGCATTCTGGTTTAATAATCATGATAAAAAAATTCTTATTTTTCATCATAGTGTTTAATTATTTATTTTTGTCAGAGTGTTTTCATAACGTTGATCGATGACGTCACAACTGCATCAAATCAAAAATGTAATTACGGCGCTGCTTGTATCCAGATAACTGTGTTTGAGAGGGAAATATTTTATAAATTGTTTGTGATTTATTAGAGAAAAGGAGCATTAATCAGGTTTACTGATTTTAAAGCCGTATGTTTTTCTTAACAGAAGACAAGAAGCCGCGACCTTATGTAAGTCAGGGTTTCCTCTGATATTCTTGAAAAAAAATCAAAGAACACAAATATAAGTAATAAACAACGATTATTCAGTGAACATGGCATTATGAACAGCAATAGCTCTGCTGGCATATTTTCCATGATGCGCTAGCGCGCATCATGGAATATGCCAGCAGAGCAATTGCTATTCATAACGCCATGTTCACTGAATAACGTTGTTTATTTCTTAAACATTTGCATCACTGCTCTCTCCCACTATGAACATGTAGTCTTCAACTGCGTTTGATTGGACTATAGACGCAATTGCTTCTACTATAAGTGCAATTGCTCTATCACTCTCTTGTAGAACAATCTCTGCTACACTTATACACGATGTTGAGAAGTATATATATGAAATGTTTCGTAAGAGGAATAAAAATAAGTTTTTAATAATATTTTTTGAAAACAAAGGAAATTTAGAATATTTAAAATTGCTGATTTATATCTTTAAAAATCCAGTTTTGGTAAATGTATTTAATTGTATAATAAAAATTTTTAAAATCATAGAGAACTGCCATATTTTTATTTTTTCGTATCATGCATATTTTTACAAAGAACGATAACTCTTCACACTTGGGTAATAACATTTAAAAAGAGAAAATTTCTATTTCAAGAATGATTTCAGCTATTAAAAATGAATAGAAAAAACTAAAAAAAAAAATGTATAAAAAAGCATTCTGGTGAAATAATCATGATAAAAAATTCTTATTTTCATCATAGTGTTAAATTATTGATTTTTGTCAGAGTGTTTTCATAACGTTGATCGATGACGTCACAACTGCATCAAAACAAAAATGTAATGACGGCGCTGCTTGTATCCAGATAACTGTGTTTGAGAGGGAAATATTTTATAAATTGTTTGTGATTTATTAGAGAAAATGAGCATTAATCAGGTTTACTGATTTTAAAGCCGTATGTTTTTCTTTACCGAAGACAAGAAGCCGCGACCTTATGTAAGTCAGGATTTCCTCTGATATTCTTGAAAAAAAATCAAAGAACGCAAATATAAGTAATAAACAACGATTATTCAGTGAACATGGCATTATGAACAGCAATAGCTCTGCTGGCATATTTTCCATGATGCGCTAGCGCGCATCATGGAATATGCCAGCAGAGCAATTGCTATTCATAACGCCATGTTCACTGAATAACGTTGTTTATTTCTTAAATATACATAGGCATACGACCAGTTTCAAAATATAACATTACAATGTTTGTATTCTTTTTCGCTCCTAGTATATTCCTTAAAAATCTTAATTAATTATTTCAATATCCAGGTCCTTATGATGACCCCACACTTCACATCCATAATTCAAGAACTGCTTACATACATGTACGTGTGTTACAACGCACTTTGAAAAATTACGCACTTTGAAAAAAAATTTCAAAGTGCGTTAAAATTTGGGACCAAGCTAACGCACTTTGAAAAAAAAATTTTTTTTTCAAAGTGCGTTAATATCGACCATATTAACGCACTTTTAAAAAATGTAAAGATTGATCAATATTCCTTCAAATAATCGGTATGATAAATTACAGATCCTGGTTTAATAACTTTTTTTATGATAAAGTCACTGTAGGACCTGAGATATTGACGTTTAAAATATTTAAGGTTTTGATAAAATAAAAGGGAAATTTAAAGGGTCTTGAAAAAAAGAGTGACGATTGTTTAAGTTCTTTAATTCGTTTCTTCTTTTTTTTTTATTCTAGTCTTTGATAAGTAGATGTTTAAGGTGTATAGGGGGGCACTAACAGAGGACAGCTTCAAGCAACTTATCATATCATTTATCATAATAAAAATGGGCCAATTTTATTGTTCAAAACTATGAAAATTCTTTCTCTCTCATACGTTTTACTGTACTTAAAAAATTATAGTTTTCATCTGTTTTGATTAACTCATTTATTATTGAAAGTTTTCAACGTCATACCAGTTAGGTAAATACATAATTATATGAATGCTTTGAGTATAGCATAGACATCGAGACTGCGCGAAGGGCCAGGGAAGGGGATGGGGTGGTAAGCCCCACACTTATTTTGGAAAGATATATACATCGTTTTGACATTGAAAATGCAGCATACCCTTTCTAGGTTTATTGCTCCCCTACCCCGTTTGTTACCGACACCTATGTATTGGAAAGATAAGATTTGGACTGAGGGATCTTATACCCTTCTTCTCCTCTTTTCGAGGGGAGTAAATCAATTCATTTTTTAGGGTTAGGCTTTGTTTTTGAAAGAAAAATAACAAATAAAATCTTTCCATGAATAAAATATGATTTTTTTTTCAAATTGCGTTAAGTGTCTCCATTGTAAAATATATTGATGTAGACTCTTAACGCACTTTGAAAAATGTTTTCAAAGTGCATTGATTTGGTCCCAAATTTAACGCACTTTGAAAAAATTTTTCAAAGTGCGTTGATTTTGTCCCAAAAATTACGCACTTTGAAAAAATTTTTCAAAGTGCGTTGCCACATACGTGTCAAAGAGAGATAACAATGTACAGTGGTTTAAATATAATTCACTGCCGGATGCTTTAAAAAAGAAATGAAAACATGATGTTAAGGGCCTCATTAAATGTTTCATTACTTTCTAAGTTGTTTATGTCCAATTTAGAAAGTACTTTTTTATAAAAAAAAAAATCTCCCAAGGTTTTGTATAACATCTGCACGTATACACGTGTATGTGATATAGTAAATTTGATTAAAAGTTAAGTGTACGTATTACTATATAATAATAATGTTTGCTCAAAACAGACATGAATCTCAGATCAGTATCCCATTTAACAAAACGATTAAAATGCATTGGATTATGTGACATTGTATTTAATAATTTATTAAAAGCTATTTACTGCGTATCTGAGGTAAAAATTCTGATAAGTGATTGAGTATACATAATTTATGTTATAGCTCATCTGAGCCAATGGTTCAAGTGTGCTTTTCTGATCGAAATTTACCCGTTGTCTGCCGATCGTGATCGTCGATGTTGTTGTAAATTTTTCACATTTTCATTTTCTTCTCAAGAACCACAGGGCCAACTTCAATCTAACTTTCCACGAAGTATCCTTGGTTAAAGGGATACTGATAAATTTTACATAGGCTGAATTTTCCCGTTTTACTTTACCTTATGAAATACACCTGGCTTGGTATATTTTTTTAAAAGTTTATATTACACTTTTAGCAATAAAATAACATATTCTAATATTTATTTTCATATGTAAACCTTTACTAAACATGATTTGTCCATATTTGTTATTTTATTGAGGAAACAACAATTCAACCTTCCACTTGGCGAGAACTCATAGGTACAAGAGGTGAAGAGGTGATCTCCAATAATTGTAATTTTTTGCCATCTTTTTATTTCACTATTATTTATGTATCTGAAGGTTCGCATGTAGTCCATAGAATTGTAGACGGTCCAGTGCAAGTTTTAAGCTGTGCAAGTGTTCTCATCAAAGCGCAAAAAGTCAGCAAAGGAGCGAAACGTCCCGTTACTAGCTATTTAACACACTTTTTATTACCCCCCCCCCCCCCGAATCAAATAATCCCAGGGGTGTATTGTTTTGCCCTGTCTGTTTGTCTCTCTGTCTGTCTGTTGTCAAATTTAACCTAGCCAATAACTATTGATCGGGTGGGTCTATTGTCTTTATATTTCACAGGTGTATGCCTTGTGACAAGACCTTTCCATGGGTACCGCCAAATTTGAACTCTTGACATTGGCCATAACAGTTGGAGCTAGGGCTTTCATTCTTTATATGTGTATTCATTGTGACAAGCACGTTCAGTTAGTATAAATATTTTTGACCTTGACCTAAGAGTTTAACCAACTTTTTAAAATTCTTGGTCATAACTTCTGAACAGTTAGAAATAGTGCATTCATATTTGGCTCATACCCAAAAATGAGTTCTAAAAACAATCAAAAATTGGATAAAAAATTTTACGGACATAAGTTTTAATCAAAAGAGAATATTAAGTTAAAAGTTAAGTTAAGTTGATGGTGTATTCCTTGTAACGAGACCTTCCGTTAGGTATCAAACACTTATCTTTTTGACCTTGACCTTTGGAGTTTGACATGCATTTGAGAGAATTCAACCCTCGCCATAAGCTGCCATACGGGAGCATCCGTGTTTCAAATGCACATCTTGTTTTTTTTTAAATGTGTTATTTTTCAGCATGTTCGAATAGTTACACTTTAGTGCAGTAATATAAGTATTATACATTAAACTCATCTGAAAACAACTCAGAATGCATGTAAATTCACTCATCAAATTGCACCTTCTTGAGAGACTTTGTACTTAAAATTCTTTAAGTTCTGGGCCTAAATAAAACAACTGATTTGTGACCATACAGTAAAATTACTTCTTGAATGAAATTATAAAGGGGGTCATTTCGGGTCGATTGGTATTAATTCAGAACAGTGATTGTGAAGTAATCTTACTTATCCTCTATCAAGAGGTTGATGAATCGTTAATTAATATTCTTCTTCATAATTATTTAAGGAATGTTTTTAAGTTAAGTGTGAGTTATTGGTGTGTGAATCACACAGACTTGTCACGTAGGCATATTTCGCGCTTCATGAAAAATATGCCTAAGTGCAAGTCTTTGTGATTCACTCACCAATAATTCACACTAAACTTAAAAACATTCCTTATATAAACATTTTACGTGTTTGGAAGCATCAAAAATATACTCAATATTTGATTTTCTCTCTGCCCTATATCGTTGTACTTTTACTAACGTAGCTGTAACCTTTTTTGTGACGTCGCTGTAACCTTATTGTGACGTCACGTTAACTCACGTTTCTCCATGTATATTTCTACGCGTAAGTATACACGAAAATGGTTTTCAAATCAATTTCACAGTTGGCTTAGTAGAAAAACACAGCGAATGTAAATATTCTCTATTGAGAAGTTGATGGCTTGTTTTAATACACTGTACTTTCTTAATTGAGAGAGGAGTGGGAGTGGGAGCCATCAACTTCTCAATAGAAAATACAATCTAGCTTAGCCACGTCTTAATTTAAGTACGCAGTATAGCTATCCAAACCACAGGCACCTGTAATACATCCTTTGCTTAAAAGTATTATTAAAAAGCTGCAATGTTACCTGCCTATAATTTCCATTGTAAACACTAGTAAAGACTTAGTAAACAAACCAGACAACGATCGAGATGCTGGATGGCAATTCTGTATGCATTCATGAAGTAGAATTTTTGAACGCTTACATACGACTTGTTTTCATACACATTATTTCAAAATAAATGTCCATAAAACGATTGAATATCCAAAACATAGCAATTTACCTTGTTACATTTACACCTTCGGCAGGACTAACATTCCTTGTACTGCAGCATGGATTTTTTATTTTATTTTAATTTGGGGAAATATCGTGACGGAAGTTAATCGTTACGGAAGTTAATCTACAACAACAGAAGTTGAATTTCTCGGCAATGGATAAAATATACGTGTGTTTTAAGATGTAAATCAATATAATGAAGTATCTCGTTTCCAAAATGATATTTTAAATACGTTTCATGCGAAAACATTCCTGAATTACCATTACGGAAGTTGTTTTTTAAAAGAAACACTTGTTTCTCTCCAATTCATTTTGTTATATCGAAAATTTAACTCGCAAATACAATGAGTGATATTAGTGCAACGCACTTTGAAAAAATTACGCACTTTGAAAAAAAAATTTTCAAACTGCGTAAGAATTGGGACAAAATCTACGCACTTTGAAAAAAAATCTATTGCCGGAATAGATTGCCAGAATCTATCGCTTAAACCCTCGAAATAAAATTTACAATAAGATGTACTTGATAAAAACAGCAAACTTCTGAGAAGAGCAAAGAATTGCAAAAGCACAAAGACAAAGAGCTATATATGTTAAGAGCCAATTTTGGCCCCCTAAAAATCAACATTTTAGAATGATATTCAGATCTGTTAATTGATATTTATTTTTTCGAAGAGATTATATTAGAAATATTTCCAATATATTTTTCACATTTATATGCACTCACTGGCTGTAAATGACATGAGAAGTAATGCTATTTTTGCTATCTAACAAAAAATGCCAAAAATATGCCTTTTTCTTGATGTTTTTTCTTTTGGGAAACATAGAGCGCAATGTAGAACATACATAATTTTTCTGTCACCAATTTGTATTGGATAAATACATCTTTTGTAAAAATATAAAGTTTGTTCTAGACTGCGCTCTATATTTTCTGAAAGAAAAACTGCTTGGAAATAAGCAGTTTTATACAAAATATGCTAAAATTGCGGGAAAACGTGCACTTTATGATGTCATATTTCTAAAATAACGGCATTCTGATCAGATCGAAAATGTCCAATGAGGGTCGCATGTATAGCTGTACAAATTAAAGCTATGTATTAAGTAAAATTAAGATATTCATTTTAAGGGGCCTATTGAGACACTTATCATATATATGCAATTTTTTTAAATATTACTCTTGTTGTTCAAATTCGTATTCGGGGAGGCAGTTTAATTTCTTGAGGAGTCTAGAAAGCAAATTTTTTGCAAAAAAATCGAAAGGTTAATGAGAGGAAGGAACTAGAATCAGGAATCCACTACATTAAATTTCTTCATAACAGCGTCCAAATCCGCATACCCTGAAGAGTAAAGATTTTTTTTGGATACACAGGAAGTTATTTTTTTCACATTAACAATATTCGCCAGATCATTAGTCTTTTGACTTGTTTCATTTTCCAAACTTGACAAAACACCTATCAGAAGGAAGAAACGAGTCCAGGATATCATAAGATCTTCCATTTTCCAGTATACTCAGGGTCATACCCAAAAATGAGTTCTAAAAACAATCAAAAATTGGATAAAAAAAAGTTTTACGGACATGTGTTTTATTCAAAAGAGAATATTAAGTTAAATATGAATTCTAAATCATTAAAAATCGTCTTTTTCTTCTTGCCGAGCACCAAAGACATTATATATTGAACAGACCTCGTACATAGTTTTTTTTTCACTTATAAAAACAGTCATTGAGCAATCGACCATCCTCTGCTGATATTCAAACCTCGTATGTGATAGGTGGAGGAATACGCATCAGATAGATATATTTATCCGCCGGAAACTGCCTTGTCACTCAATTCATATTTCGCTCTGCATAACGTTCTTCGAAAGGGTTGTTAATTTGTCTAATTGCAGCCCGGGGGACCGGGCTGCTCTATATATATAAGTTTAAGTGTTGGAGTATGGGGATTGAGCTGGGAGCAGTTATTCAGAATTAAAGGTTTACTAAACATTATTGAAAAGATTGTTAATCACAGTGTTCTTTCCATATATAAATTACAATATACATGGCATATTTACATCCATAAAAGTGAATCTGTAAAAATATGTATGTTTTTCAAATTTAATATATAAAGTTGCTTATCATTTACTAACGAAAACACGACAGGTCCCTTTTTTCAAAACATCGAATTTTACTTGTCGCATAAAAACGTACGAAAGCCCAGAAGGCTCATTCGAGATTCGAAATACGAAATTCGAGATTCGAAATACGAGTTTCGAGATTCGAAATTTGAGTTTCGAGATTCAAGATCCAGATTAACCAATCAAAAGCGGGTTCAACATTTGATTACTCCCCTTTATTATGATCTTACTATCAAGAAATCGTTTAATATATTTATAAGAAATGAGTCATTTGATTAAATAACAATTCAAGAAAAAGTGTTATATATATTAGAAGGAAATTTCAATAATCATTGGATTTTTGATCAACAAGATATACTTCAATTTATATTATGGCTTCTTAAATATTAAATACAATACATGTATCAGGAGTATATTTTTTTTTTGCATTGTCTACTTTGTTTCCGGGGTTGATGACATATAAATAAAGTAATAAATAGGTGTCAAGTGTCTAAAGATTAACGATAACCCCACCCCTACCCACCCCACCTGCCTATATTCCAAGCTCACTGATAATGTTATTTTGTAAAACTTGAGGGGCGACATAATATTGGAAAACAAAAATCGCGTTCGTTTTCCTGATATAGGAAATACATAGAAATTAAGTATCTAATTACTGTATACCGGGAAAATTTCGCCCCCATTTAATTTTCGCCCCTTTCGCCCTCTTCCTGATTCGGCGAATTTAAAACGGGGCGAATCGAACTTACACAGCATAATTTCTTAAACAGAACTGTGACTGGGCGAATTTAAAACGGGGCAAAATTGTTTGCAAGTGCAAAAGGGCGAAAATAACCCTGTTTACAGTACTTATCTTCATCTAAGATTTTAATTTCTTGAATTAATTAAAAATTATAAACAATACAGATTGGCAATATGAATTCAAATAAATGAGGGATTAATCTATTTTATCTTATAGCACTAGTAATAGTCTAAATTAGATGCAGAACTATAGTTTTTAGTCTCTGACCATACCGTTATGACCAAAGACTCTAATTATATAAAATATATTCGTAAAACCTTATAACGCTACAGTTCGATTCAGCAGTCAAGTCTCACTGCACAAATGTACCCCTTATAGATAAACTGGAATATATACCCTTGAATTACCGTGCATTGTAGAGACGCGATTCATAATACTAGTATTTCGTATCTAATCAAGATCAAATACAATATTCTCCCTCAGCAATAATGTGTCAGGATAAAAAAAATAAGTCGACCTACTTGTTCAACGACAAAACCATATAATATTCTATATATACGTAATTACTATTTTGTTTAACGAGAAAAATAAAATTATATATGTATTTTTCAAAATGTAATCCAAATTTTATTTTCTATTTCGTTTTAATACAAAAAACGTTTTTTCTTGCATTATCATTTTAGCAAATGACCCATTTCTTATAAATATATTCAACGATTTCTTGCTAGTGAAAACATAACAAAGGGGAGTAATCAAATGTTGAATCCGCTTTTGATTGGTTAGTTTGGATCTTGAATATGGAAACTCGAATTTCGAATCTCGTATTTCGAAACTTGAATCTCGAATGAGCCTTCTGGGCTTTCGTACAAAGTGGAGTAATCAAATGTTGAACCCGCTTTTGATTGGTTAATTTGGATCTTGAATTTCGAAACTCGAATTTCGATTCTCGTATTTCGAAACTGGAATCTCGAATGAGCCTTCTGGGCTTTCGTAAAAAAGTACTCTACACAGTTCGTGTTTTATATTCTTAAAGTGAAATACATTTTTTATATCTAGGCGATGCATGTGTCTGGTTTCAATTTATATTTATGCAGCAAAATTTTCTTGAGGAATTGATAGAGTTTAAAAGGGTATCCTTTTTTGTTCGATTTTCATCCGAATATAAGTTTTCAAAATATTCTCGAATAGTCTCAATCATTTAGACGCATGCCTTTTTCACACATATCGAAGCGGTTTGATGATCAAGAATCATTTCCATTGTTTACTTTATTTATTTCCCGGGCGACAAGTGATGGTTACATCAATGTTTTCTTGTTGTTCATTGTATATTGCTTTTAACTACACCATCTGTCAGTTGTCTTTGAAGGCAAGAACACTAAGCACTGGATGTGCCACAAAGTAACTCGGATTTTAAAAGTACATGTATAACATTTGAAATTCAAATAAGATCACATTACTGAATCAGCAAGGTGGTAGAACACCTTTGACGCCTGAGGTCAATCGCATCATCTCGGGTCTTTCCGTCAGAGGTCGGAAAAACAACCTCGAGGTCGTTTTTCCGCTAGTCGGAGGTTAATGTGCGAGGTATGAGCCACCCGAGGAGCTCCGGGTGGTCATTGAGAGTGACCTCCCGTTTGGAATTCTTGTACATATGTAGGCGGTGGAAATAAATAAAGTTTATGTTAAGCAACCTTCATTTTTATTTAAAATGAAAATGGATGTATGGATGAATGTGTGAGTGTTAAATATCCATTGTAATTTTGCTGTTATTTTAATTTGATTCTGTATGTAATACAGTGGATGATAAAAATATGCCCCAAAAAAGTTTATGTTACAAAGACACTCGGAGCTCGGTTTGAATGGAGCGGAGTTAGCCGAGGATTGCCGATTGTTACAGAGGTAAACAAAAGCATATGTGTTTTAAGGATATAATAAACTATACAGCAAGAAAGAAAAGCAGTGCTGGCTTTGGTGTACATTGTGTAAACTAAAGGGGTAGACAGTCAACAGGTTGTAATTTACCATAGCTATTCTGGGAAGGACAAAGATTTGACATATGCTAAAAGTGGTGAAAGTCACAGGTACTTGTGGATGAGATCCCTCCCATTTCCGATAAAATATGAAACCCAGGGCTTGTTTGATATTTATCCACAAATAATATTTACTACATTTATTTATTAAGTCTACCACAGGAAAAATCGGGAAAACCTGGAAAATACTAGTTCCATACAAAAATGTTACACTATATTATAAGAGAGTGGTTGGGGATTTTTTATGTTACGAGTATTTTCCAGTTTTCCCCCCATTTTTCCTGTGGTATACTTAGTAAATAAGTGTAATTAATATTAATAGTGAAGAAATACCCAACAAGTCCAGCTGAGGAGGATATTTTTCGGAAGGGGGGGGGGGTCCTATGAGTCCTATCCACAAGTACACTGTACCTGTGGTGAAAGCTAGGTAACTGGATGAGAACAGATCTATATATACGTCATGTGAAGAAGGCACCGTTTAGTTACCTCGAATAAAAGTTATAATAAATCCATGCAAAGATATTTAATGCCAATGTGTTTCGAAAAAACAGGATTAGAGTTCTAAAACTGATTATTCTGGTCAAAATATGCATATGATTTTTGATTGGATTATTAATTAAATATGGCGGAAGGTGCCCAGTCACTTTCTCTTGTCGAGAAGATTCTTGGTGATCAAGAGCAACCAAATATTCCTGAACTCAATGCAGTAAGTGAGTTAATGCATTTTGACACTGGTAACACCAGTTCGGGTCATTTAATAAACTTAGATTTAGTGCAAGGAAGCAACGACGATGAATGTCAATTGCACACACCTGAACTCAGTTCACCTGGCTCACAGTGTAACTATCAAAGTTTCGACGCTTGTCTTGAGAATTTACCTAAACAGTTATACGTAGAAAAATTACTTGCCATATCTCAACAATCGGAGCAAATTGTCATGAATTATAGATCATATTTGGCAGACACAATGATCATGCAACAAAATGTGCAGTCACCCCAGCCCGGCGCTTACACTTTAGTAACAAGACGCACAACCAGTAGTTCTAACAGTGTAACGAAATATGCATCTGATTGTTATGCTTTACATATGCACATGCAAGGTGAAAACGTGAAAATTGACGAAATATTGCTGAAAGGCAAAAAAAAACCGCAAACAAACAAAGACTGGGCCCAACAATATTCCTTCCGAAGTAACGGTATCCAAACCGCTAATCATTGAGTTAAGATCTACAATTCAGAATTTACTTCAGAAAGTTAGTGATTTGGAAAACATTCAGTCAAAAAATGAAAAATCAATTCAATGTTTGAACAAATCAGTGTCCGACTTGAAATCACAGAACTCCTCACTCAAAACTGACTTTGAAAAACTTCGAGCCGAATACAATTCTCATGCAAGTTCTTGTGATGCATTTCGGAAAACTTCGAAATTACAGTTGAAATCTCTCGAGGGTCTCGACTTTACAGAAAGCCAAGTAAAAGAAAACAAAATGAACAGTGAAATCAATCGTTTATCTAAAACGTGTAGCAATCTACAAAAGCTCGTCTCTACGAAAATAAATACAGAATCCACCCGCGCGGATCCTCCACGCCAGTGCGTCACACAAAGTGTCCAGGTAGACTTGTATAGCGGTACTTCATACCTGAATGAACACGACGTACAGTCTGGTCATCTGGTCAAGGACAGCACGGGGGAAGACAGGAACACACAGTCAAGTCCGCGTGCGACATTCAATATTGTGCATCCGAAACCCCCCACGAAAACAAGTAACAAACCTGCACGCCCGGCGAATAATGATGCACCGTGCATCAGTAGTAAGGACCCAGGATCAGCTGATGTTTTCCTAGGAGTGACATACAAAAGGGCAGCGCGATATTATATATCTGGCATAAAGAAACAGACAACTTATGATGGAATCAAAAACTACCTTCAACAGAAAGGTGTACACGTAACACACCTGACACTATTCAAACCAAGAGGCAAATTCTCTATCCGATCAGCGAAAGTCAATGTCTCCCCGCAAGACGCTGCCATCGTCGATGCATCCGATTTCTGGCCAGAGGGCATCAGCTGCAGAAAATGGCACAGTATTCGCGATTGGAGCAAAATCTGTGAGGAGCGGACATCCGAGGAAGACTGGGACTCCCAATACAACAATGAAAACAAATAAAATGACACTATTATTCATATTGTTAACAGCATATATTGTGTTGTTGTTATTGTTCTCATTATCATTTCCAATGTTTAAAATATTAACTTGGAATGTCAGGGGTATTATTTCGTCTACCTTACCAGTCTGCGCTGTACTAGACAAAACTCAATGTGATGTTGCCATAATATGTGAACATAAACTTAACAATTATTCCGCAACTTACCTTGATAGTATTCATGCAAACTACTTTAGTGTTGTTAAACTTCATAGTGATAAACAACTGCATGCTTCTTTATCTCCAGTTCGCGGTAAAGGAGGAATAGCTCTCTTAATCAAAAAAGATTTGCTATTCTCTGTAAAACAAATAGAAGGTATTCAAACAGAATGTCTTGCAGGTATACAAGTCATGTCGCAGCAAAATACCCCTATTTATGTTTTTGGTGTTTATCTGCCATATGACAGCGACATTAATCATTATAGGTACATTGTAGACATTATGTACGGTTTATACGAGTGTTATTCTCAGTATGGTGATGTTATTTTTGCTGGTGATTTCAACGCAAGTTTACTTCGTGAATTACACACAAATGATGCAAAATCATCTATTTTTTGCAAACTTGTAGATCAATGTAATTTTTCAATTCCCCTAATCGATTTTCCCATTCAGGGCGATTTGTTCACTTTTTTACCAACTCAAACCATGTTAGATTACATTCTTTTTAATCATGATGTCACTTTATGTCAGTACGAGATTCTCAAAGAAGGATCTTTATCATTAACATCCGATCATTTACCTCTAGTGTGCACTCTTCATTTTCAAACTAAACGAATTATCTTGCAAGACACTTCCAGTAAACTCCTAGCGTGGCATAAAGCTAGCACAGATGCTATAACGGAATACAAACTGTGCACCGACGCTGAACTGCAAAAACTAACTAATGTTGACATTCACTCACCTGATGATATTGAACAGTTCAATCAAGCAGTGATAGAAATTTTATCATCTGTCTCTACTCATTGTATTCCTACATCCAAGTTTAACCCACATACTAAATCCGGGTGGACGAAGGCTGTCAAAGAATTTCACGTGACAGAGCGAGCTAAGCGCAGGCGTTGGATCTAAGAGGGAAGACCCAGAGGTATGCAGTTCGACTCGTACCGAGAATATAAGCGAGCTAAACGTGCTTTCAGAAATGCCCATGATAAGGAATACGACATTTTCCTCCAGTCAACATATCGCGAAATAGATGAAGCTGCTGAACTTGACATGCGTCTATTCTGGAAACTAGTCAAGCAAAGGCGCCCACGATCTTCAAGATTTTTTCCTGAGATCCGTGAAGCTTCCGGGGAAATCCGCTCGGAGCCATACGAGATAGCAAATGCCTTCGCTGATTTCTTTGAAAATATCTATAAAAACAGCGAGAACAAAAAGTTCGATGATCAGTTCAAAGACACAGTAATCTCAGAATACATGCGTATCAAGGAAGAATGCGACATCTCCGATAGCTCCACTTTCATCTCGCATAGTGACGTCATTACGGCCATATCCTCTCTCAAACGCAGGAAAGCACCTGGTGTCGACTATATCACCAATGAACACGTTCTTCATTCCAGCACCTCCATAGTTTCTTGTCTCAGCAAACTGTACAACGCTGTAATTAGTGTCGGTTGTGTCCCCTTACAGTGGAAACGCGGATTAATCGCTCCCATATACAAAGGAGGTTCCAAACCGAAACACTCATGTAACAGCTACCGCCCAGTTGCCCTGTTGCCTTGTCTCTTCAAAATATTCGAAAAAATCATCTCTGTGAAAATATCTTCCTTGGAACTGTCTCAACCCTTTCCAAATACACAACAGCAAGGTTTTCAGAAAGGATTAGGATGTCTTACAGCGTCATTCAATCTACATGAAACTCTGTATCACAATCTTGAGATGGGAAGTAATGTCTACATAAGTTTTTTAGATACAAGTAAAGCGTTTGATACTGTTTGGAGGCAAGGTTTGATGTTAAAATTACATAAGTTAGGCATCTCAGGTCAAATCTGGAAAATCATCGACGACTGTCATATCAACACTGAAAGCGCTGTAATTGTTAATCAAACTATGTCTCGTTGGTTCCCCGTACAACAAGGTGTCAGACAAGGAGGTGTTCTTTCAACTTTTCTCTATCTTGTTTTCATTAACGACTTGTTAAATGAGCTACAACACAAGAACTCAAACCACACTAGTGCTGTTATATTCGATACCAATTACCACTCTCCAGCTCTCGCAGATGACATCGCATGCATTGCACTCTCTCCCTCATCTCTGCAGTCGATGATGAACATTGCGTACCGATATGCCTGTCTATGGCGTTTTGAATACAACGCTTCTAAGTCAAGCATCCTGCAATTCCGTGCTAAAGGCCAAAGTCATCCTGCAGAAAAAGACATTAACTTAGGAGACTCTAAAATACAATACGGAAACGTCTACGAACATCTAGGAATTCCTATTAGCAACAATACTAAATCAAGATCTCGAGTCATCAACGCTTGCTCCAAGGGTTGGAAATCATTCTACGCATTAACTGACATGAATATATCTCTTGTAAACCCAGTGACGATGTCTCATCTCTATAGAACTATAGTCATGCCATCCGTTCTTTATGGTTGTGAACTGTGGAACCACATGGTGAACCAAGATATAAGACGCCTCAACACACTCCAACATGGAATATGCAAACAAGTTTTGAACCTTCCTAAACTTACCAGATCAGATATTTGTGAACAACTCATGGGTCTTCTACCAATCACTGCGGAAATTGATACCAGGAAACTTCTTTTCTTTGGCAGACTTTGTAGACTAGATCTCAACTATCTTTCAAAAAAGATCTTTACATCACGCCTTTTCTCCTTCCTCTATCAACTAACTGGAACTGGAGACCAAATGGGATTCATTCCGGATGCATTGTTCCTTCTTCAGACGTATGAACTCTCACATTACTTGAATACCTGGCTCTCTTCTGGATCGTTCCCATCAAAATTATCATGGAAATCTATAGTGCGTTCAGCTGTTCACAAAAACCACACTCTCCAACGCAACGATCGAACTGAGTTTGACCCAGATTTTCTCAGATTTAATGCTGTATTTTGTACATCGAAACCTTTCAACATGTGGAAAATTGCAGATTCTTTCAACGAAATTCGAAACTTTAAATTCATCTGCAAACTTATTGCATTAAAACCCGCTCAAAATCCGTTTACATGCATGTTATGCGGTTACCCTATTACAGACGTTTTTTCACATGCGACAATATCCTGTCCAGCCCTCTTGAACCAACATAACATATGGTGGAACTCTCTCTCAGAATCGTTTAACGTTCACCTTGAAGCTGAACTATGTGGTCTTCCTGAAGATGAGTTATTCAACATTCTTCTTGGAAGACCACCACTTACAATATTGTCAGCAGAAAAAGAAATCCAGTTTAGAAAACTGAATTACGTACACACCGTCTCCTCTTGTGCACTCTACGATAGACAATGCAATCTCAGAATTGTAAATGGATAACCCCCCACCGCCCCACTCCCTGCTTGGATGGCTATCCTTTACATAAAATAGTGTATCATATGTGTAATATTTTCTGCTTTTTTCAGTTTTGTGTATTTTTGTTCTTTTTTTTTTTTTCTTTTTATTACTTACAATATGTATTGCTTTTTTTTTTCTCACATTGTGATTGAGTTATAATTTATATGTCATTGTCATGTCAAAAATCTCTGTAACAGAGGAAATAAAAGATGAATGAATGTTACGAGTATTTTCCAGTTTTCCCCCCATTTTTCCTGTGGTATACTTAGTAAATAAGTGTAATTAATATTAATAGTGAAGAAATACCCAACAAGTCCAGCTGAGGAGGATATTTTTCGGAAGGGGGGGGGGGTCCTATGAGTCCTATCCACAAGTACACTGTACCTGTGGTGAAAGCTAGGTAACTGGATGAGAACAGATCTATATATATACGTCATGTGAAGAAGGCACCGTTTAGTTACCTCGAATAAAAGTTATAATAAATCCATGCAAAGATATTTAATGCCAATGTGTTTCGAAAAAACAGGATTAGAGTTCTAAAACTGATTATTCTGGTCAAAATATGCATATGATTTTCTACAATGAGTCATGTTAGGTATATTTAATGAATTTATGGCTCTTTCTATGAAAAAAAAAATACATTAATGAATGAAATCAAATTCTGTGAATTAAGTCATTTTTATTGCTTAAGATCTGTGTTTTATTTATTTATTCATTTATTCTATTTTTGTTTCTATTCTACAAAAAGTTATGTTCAATTACTTTGAAATGCAACTTAAGACTTTTAAATACATTGATAAGTTTCAATATTCTGAAAATTGATATGTTTGAAAGATGAAAAATCACTTGCAAATACACTTATATATGTTTTACGAATGCAAATATTACTTTGAAATACTTTAAAGGATTTAATGAAATATCTTCAATAGCTTTCAATAGCTAGTTTTATTTTTCACAGCCTTAAAGCAATAATGGTATTAAATAAGGAGTGTTAATTTTCTCATCTTAGCCGCGTTTCATCAGTCGAACTAGAACTGTTACAGAGCCGCAATTTCAGAATCCATTTGACGTGACGGAATTTTTTAATGTTGTAAATCATTTATAGTGACCATGCAAATGTTGGAGTTAAATTATCTCAATGTATTGAAAAACAATAATTTGAAAACTTAAAATTTAGAAAAAAAGAATCCAGAAAACAACAAATTTGTAATAAATAAGAATCATTTTCATCATTGAGCAATTTTATTCACTACAAAAATGAGAATTTTTCAATAAATAAATAAAGAATTGATCGGCAATTAACAACACAATAACCACTGAACAAATCAAATTAAATCGGTAAGATTAAAATGCAATCTTGTTTTGTAAATCATTAATACGAAGCATTAAGAGATAACGAACAGTATTCAAGATCAAAAGTCCACTAAACAATACAAATTAGGAGCAGAGCATACACGGACTTCCAAAACATCAAAGATTGGATCAGGTGCCACGGTGGAGTGAAAATCCCCTGCTGACCGGCCACATCCGCTGTGTGCTCCTTGTCAGGATCGGGAAATAACGGGAATCGATTGGTATCGACCAAAGAACTTACAAAATGATATCTTTAAACGAGACTGCTGATATTCTTGCTTCATCAACTTGTTTTTTAATAATTTACCTCGTTTTAGAAATTGTTCATTTGTAGAGCATGCTCTTGTGTATCGTATCGAATCAACTAAGATATATAAACGCCGGACGCAGGTGAGGAAGGTATATTGCTGCACAAGTAAAGGAAGTTGACGATAGAAAAGTAAAATCATTACGTTTATCATTGAGCTTTGTTGTTAGATTACCATTAACGTCTTTTTCAAGTGAAATATCCAAGCATAAAACAGATGTGTCATACTCTGTAGTATATTTATTTCAAGCTCACCAGGATATATCGTATCGACATTAGAATGGAAATTACCATTGTTAATTTACAATATGTCGTCGATACATGTATATCTAAATGTTAAGTTGAAGGCCACAACAAGTGTTTTCTTCTTTTCATGCATAAGATTTTGCACAAATTTTGCTTCATATGAAAACAAAAATAGGTCTGCTAATAACGGAGCACAATTGGTACCCATGGGAATTCGAATAGATTTTTCGAAGACTTGGTCTCCAAAAGCACATAGATATTGTCAGTAAGGATTCTTATGAAGCTTCGGAATCCAATTTATATATAATGGTAGTTCAAAACCATTTTGGTTCTTCGGGATATTAAAAATATTCAAAACTGACTTTTGATTTTGAAGAATTTCTTCCTTAGAAATGGACCGGTCACGGTAGCCTAGTGGTAGAGCGTTCGCTTCGTGATCGGGAGGCCCGGGTTCGATTCTCGATCGCGGCGCCGCGTCATACCTAAGACGTAAACAAAGGTAGTGACTGTTCCTTCGCCAAGCGCTCGGCACTAGAAGTGAAAGTCACGGGTCTTTCGGATATGACCTTAAAAACGTAGGTCCCGTGTCACGGTAGGCGTTGGCACGATAAAGAACCCTCACTGCTCAATGGCCCTGAGTGCCGAGTATAGGTCTAAATTTGAAGCCCTTCACCGGCATCGGTGACGTCTCCATATGAGTGAAAAATTCTCAAGAGGGACGTTAAACAGTATACAATCAATCAATCAATCCTTAGAAATGGAACTGTAAGTCGGATTACCACTTGTAGAATTAAATCCAAGTTCTTCTAAAATACAATTTATATAATGAGCCTTTCAAACGAAGACAATGTTGTTACCCGCTTTGTCCGCGGGAACCAGTACGTACATGTACTGACCATGTAATACATCTAATTCCTTTTTTCAATTCTGGATTATGTCTTCTTTTTCATATCTGGCCCATCGTCTTTTTCAATTTTCAACAGAATCCATAATATTTATGAAATTCCGATGCGAGTTGAAATATCGGGGTTCGTTCCCTATATTTAGGACCTTTTGAAATAAATGATCTAAGGTCTTCATAATTAATCATATTTACGTCACCTATAATAACGTGTCCAACAGGACTATAATTATAGGGAGGATAACATGAACCCGCTGGATGATTATGTTTCAGATCCTCGATATCCAGGCCATGTAAAGTTTTTTTTTGTAATTGAAAAGGTTGGAAGCAATTGTCGATGTATATTTGTAAGAAATACAAAGTGTAGTCTTTTACTTGAAATATGGTGGAATACAAGACGGGTCCCTTTTGTGATTAAGAATATTACATATATTAACCGTGGCAATTCCCTTATTGGCATATTGAAGTTTAAGGAAAAGACAGATTGGTCTAGCTGCATTTTCTTCAGTAAAACGTGCAGGTTGAAAAAGTCTATGATTTGCAATACCCATTATCACAGATCCGAGCCTATATGCTTGTATCGAGGAATCAAAAATTGGACTTTCCTTGGCGTTTTCAAGTAAAATATCTAAATATGAAGCAGATGTGTCATATTGAAATAAGCTATTTATATTAAATATTGTTATATTGCATGGGCGTCATGTTTCATTGCGTGTAAATATTAAAGATCACAGTGGTTTTATTTCGTTATAAAAAGAGGAAACCAAATGAAACAATTACACTGTAAAAGGATTATCCAAATAGAGGTACATGTAATATCGTTAACGTAAACTACTTTTATCATTAAATTTGATTTTTTTAATTAAAAAGTATCATTTTTAAGCCTATATGCACTTTTTAAATCCTCCAGATTTCAAACAAGATGCGAAGCTCTATATTATTGTGTATATTGTGACCATCCAAGTTGTCTTTGGTAACAAGTCGTTTTTACAATATTTGAAGAGTCAGGCGAGCAATTTGGAGAAAGGCCTAAATTCTGTCATCAAAGGAGGGGAATACAGTAACAATGGTAAGTTTGATGAAGTAACATTTACAAATATACCAGCGGTAAAAGTATGAATTTTAATAACTTAAAATCTTCAGTGATGTAAAATATAACATAAAATGTGTCATATATTATGAAGCTTTTTTCTTAAAGCATTACAATTGGTTGTTCTTAAAAGTTATATGAAAAACATGTACTGAAGTAGCAATAAAATATTTTCATGAATTAATTTAATAAAAATATTCTTTTATCATGTCAACCGAAATAAGAATGTTTACGAATGAAAAAGAGGAGGTTACGAACAGTGATCGAAATAGTAAGATGATTTGAAAATCTGATATCTAAAGACTGCATTGATATTGTCAAAGAGAACTACAAAAGAAAGGCTTTTTTTAACTAAATGTGAACAAAAGATACTTTTAAATAAATCTTAGCTTGATCGTTAGACTGTTAAAATTTTGAGTTAAAAAAATCTTATCCAGTTAACATACAATTTCTACCATATACAGTTAGAATTGTACAGATCAGAGACTTTAATGTCTGATAAGAAAATTATTAGCATATAATAAAAATGTTTTACTTATTTGTTTCAGACCATGTTGCGTTTTCAGCTTATCAGTCTACAGTAAATGTTACAAACTACATGAAACTTGGATCTTTGATAAAGTTCTTTTGAATGAAGGCAATTTATACAACAAGGCAACAGGCACATTTATAGCACCATCTGATGGAACAAAAGCCTTCACCTGGACAACACTGACATATCCACGTAAAACAGCCCACCCTTACCTGAGAGTTAATGGTCATTACAAAGGATTTACAGCATTCAACAATTCCATCACTACACAGCGTTTTGGAGCAGCGGTTCGAACACGATTCTTGTTCGTCTGATGAAGGGAGACAGGGTTGATGTTGCTTCTGGGTACCTGGAAGCTTATGCCAGAGAAAGGTGGACTTCGTTCTCTGGCTGGAAGATATACTAAATAATTCCTTTGTTCATCTGCAATGCATTCAGTAGATAATTTTCAAATACCATACTTAGTAAGTATGTAAAGGTGAACCTATAGTGAACAAATAAGAGAATAAATACAACGTCTATGTATCTTCTTGGCTTGAGCAATATTTTTACATTAATTTTTATTCTCTATTTTCTTTATTATTTGTTATATATTAAATCACTTAGAATTAATATCAAGATTGAAAAGTATTATTTTTTAAGAAATTGGACTTAATTAATAAATAATATTAAATAAATATTAATATTTTATTCAATAAAATCAAATATTTTCCCTTAAATAGAAAAAATAAAATTGTATAAAACCTCTTAAGCATACATAAGCTAATCAGGTATTCACAGGTAAATCCAGGTAAATCCAAACCAGAAATCGGACTATAATTGCTATCAAAACACACTTCATACCTATTGTTCTTACCTAATTATCAAATGTGTGCAAAACGGGAACACACCTTTTGATCTTTTCTAAAATTTGGTAAACTCACAATCGCTATTATATGACATAAGAGAAGCAAGATACAGAATCGTCCTGACATGTGACGTTACAATGATAACGTGCAAGATATTTTTCAACATACGACTTATTTATGTTAACAAGCAAAGCAATTATATTGACATACAACTTATTTACGATCACATCCAAGATGAATATTTCATCATGGAATATATTAATTTCAACATGCGACTTATTATTGTTGACTCAACAGGCTACAATTTTAGATACAAGAAATTTATCTCAATATGGAAGATAATAAGTAGGCTTGCCAAGCAGATTTTAAAATGAAATTCTGGGATCAAAATCATTACATATTTCTGTTCTGTTACCTTTTAATAAAGCAAAAATGCATTGTATTTGAAAATTTCCAACATCCATGATTTTTTAAAAAAATAATTGAAGTTTGCCATTTTTATGCCTACACTTCTATTTTTAGAGGCAAAATGTCACCTTCATTTTCACACCTTTCCATAACTGAGAAAAATTTTTTTTGGTACAGAACTCAAGTCAAATGATAAAATAACAAGATGCAATGTGAATTTTTCAACAAAAATCTTTTATTTCTTCATTAACAAATTAATTATTATGATCGGCTGGTCTGGTCGACAGGCTTTTCTTCCATTTACTTGGTTGTTTTGCTCAGTGTCTGAAAATAAAAATATTTTTTTGTATTTAGATGCTATTATAAGTTAATAAATACACAGGAAAAACTCAGCAAGACTTTAAAAAATTGTTACCTTCCAAAATTAACAGGGAACAGTATTAATGTTGTCTGTAGTACCATTCTGGTTCCGTGAAAATTCTTTTCCAAGTACCTACTAGCATGTCTGAAATAAAGCACAGGACATCATAAGCTATATAAACCTTTAAAATAACTTAAATGATTTAATGACTTTAATGATTAAAAAATTTTAATCATTATAATTATACATACATACATACATTATATATATATTATATGAATATATGTATATGAGTTCTGCTTTAGTGAATTTAAAATGGTTAATTGCTCTTTGTTTAAGTGATGAAGTGTAAATGCAGTTATTATTTAACAACTTAAAACACCTACCATTAATCACGCATCATTTAATTTTCTCATCGTCTGACGGTCTAAGTAATGAATTTAACATATGACTATAATGCAGTATAACATGATTTCGAATTTTCTCTGTTGTCATTTTTGTAAAACCATGTTATATTCATTACAGCCACTCTATACTATTACAGTTTTAATAGCATGAAAAACAAGTTCAGATACTTCAATTTAAACAGATAAGAAATATTTTGGAAGTTAATAAAGGCTGAAATGATTGCGAAAATGATGCTTGCATGGGAGCCGCCATTGCTGAACGAAAACGAGGCCATGAACAGTCCACTTAATTTTTCGTTAAAATACAGATATTGTCTTGCGTTTACTATCTGTTTTTCATTATAAATAGCAATAAGAAGCATTAAATAGTTTTTAAATAGTTTGTCGGAATTCAGAAGCGTTAAACTGCGCCTTGTCTTTATAATTAATAGACATATTTTTGTATACATATAATAGCATCCATTAATTATAAAGAATAGATGCACTTATTTTATGAGGAAAACTTTGTTGCTGCTATTTGAGTTGGGTTAGCTCGAATATAAATTAGATCAGGATCGGGATATCTCAAATTCTCCCTCTTTGCCCTTGATCCACATACATATACATGTAAACTTGTAAAGTTTATTTAAAATACATGTACATAAAATTTAATTGTAAGGTTAATTACCGTTCGCGGTATACCCGGAACGGCCATTATTATGCTTATTATATGTACATGTGATATTGTGCTTTCATGTTGCTTGCTGCTGCTGCTGCTGCCTGTTGTTATTTTGGGTCGCCCTTTTACGCTTGGCGACCCCTGCTGCTTTTAATATGCCACGACCAACAAACGCCAATATCAAAATAAACGTATATAAAATCATGTTTGTTTATTTCCTCTATATAAATAAAGCACAGTTAATTGAAAACCTGATACACAAGAAAAAAAAAACACTTCCTGGGGCCTTTAATTCATATTTAGATATATCGAAGAGGAATTATCAATGCACAATCGTTTCTACCATTCATATACTCCTCTCTTAGAAGACCAAAACACTGCACTACAAAAACTAGCGTCAAAAAGTTGCTACATGTAAAACATGATTTTCACTCTTTAAAACTGTGGATATTTCCATTTACCCGACCATGACTGGGTGTTACAGGTCAACAGGTGATTTTTAATACTCCATGGTACCTGATTACTTTGTGTTTTAGTAACCCATGTCTGCTCTGCTCCCTTTTTGTTTTGTTTTATGGCCTTTAAAGTCATATTTTCAACTTTATTGTTAGTCGCCCGCGTGGCGCATTGGTTAAAGCATCTGCTCTAGAGTCGCGAAGTAAGGAGTTGATCCTTCCATCACAGGTTCGAATCCCACTATAGGACGTGGAGATCGGTCCTTCGGATTAGACCCTATAAACCGAGGTCCAATGTCGCAGTAGGTAATGGCACAAAAGAGACCTCCTTGTTCAATGGCCCTGAGTGCCGAGCATAGGACAAAATTTGTAGCTCATCGGCTACCTTTCACTCCCTAATTTTAGGCACATAATTTAACTAATCAGTATATTTTATCCATTTCCCAACCCTTTATAGTCGTCTCTACAAGTGATAAGCGCGCCTGATTACAATAACTTGTTAGATTGCTGAAAATTCACCTCAAGCGAGTTTATTGCCTGTAGAGACAACTAAAAATGGTTGGGAGGTTGATAAAATATACATATTGGCTACAGAATGTGTCTAGGGAGTCAAAGGTAGTTGATTGACCAATGCTGAAAAGTGGAGACTAGGCACTCGTCAGTGGAAGTTAGGGTCTTGGGTTTTATATTCCGAAATACATTGCCACATTTTGTACTATAAAGAATTCCCACCACAACGGGCGTAAGCGACAAACAAAGATATAAAATTCTGGCGCAACTAAATCGGATGACGTGCATACATGTGTAAAATTTCAGCAGTGGGACATGAAGGATAATACAATCCGTCGATCAATGTACTAGAGGCTTTTTACGGTATTTCTCCCAAGTATACTAACGTAATTTTTTTCTATATATATATTACTATGGACTCATTCTTTCTTCTGAAACCAAGATTTGGGAAAATAACTCGATTTATTAAATTTTTACCGTTTTTTTTTATTTCCTTCTATCAGGGGGCTTAGGTGATAGACCCTTTCTTTTAACAAACTTAAATATCCATTAGCAAAGGGGTCATTATGCCAATTGTCTTTTAAATCGGCGCATAGGACGTTGAGAGTATTGATTTGGGTTGTCAACGATAGACAACGACAAAATTATTAGAAAAGCATACATACATGTACCATTTCATATCCAAAATCAGCTAATGAAAAGACGAAACAAGCTATACGTTCTGCGAGCATTGAGCTTACAAAATGTTACCCCTGCATCTCATATGATTATAATTGCAAAGTCGATATTGTGCTATGGGAGACCCGAAATGAGTAAGATCGAAACCTAAAATTGGAATTGCACATTGGCATTATTTGAAATTCTGTAAAAGTTTCATTAAATCATTTTAGTGATATGAGAGGAGTTGGGGATAAGATATTGGTGCACAAAGCGTAACGGGCAGACGGATCGACCGACATACAGCTAGACGAACGGACGGACACGCCCATCACTCTATTTCCCCTATATATGATTAATCTGTTTACTTGACACCTCCAAATTTCATTTTTATCGCAGTAAAACTATGTAAGTGGTTTACATATTTCAGATATCAATTGATTAAAAGCGCAATGAAAAGATATTCAAAATGTCGTAAATTTTATCAATAGTCTCAGATGTGGGTACCTGCATATAAAAAAATCAAAGATAGCTACTCCAAAATTTGTCCAAACTTTCACTCAAAGGAATGAGATTTTTCTTTAAATACTACTTTACCTCTCTGTTAGATTCTTGGGGGAAAAATAATAAAATCAAATTATTATTCTCTATCATTGTATTTGCTTTTCGGAGCTTTATTGCACAAATATCATGTTTTTTTGTGTTGATAAGTATTAATGTAAATTAATCAAGATACCAACGTATTAATACAATTACAATAAAATATTTTTAAAAAGCAATTGATGCTCTGGTTCATTTGTAAATGTTACCTCATTGATATTTTTTTATTAACTAGCACAGTTTAACATTTTTTTGAAATAATCATAAAAACCTTGAGGCTTTTGTGCCTCAGTGGTTAGAGAGATTGTCTGAAATTGCATAATACGGAGTTGATTCTTACACCCTGTACATGTACGTTGTGGGTTTGAATCCTTATGCATGACGTAGAGGCTGGTCTTTCAGAGGAGGTCATATCAAAGGGTTTCTTTCTCGCAAAATGTGCTAAGATAAACCTTACTTTTATTTCATCATTTACTATGCAAATATTTCATTATTACTGTACTTCAACAGTATAAGATCCCTCTTGCATCTGATTGAAATTATTAACTCCTACAATTTCATATTTTTTTCGTATGCGACGAACTCGATGAATTTGATTTTCCAACAAATAATGCAGATAGTATTCAGATAATTATAAAGACATCACGACTCAAAATGCATGTTTTGACGTAAATCGCTTATAACTGCTTTGTTGTGCCTTTTGGGATCAAAGTACATTTTCCAAAAACACATGAGATATTTTTCAAGGATACAAAAAATTAATACATTAAAAACATTCAATGTCTAAACCTACTCTTAATATTATCATTTAAATTCTGAACAAAAATGTCATTCAGTAAGAAAATATCACATTTGTATGCACTGGTTTAATTTTTCATCTCCTGTACTTGATGACCTGACTTAATATGTAAAAACAAGAATAATTTTATGTTCATTGCTTAGTTGAAAATCATTTATAAAATTCAATAAAAGAAATTACTGAGTAACTTTTCATCAACATGTTTAAGAATACGCAACACAAACAAAAATATTATGCCTGGATTAATATAATCATATTTTTGACTGATTTTGAATAGAAATGATATAAATAATGATATAAATAATAAATCCCTGAAAAAATTGGAAAAATATTTTCTTTGATGCTTAAATAAATGTTTTCTATATAATTCTATAGAAAATTTTGAATATTTTTCATTAGGACAAAATCTTACAAAAATCTCCAACTTTACCCAGTAAACACGGATTACTTATGGAGAGGGCTAAAAATTATAGGCTTGCCTGCTACCCAATCCCATTCTTATTTATTTGTGAAAAAAATTTTGTATAATTAAAAAAAACAATTCGGAAATCCTTTTAAATGTAAAACTATAAAAATATTGCTGATTTATGAAAGAAATGTTTTTGTTATTTATCCATAATTGATATCAATTTTCACCAAAAACTTTCACAAATAAAATGTATATCTCCTATATGTTTTGAAAACTATATACTAGAAGTTCTTTTTTATAAGTTCATTTTCTATTCTCAGCAATCATTTCAAGGTTGAGATGTTGAAACATGTTATAAATCATAGAATTATATTTTCTTGATAAATATTGACTAATTGATTAATTGATTGATTGATTGGTTGATTGATTGTACGACGTATAATCAATTAAAAATATTTTATAAGTCGGTACGATAAATCCCAATGAGATTGAAAAAATGTACCACAGAGTCTGGCACATCTGTTTCATATTTGGATATTTCAATTTAAAAAAGACCTTAATGGTACATGTAATTTAACACAAAGCTTTAAGATAAACGTTATGATTAACCTTTTTAATCGTCAATATCTCTCACTTTTTAGATTTTTATCTTCTACTGACAAAAACCGGTCACGGTAGCCTAGTGGTAGAGCGTTCGCTTCGTGATCGGGAGGCCCGGGTTCGATTCTCGATCGCGGCGCCGCGTCATACCTAAGACGTAAACAAAGGTAGTGACTGTTCCTTCGCCAAGCGCTCGGCACTAGAAGTGAAAGTCACGGGTCTTTCGGATATGACCTTAAAAACGTAGGTCCCGTGTCACGGTAGGCGTTGGCACGATAAAGAACCCTCACTGCTCAATGGCCCTGAGTGCCGAGTATAGGTCTAAATTTGAAGCCCTTCACCGGCATCGGTGACGTCTCCATATGAGTGAAAAATTCTCAAGAGGGACGTTAAACAATATACAATCAATCAATCAATCATCTACTGACAAAAAAAGGCTATCTAACAACTAGACTTTATATTAAACAAGATGATTTCCCTTGTCAATTTTCCTTATCTATGTCGTTATATCACAATAGCACATGCTTATTACGTTTATATCTCACAGCTTATTCAATATTCAAGAGCATGCTCCGAGAATGATCTGTTCTTAAACCGATGCAGGCTATTGCCAAATTAGTTAAGTTGCTACAGAGATTTCAACAACCTCGAATAAGGTCAGCATTTCATAAATTCCATGGTTGTTATATTGACCTTTCATTGAATCGCAGTTTGTCTGCCCCGCACTTTCCAAAAACTTGGCAAGTTGGCATTCATCTTTCTTTCATTAATTTCAGCAACATAAGGTAGGATTCTTCTCATGTATTTCTTGTATTTAAAAATTAATGAAAATTTCACAGAACAAAGAAGACAATATTACCAAGTGATGGTATTTGTTAGATTAGTTTTGACCGTTTTATATTAGAGTCAAGGTCAGGTCAAGGTCATAACCTTTTCCCTTGACATTGAAAATAAAAATAACAGCATCCAATCATGATATAGGGTTTTCTATTTCAAAAGATTAAATGTTTTTCTTTTTGCATAAAAAGATATAACCATATAGGATCTATAAGATGATATTACCAAATTGACACAAATAGCTTAACAAAAATGTATTTTGGCTAATTCGAATTTTCTCTGTTTTTCTTAATTTTTTAGGATATTTAAGTTATTTTTACATGCACCCTATATTTAACTTTTTCTTATTTTCACATATTGTAAAGCAGTCATATAGAGATACAAAATGATACAAAAGCAAAAAGTTTTGACCGTTTAGTAAGAGAGTAAAAACACTTTCTATGGATTTTTGGCTCAAATCTGTACTTAGAGTCCAAACTTTTTAAAGCTAACATAATTGTAGTTTGGTTGGAAATTCGTATTTATTTTATATATTTTAAAACTTTAGTTCCTTATTATTAATTTAGCTAACATTTGAAAAATTCTTCTAGTCTTTGATTGTGTAAAAATTATAACTAAATTCATAGTTCTATAATAATTTTGAGAGGCAGAAAAGAAGATATTTTCATACGCCACCATTCCACCAAAAATATAGTCTCGCTAGTTTTCAAACATATTTGACCATTTCTATTTAAAGTTGTACAATTGTAATGAGGAAAGAAAAATATGGTGTTTTAAATCTCTTTCACCTAAATATATAAGACATATAAGCAAATATACATTGAACATTTCATCTACTCAGAAACCAGAGAAGAATCCTACCTTAAATATCTATATCTGTTAGTGATTTATTTATTCTTTTATAGCATAAATCTAGCATCCGTCGTCCCGCGAACCGCATGTGAAAGATTCATCTCTGCCATAACGTTTATTTTTTTGACAAAATTTAACTGCGTCCTCCAATTTTCAAAAAGCTTAAACACTTCTAAAATTTAATTAAGATAACACCACTGGGTAAAAATATAATTTTCCAAATAGAGATAGCTATAAATATTTGGGACCTCTTTTTGGGTTTATAATGGGAAAATGAATTTCTCAACAGAACCACGGTAAGAAAGACCTATATATATAGAGATGAGATTTACTTTTTTTATTGAGACAATACTTTAACTTTTTTAAATTTTGATTTTCCAATCTTAACGTAACTTGCTCACTCCTCCATGGCACCTGATCCCATCTCTGATGTTTCGGAGGTCCTTGTTTGCTCTGCTCCTATTTTGTATTGTTTTATGGACTTTGATATTGAATACTGTTCGTTATCTCCATATCCTTCTTATGGTTCTGAGGTTTGGACTGCTAAAAACAAATTATTACAGTGCTTTCTCAAATCATTTTCTAAAATACAAATAAAACAATTTAAAAAACACTGGTTTCTTTTATTTCTGTTCTAGAAGAGTTGGTTCGAATACATCTATTTTTATTTGAATTATGAATTTATATTTAGATTTAAATAAAATGAAATATGTAGAGTCAGAGAATAGTCATAATGACCAATTAGTCATGTCTGTATTTAATGAGGATAAAATACTGGGGTCTCAAATATCTTGGCAAATAAAAGAGTTCTTACTAAACAACAGATGTTGTCTGTAAGTTCTTTGGACATATCACATCAAACATAAAAATGTGATTTATAAGATCATGATTGATAATCGCTTTTGTGCACAATAAAAGAACATTTTGAAATTAAATTTTTTATTTATTTTCAAAATGATAAAATAAATTTGAAAGAAAATTAATTGCAAAAAGACTAAAAATTACAACTAGGTTTAAAAAAAAAAGTAAGTCTATCAAAACTATGAATTAGTCATGTACACTACATATTGAATTGGAGATACTAAAGGTCACATAATCTTAAAGAAGAACACATATGCCATTTTTGATAACCTTTTATTGAAAATGAAAGATTTTTTTCCTTAATTGTCTTTATTATGATCAATGTAAATATAAATATAAGTTAATAAATTGAAGGAAACTCATTTCATTGACATTATTAATCTTCTAAGTAAAAATTACTAGAAGAGTGTGCAACGTTTTTTTTCCCAAGTGCCTTCGTATAATTAAAAAACATACATTGTGTGTCTGTTAGTACACATGGCTGCATTTAGTGAAATCAGATAATTTAATGCATGTTAATTATTTTAATGTATTCATGATTTTTTGCTGATGCATGATGATCTAAAAAAAAATGAAGAAGGAATTGATGTTTACAAGAGAGTAAAGATATTGAAATAGCTATCCACACATTGACTTTTTATTCTTTATAATTTTAACTTAAGAAACTTTGTAAAAGTGCTTGTTCTTATACACAAAGGAAGTCCTAACTCAGGTACAAAAAGACTGCAAAAATGTTTAAAATGCTAGTTTAATAATAGCTGTCAATGTTGTTTTCAAAAGAGTTAAAACTAATATTACAATGCAGAAGTTTAAAAAATGAAAACAAACTTTGACGGCCAAGATCTTCTTTTTTTTACTTTAAAAAATTCCATTATAGTATATAAAAAAAGTTTCTGCATGCCACGTCAGTAACTGATCATTCTTTTATTGACTCGTTAGGATGTCACATCCGTGGCGTCAAATACTACTATCGGATTTCCTTTCTTGCTTAAAGCTTACATATAATCTCCTGTCAAATATTGGTTAATTTCATATCAAAGATGTGAGGTCCAATTATGGAATTCTTCTTCGGGGTTGATACACCTTTATAATTTGCATTGATAGGGTGGACAATTTTTGGCATGTAAACTGAGTTTTATTAATTTTTGTATCCTTTAGAAACATGACGAGAATGTTGCGTGGAATTACAGGTAATCGAGATGTCGTTATGATTGAGAATATATGGACTTTTTTCGACAATCGATCAAATATGGACACCATCTATATTTGGATATTTTACTTGATTTTCTTTTTAAAAAAGACATTAATGATAATCTTACAACCAAGCTCTATGATAAACGTGATGACTTTATACTTACAATCGTCAACTTCCCTTACTAATTCAGCAATATACCTTCATCGTCTGCATATATACGGAGTTTATGTATCTCAGTTGTTTCGAGACGCAAAAGCATGCTCTACGTATGAACAATTTTCTAAAACGAGGTTAATTATTGACAAACAAGTTGACGAAACAAAAATGTTATCAGTCTCGTTTGAAGTCATCATTCTGTTAGTTCTATGGTCGAAACAATTACCTTGTCAGCAAACACAATTTATCATTGAGTTAATTCCCGACTGATGTTTTTCATACCAATTGTTAGTCCATTATTTCTACACTGAATCTACGACAGATTTTTCCCCCAAAAAATTGTCATATCTTCTCAAAAGGTAAAAAAAAATCAACCAGATAAAGTTCTTCTCATGTAGAAATGTTGAACTTATTGTAGTTCTGGGATTCACATTTTTAAAGAACTTTTATTTGTGTGAGTTTAGTCATTGCTATTGCAATGTACATGTAAGCCGACTTCTTGAAACACCTCTTTTTTTCTCTTAACCAACTAAGTGAAAAGCCCTACTAACTTTTTTATTCATTTCAAATTTTCCCAGTTCTATTATTTACTTGCAAGTGTATTTAATTTAAAAAATGTCCTGCCTACCTACTAAATTATTCTTCATAAGTCAGGCAAGGGCAGGCAAGAAAGCATCTTCCTTCTAGGACAAAGTTGCACTTCAACGTTTTATTTATTAATTGTAAAGTACACAAAATGCTAATATGAAGACTCCCAGTTAATTAGCATACGATTATTTAATATAGCCAACACCACGTCCTGTTACTCATTTATTCATTCAAGGCAGGAACCGGAAGTCTGTCGTCAATGTGGCGCTTACCACTAACATTTGTATTAAACAAGGCTAACACTAATCTATTCTAAGCTTAAACATCGCGCTAAAATGATTATTAAAGAGCAGATAATCTATAAATCAAGAGACAGTTATGGCTTTGTAATCCTCCTCATTGATAACACCTTATTTGCCTATTAATATATACACTGCTAAGACCGTTTTTACCCTCCAGTTATCTTTCATCAGATGATACTGGAGTCTTTTATGAATGAACTGTTCGGAGCCAAAACAGATCCATACGTTTTGAGCGCTTTGTGTGGTCGTCTGTTTTCAATTTGCATTATAATCAGGTTATATAACGAAGAGGTTTTAATTTTTTACAAGCGGGAAAATAGATTTTGCTAAATCACGAGTCTGATTTTGTTTTGACAACTTTAAAAAACTGTTTTGCAACGTAAATAGAATATATTCATTATGCATAAATCAAGAAACAATTGGGATGTAATTGATACCACTAATGCGTTACACCTGATAGCTGTACCTCACGGGGTCTTCATGCATGTATTAAATACTTCAAATGCATAATGAAAGTGATATCGTTGTTATATAACAAGCAGGTATCAGAAAAATTCAATAAAAAACGAAAGCGATACCATTGTTGAAAAAGTAGACCATTTTACTGCACTACTGACAATAAGAAACGAAAGGAATGATGATCAAAACTACCTTTTGTTATTCTTTTTCTATTTTGATCAATTCCATTTTGGCTCATGATAATATACCCTAGAAAAGTGAGATAGAAATTCATATTTATTTTCATCCATTTTTTTTTTCCTTTAGTGTTATATTCAAGATAAGATAAAACAGAGTGGTTAATGTATAGCACATTTTATTCAATATCTTCACAAAAGTACACAAAGTCAAAACACCCACACCACGTGGACCACTAAACATGCTCTACGGGTCTCACTTTTCGTATCTTTGATAATCTTCTCTTAAGTTGTTCATTTCTGTTATATATAACTATGGCAACAGTTGAAGTTACAAGGATCAAACACAACACAAAAAGACTAGCACACAAAATAACAATGACTTCCACAGTAAACACAGTCCCTGTCTGTTGTTTTTTGTCTGAGGCTGTTGTGCCTCCCTGTTGTCCTGTTGTTACTGTGGTTAATGCTGATGCACACTGAACTTGAGACAGGTCCATTAATTGTGAACATGAACCTGTTGTTGTCAATTCTGAACAGGATGGCGTGCAGTTACAATTACCATCGGCTGAACAAATATTAAAGAACAAATGAATAAAAGACTTGACAAGTGGTTTTTTTTCGAATACTTTCATTGAAAAGAAGATTCCTCGCAATTTTCTATCATTATAGCTAATTTTTGGTTAATTTCAAGCTAAAAAAAAGTATCAACATCGTAACCAACGTAAGTTTATAAGGTAAAAAAAATATATAATGAGTAGAATTATGATTATTTAGTTAATGAACTTTTTTTGCGTTTTCAAAAGTCTCTATCAAAAGACTGCTTGCATTGGATGAAGATCATCGTTAATTAATATTGAGAAATTTACTTACATTGTAATGACATAGTATGCAATTCAGGTTCAATTGAAGAACAGACATCACACACTGTCAGGCTTGGGTTCGTTGATAAAATTACCCTTTTGCCGTCAGTGATATCTGTGAGAAAAAATGGAAGAATAAAGACGGTTCTTTCACAAACCGTGGTTTAAACTACATGTAAATACACTTCTTGAATGGAAAATATTATTAAAATAAAGAAAATCAAATGTTCATTATGCTTGTTGTGATCCTTGAAAATATAAAATCAATTATAAATTAAGAAAATAGTTTTCTAAATGGAATACAGTAGTTCGTTTACTGTAAATCATGAAATTTAATTATTACAATCAATTTAAAAAAAAAAGAAGTGTAATGCTTACTTTGTACTGGGAAGTAGTAAAATGTTGCGTTGCTTGTTTCCGTATATAACAAGCATTGGTAGGCATAGTATGTTTGTGAGTTGTTCGTCACAGTATTAGTTCTGCAAAAGAAATTAACTTTGATAACTTAATGAGTAATTTTCATAACTAACTCTAACATGTACAACAAATTCTATTAAAATTGTAAATTTGATTTAAAAGAGCTTTGTCTTCGTCTACCAAATAATTTTAACGTTGCATTACTTTTATTTTGACATGTAAAATATGCCTTGAAAACAAGGTCATTAAATTTGTCATAAATGCAAAACATGTATAAATGATACTGATGATTTCAATTTGAATTTTCAAATGTTATAAGTGCAAAAGATGAACGAAATAATTTGCTTTTTTATGAAGCTATAATAAATTCGTAAATCATAATTTACATTATTAAAATAAAACATATTCTTTTGCAATTTCAGAAATTAAAGGCAATCATTCAGAAAATAACTATAAAATCTATAAAACTGTAAAATTGGAAACATCAATTTTGAATTAAAAATATTCTGGTATTCAAAACATATACGAAGTATTAACCAGGAAATAAGTGTATGACACATTGTATTATCTCAATATTTTTAGACACAATGATGGAAGATACTCACCCCTTTATTACTATTTCTTGACTATTGCTATCGTGGCAATCCCACATGTATATATTCGTTCCAAATATGTTTGTTTGCCATAATACATTAGAGCTATAGAAATGGATGTTATCTTTTACTGTCGCACTTGTAGAATCTCTGAATGCATTATCTTTCCACTTCGTGGGGAAATTACATGACTGGACTGCAACACATAAAACACAGAAAGTAAATTAATTTATGTGTTTTTTCTAAATATAGAATTGTTTCTATATAATGCACCTTCATGTGATTAAGTCTTATATAGAAACATGAGAAGTTTTATGGGAGTTTATTCTAGAAGGAAACAAAAAATTGTTTCAAACATCACCTATCTGTTTCGTTTGAAGGATACACTCGTGCTGATTTGCTTTAGGCTTTCGGAAGTATTATTGTAACTTTAAAAAAATCATTCCTTTTCTTTTGAAAATAAATTTTATTCAACAATGATGGAAACAATTTGAAAATCAAACTAATAATTTCAACAATTAAACATCGGAGGAACGTCTATTCAGAGAAGTGCAAGTAATTTGATTTAAATAACGTATTCATGCTTGAACAAAATTATTATACCATATTTTTATACATTTGAATGTTCATAGTATTTTTGTCATTGGAATTCATGAATTCTTTTTATATTTTTGAATATTGAAAACCTTCATTTACCTTGCTGCATTATTGTTTGTATCTATTCGCATTGGTGAATAAAGTTTGCAGAGAGTATTAAGCAAGAAATGACGAAAACTAACATATGCAACATCAAAGGAAGTGAAAATTCATTTTCACTAATATTTGATAAGAAAAAATACCCACATATCTTTGAACAATTTTACAACGATAAATAAAAGAGTAAGTAAATTTGACAACACTTCTCTCCAAAATTGCCAAATTTTGTTCTAAATATGTATTTGTGACCGACATAATGTCAGAATATTTTATGGCTGATATAGGGATGAAATGCCCTTCTTTAACTAGATCTAGTGCAGATAATGGCAAGTGATAATATGTAATTTATGTGAAATCTCTTTGTATACACTCTATTTATAACGTTTTTTTGAATTTTGACTCCGACTAGATTGAATTTCATTTTATATCTTGAGAATTACGTTTGATGCACTGATAAAGCCTTATTTAGGGAACAGGAAATAATCTTGATGCAGTTAACAAGTTTGAATCTTATTGTTACAAAGTTTGTTTGATTGATTGATTGTTTGGTTATTATCTAACGCAATCAACAATATTTAATTTGATGATTTACTCTTATTTCAAGTATTTCTTCCTCAACAAGTTTTTCTTCCTGAACTTATATTTGTCTGATCGTATATATTAAGAATTTCATTCCAAGTTTACAAAATTAAAGATCAGGATAAATTTAAAAATAGATATGTTACTTTAAGCTTTAATCAGAGTAAAAAAATCACACATTTGAAAAAAAAAGACTGACTACAAAATAAGGAAAGGTTTTTTTTGTTTTGTTCATACTACAAGGTGTTGACTATATGACAAAAGCTCACGACCGGTCAAATGGTCGTACAGATAGAGTTACACATTTTTGGGTTGATGTATACTACAAAACTGAACACCTGTTTGTCGATCACACACCTTTTCAAATTGACACTTTTTGAACTTTGACAACTTTTCTCCGTTTTCTCTTTTATGCCTATATCTGATAGTAACTTAATACAGTTTTTAACAGAAATTAATTAAGTACATTGACAGTAAACGCATGGTAAGAAAGATTTAGTTGAATATGACAGATAATATACTCTTACCAGTTTTTAAAATGCTGATTAAATTCCAAAAGAAAACAGTGTAAATTATCCAACAATAACGAAAATTAATTGTTTCAGTCATATTGTTATATAGCACTGTAAAGGTAATACTTAAAAAGAAACAGACAAATTATTCTCTATATCATGGTGTTTTTCTCTTCAGAGTTTTCATGCTGGTATATGGAATGGATTATACGGTGATAATTTCCATCTTAAATAGATATCCTACCATTTAACGCATCACTTGTCACTTGTAACCGCGCACACTAGAGATTGCCGAGGTGTATTTCACTTCAGAATTGAATTCGTTAACCAGGCCAACTTTTACATCTCGGATGTTTTATATGGCAATTGAATACGTTCTAACATATATTTGTTGAATGATCAAGAGGCACAAATTTTAATTTTCAAAACCACACACATTATTTAAAGTTTAACTTGTAGTTAGTTCAGTGAGCGTGGAGAAACTCTTAATCCTGCTTTTATATTTATTTATTCATCATAAAAGATATATTTTAACAGGCATGTCTAAAATTACAATGATTCTTTATGAAACAAACAATGCTAGTTTACCAATGTAATCATAGATTTTTAATACTAAGACTAATATCACTTTCTTTAAACTATTTTGCCATTGGTTGATCATGTTGATGACCATTTGACAATTTTATTAATCTCGGAAATTCAAGATAATGTTAAAATCGTTTTCTTTAAGATTAGTAATGATAAACTCTTGATTATGTTATCAGTAATTCAGAAAACTTATTATAAAAAAAATAACTTGATTTTCTGTTATTGTAAATAATAAGTACATGTACATATATCACTTCCTTTTTTCAATTTGATTTACATTATATTTTGTGTTGACCTTTATTCACAATCTTCGTTGTATTTAGAGTTTGTTGCAAAGTCATGACTATATATCACTCTTAGAAATAAATTTTGTTTCTTTAAGGTCAGATGATACAAACAAATTTTTTCTTTGGAATAGATTTAATATCACGTCACAAGTTTAGAAATGCGGATAATTCATAGCATTTTTTTCTCCTAGGAACTGGAAAATGAAATAGACTTGGAAAATATTACTAATATTTCAATAAAAAAAATATAGACAAATAACACTCAGTAAAGGTTTACAGGTGAAAACAAATTTCAGAATATGTTATCTTGGTGCTAAAAGTGTAATATAAACTTAAGAAAAATATACCAAGCCAGGTGAATTTTATAAGGAAATACAAAATGACAAAATATCAGCAATAAACCATAGGCTAATTTTTGCCATTTTGCTTTTCTTAATAAAATTCACCCGGCTTCGTATATTTTTTTAAAGTTTAAATTACACTTTTAGCACCAAGGCAACATATTCTTAAATTTGTTTTTATCTGTAAACCTTTACTGAGTGTATTTTGTCAATATTTGAAATTATATTGAAATGTTACTAATATTTTCCAAGTCTATTTCATTTTCCAGTTCTTAGGAGAAAAAATTCAAAGAATTATCCACTTTTCTAAACTTGTGACATGATATAAAGTCTCTTCCAAAGAAAAAATTTGTTTGTATAATCTGTCCTTAAGCGGATTATCAATAACAAAAAAAATTAGATATTTTCATCTTAAAAATTCTCTGAAAATTTCCCCAAATTTACGAATATGTATCATCAAAAGCCAGATTTTTTCGACTTAAGAAAATAGATGGTTATTTCTTAATCAAAAAAAAGTCATTGAACATTTTAAATACTTATATATATATAGTTAACAAACAGTAACGAAGCTCAAAAATTCCATTGAAACAATGCATTTTTGCAGCAGAGCCAAAGAAAAAAAACGTTACCCACTAAATACATTTGAGGTAGGAATCGGATGCCATGGAGGAAAGGCAATCCTTGTCGAAGGGTCACTCCTGCGTGTTCTCCTTGTCAAGATTGAACAAACAGGAAATAATAGACAATTCAGTTTGAAAAAAATTGGCCTCGATTAGTTGACAAGTTCAGGGTACGGTGTCGACCATCGAATTTGCAAAATGTTGATTTTGATATGAGACTGTTGATATACTTGTATCATCAACTCAGTTAATTCTTTTCCTTGTTTGAAGACATGTTTGTGTATTGTCCATGTTCTATCGTATCAAATCAACTGGGAGGTAAATACTGTATACGTAAGTGATTTATATGTACATTTATATCTTCTCTTAATAAAAAAAGAAGATGGCGATAGAAAAGTGAAAATTATCACGTTTATCTATTTTTTTGTGTGATACAATAAACGTCTTTTTTTAGTAAAATATCAAAATATGAAACATATGTATAATACTCTGTGGTGTCTTTATTTTGAGTTCAGATGGATATGTCGAACTTATGAATGATAAAGAACATTGTGAAATGATAAATCAGCAAAAATACTAGTATATCACAATTTGTATCAGATGCAATGGAGATCAATTTTCGCGACTGGGGAACCATTCTCTTCTAATACAAAACAAAGTAAGTGCTTCGCGGCGATAAATATTCGCGATTTATTCCGTTATTTAAAGATTTTTTCTTTAGTTTACACAAAGATAACCTTAATTTGACCTTGACATGCACGATAACAACAGTCATGTCCCATACTTCATAACAGTGAAAAATTATTGCTTCTTATAGTATTCTTTTTTTGAATAAACCTTATTATAAATTACTTAGTAAACGATTAAGGTTTATTTGTTAAAAAAATAATATTAAAAGCAACAACATTCTTCTTTAATAAAATGGCAAGTAAATAAATGAAATGAACTACATGTATTAACAACTGAAAATATCAATTTGGAAAGAACAAGTAGTATCTAAAACAAAGACACATAGTTACGGTACATGTCTTGTGTATAAATTGAAAAGTACCTTATTCACAATACCAATCATTGAATTTTTCTTTTTGTTCTCTTCAATAACAAAAGTTTTCTTTTGTACCCCTTTTATCGTTGTTTTCTGCAAGCATTATTGATATTGATATGCAATTGTCTTCCGCTTCCATGCCCATTGGATTTTATCGCTTTGGTTTTTTTTACTCTTTCATTTACTTAACTTGAAATGGTACAGATGTTCGAGAGGCAAACTTTTCGATAAGTAAATGTCCTATTGAGACAGATTTCTCTACAAAAGATGCATAAAGGGTGACTTGCTTAAAAAAAAAATTATCATAAATTTGTAATTTACAAATGGTACGGAGGAGTCGAACGAACTATAATTCAAAATTTCTGTGTAATAAAAATGCGACTCGCTTAATTTTTGTGCTAAAAATATTGAAAAATGCTTATCAATTTCTAAACAAATTATGTACAAAAGTACACTAAACGTACGACCTATTTACAAGGGGTGGATCAGGGGGAGGTAAATCAATGGATATTATTGTGTGTGAAACATAAAGTACAAATTATATCTATAAAAGCAATTACATTCTAATAGGTCTCTTCGGTCATTGAGTCATAAATTATTTTATTAAAGTATGCATGTTCCTATTTTTGAGGACTTTTAAAATGAGTTTTACTATACGGGATCGCTGCTTAGAGACAGGGACTCAAAATGAGCTATACAACCAGCTGTTTTTGGCAAACGTTTATAATAAAAGAAATTGATACATTGGATTAATTTTCTATTTATGATTAAATAGCTACCCAAGATGAATTAAGATTATATATATACAATCTGGGTTGAGCCATTTTATGCTTTATAATAAAGCATTTAAGTTGTTCAAAAAAATAGCATACACTGTTCAATACACTTCAATGTCTCAAGAATCCCACGAAGGTCTCTCACGTTTAAATTTACTTAATATCATTTTCTTACGTTTCTGTGTGTAGAGGAATTGGTTTTTTTTTTAAACTTATTTCCAATCCTCTTAGTTTAATTACTGAAAAACTGACGTTCAAACAAAAAAAATAAACCTAGTTATCCACAAAAAATGAATTTATCATTCAAAATAATCATTCAGTTTATCTATGTTGAAGGAAAATGCCGTCTCCGCGTTCATTAAACTATATATGCTTAAAAAATCAAATGATCCAAAGAAAATGAATTTATCTGCATATTATTTCTTTCAATTCATTAAAGTTTGACAAAAAATATCGTACATGTTATTTCGTTCAATTTTTAAATGATTGACATAATACTGCATGCCACTATCTTAATATATATACAAATAAATTAAGTAATTTTTTATCAAATGCAACATCCAAATGACGTATGGATATTTATGACCATGCCTGTATTCACCATCAAATGCTTCTGCCATTAATCTTTAGCTTCCTGTTTGTGAACGTGAAATTTTGCACCCCAAAACTTTGAAATTCATATGCATTCAAACTTGAAAAGCAGATAAGTATTGAATATTCATTCATTATTTTATGGTTTTTAAGCCTGGGACCACAAAGCACTGGGTAATAAACAAGACTCAAATTAAGTAAACTGATTCTAATTTTTTATTCAAAAATCTTGAAAAGAAAGAGTGCAACACAGTGCATATGCAAGGAGAAGTGTGTTAACTGTTGTGCAACCTAGAATAGATGAAGCCACAGCTCAACCAAGAAACTACCAGGGTTAATGGTTAAAAATTGGGATTACCTGGGCTATTGGCAGGTCAGAGGTATCGTCATTAGTTACTATAAATGAATTAATATCGGTTAATGAATTAAATACTGACACAGAATTATATGACTAACAATAAATTATTTATGGTAAATGTCTGTGTAAAATACAGGCAACAAGATAAAACCAACATTAAGATGCAAATCTTCATCGTTTGCACAGTCGAACACCCCTGACTGAAGACAGCCAGGAAATAGTGGGAGACAATAAAGGCCCTTAAACACATTGATATTCAGTTAAACTGATAACATTGAGGGCCTTAATCTCCTAGCAAAAGCCAGAATGTCGAATTCATAGTCATGTATCTTATGTCGTCGACGTGAGCTCATCATAAATACGAGATTTACAAAAGATAAAATATTGTTATGTTAATTGAAAAATCATCATTATTAAGTGATATTTGGGTTGTAAACAAAATTGTGCGACCTTGGCATTGGTTAATCTATAGCTCTTTCTATGAATGAAAAGCATAAGGCGTGCACCATAAAAGACGATTTAAATGTTACTTTATACCTCTGCAAGGTTTGTTGTTAAGGAGGCATACATCTAGTTTTTAATATTCATAGTAAGTGAGATCTCCATATGTTTCTCTGAAAATATATTCCTTTTGAGACTAAAGTTTGAATGGAAAAATAGTAGGAGAGCAATTTAAATTTGAATGGAATGCAATCATTATCTTATAATTACCATTATTGTATTGTTTAAGGCCGTTTATTACATAATGTGCATTACATTATTCATTCAAAATCTGCATTATTTAGAACTCTACAAAGTCCATTGAGATGAAACGACGCAAAAAATATACTTGTTGGCAGGGGAAACTTACTCCTTGATGGCAATTGATACATCGTCTGATTTTTAATGTAGTTCGTGTTTGCTCTGCTCATGAGTTGTATTGTCTGGATATAAACTTCTGAACTTCTTACGTTTACTTCAACTTGCAATCTAGAACAAGATTTATAAAATTGATTCTATTTTTATTATTGATACGTTTTCCATTAATTATAGAGTATTTATTTCCCTTTCTTTCAAAATATAATTTTTAATTTTTTTTTTTAGAATTGCCTAGGAAAGTTCTAATCTAAGAGATTACGAATGCTTTATATAAGAATTTCTTTCTTTCTTCTTTTTTTTGGTTTGCTTTTTGCTTCCGACATGTTTATGCCCAATTCTCGTACCAACATCTAGTGTGACCCCGAGGAGCAAACTTCAGTAACAATACATAGAGACAATTTTTGAATAAGAATTTCTAAACTCAGCTATTTACGCTTTGATCATGCATTCTTTTCCATACTTTTAAGTATAAAACAAATTTCCGCAAGACTTTATGATGATATTGAGAGTCTTTCCTTTTTAAAAAGGATATGACTAAGTTGACAAAGTTAGGATTCTAGCTATTAAAATTTAACACAAAGCAAAAGTAGAGGTTGTGTTTAAGAGTAATGTTCCAGAGAGATTTCTCTCAATGTACCAGAGAGTATTTAAATGCTTATCAAATAGAATAAATAACACAGAAATAAACCTGAATGTTAATATATCCCATTAAATGAACACCCAGGTCAGGATATAAGGATGAGTTAAAAGAATTTAACAAAAATTAAAGCTATACCACCCATATAGTATTACTTTTTATGTTTATTTAGTTCGATCAAAATTCTAACACATTATCTTGACTGCATTTACAACCATCAAAATAGTGTGTAATTCTACACTTGACGTTATACACCTCGTGAAGTTCACTTGTAGTTAAATAAATGAAAGTGAGAAAAACAGCATTGTTGGACGATGGTTCTTTTACTCCATATATTCACTCAAATTTGAATGAGACTTCCATTTATAGAACTATAAGATACATATTTTAATTTTGAAAATAAAATTAAAATTTTCATGCATTAAATTTCTCATTCATATTAAGATGCTATCTTTTGCAGGTGAAGGACTGTACATTTGAACTATTCTTCGCAATTGTGAGTAGTCCTTTTCGTACGCGTGCCAGTACCTACTGCGACACAGCAGTTTGGTTTATATGGTCTTTTCATACAGTGAATTTAAATTGCGACGTAAGGATCGAATACTTATTTCGCAAAATTAAAAGAAAGAGCTATAACAACTATGGCACACGGCCCACTGAAACTGGGTCACAAAGATGAAATATATGAAGATAATGAACAGTAGTATTTAAGCTCAAAAACTACATTCAAACAAAATAAATCACGAGCAAAGCAAACTCGGACCTCTTAAATATCAGAAGTTGGATCACGTACCATTGAGGAGTAAGCATCCTCTGGCGGCGACTGGTCACACCCGCATGTGCTCCTTGTCATTATCGGGAATAAACGGAAAATCTGTAGACATATTCCGTGAGTTAACAATGGTCTGACAATCAGTATGAAAAACATTAATCAGCATTTAACTTGATGACGAATATTGTTCTTGCAAACAAGGTCATTGTATCGACGATAGAACTTGCAAAATGATTATTTTAAACGAGATTGTTCACATTCCTGTTTCATAATCTTATTTCGCTTCAGAAATCGTTCGTATGAAGAGCGTGCCCTTGTGTATCAAATCAACTTAGAGATATTAATCCAGTATTCGGATGATCAGGGTATATTAATATTGTTGCATTACTAATGGAAGTTTACGGTTTAAAATTCTAAGTCATCAAGTTTATATATCATATAGTTTTTTTTTGTTAGGTTACAACAATTAATGTTTGTTTTTTTTAAGGAATTTTGTCTATTAAAATATACCAATATGAAACGATTGGATACTTAACGTGGAAATTGTCATTTCATGGAAAAATGGAAACACAAAATAGAGTGAATCTTTATTATTGCCTTTTCAATAGATTTTAATTTCATTTTATTTTCAGGAAGTTGACAGCTTTTTTATGTAAAAAATGTGGTTTTCAAATTATCAATTATCAATTTAATTATAGTTACATTTTATATGCAATTCTTATCCAGCACTGCTTATTCTATAGAGTGCGTATTCTGTTAAAACAAAATTCCTGATTCGATTTAAAAATGAAGAGTTCGCTTGAAATGATTCCTAGAGAAATCGTAAGTATGTATAAATTCATTAAATTGACATCCTTACGTACAGTAAAAAAAAGTTCATGTGATACGTAAATAAAATTTATATAAAATAGTCAATAATAATTAAAAATTGATTTTAAAACAATTTTTAAAAATATATATTCTAGGATGAATTTAAGACTATTTCCAATTTATATTTAAGTTTTGTTAATTTATGATTATTGCTTTTCATTAATGCTGTTTGAAACAGAGTTTGAAATATAAGACCTTTAACAGAATTTGCTGTTTCCTTCTGATTTTATATTATATGGAATTGAAAAGTTATAATACCCATGTATTTAGTTATTAATATGGTGTTGATCTGTTCCCGGTGTTCACCTTGGAACTCTTCCCATTTTTTTTCCTTGAAATTACGAGTGCATCCGTCGCCATAACGCCAGTAAACCATTATAAAACTTGAATTGTTTGTCAGTTTTCTTCTTACGTTTAATTGGATGGCACCCTTATAAGCAAACTTTGCCTTTGATAAAAAGTTACCATACAAAATTTCTTAGTTATGAACATTAAAAATGATATTATAATGATTGTCTGAAATAACTGAGATTTCTAGTTAATGCGCAAGAGTTCTCCTTGAGGAAAAAGATAATGTTTCTTTTTTCTGTTTCTGATTCTTTTTTTAGTTAATCCAGGCAACATATCAAAAGAAATTTTCAGGAATGTTGATGTCGATTAGAAAGGAATTAATATTAATACTGCTGCATTCTCAAAGAACGATAATTATGACATTGAATTCATGGCACAGGATGATCAAATAATATTATTACACTTTATTGTCCATTTTTATATTTGATGAGATATTATATATTGAAATTTATAATGTAAATTCTAATGTCCTGAAAGTCATAAGAGAAAGAAAAAACCTTTTTCTACATTTTTGTCTAGAATTCTAGGAGATCATGATTGAAAAGTGAACGTTGAGAATAAGAAAAATACACTACACAAAACAATGTATTTGCATGTTGTTTAATGTTCCTCTCGAGAATTTTTCACTCATATGGACACAAATTTAAAATCTTTAGCTATTAGAAAGAGTGTTATCCTGACACATTAAATACATGTTCTAGTAATATACTTTAAAATAATCTTTAGAATTTTAAACAATTCACAATGACATAGCTATTTTCGTTTTTTTTTTTTCAGAAATAATTTCATATGCTGTTAATGAATCCAGTGTTATTTCAAATGAGAAAATTGCACTCCATGTATCCATGTCAAAAAATGATGATTACAACCAGCTTCTTTTTACCATTTCAAAAAATTAATCATTTTATGTAAATTTGAAGCAGAATCTGAGAGTTTGCACTAAAGTTTCTCATTCGCAAGGGATTAACAGAAAGACAGTTTCCACCCTTGGTTTTTGAAAATCTTTTGAAATTCAAATCAAAAAATACAATTTACATGCAATTATACGCATTTTGATCTTTAAAGTTAATATACCGAACTTAAATCTTAATTCGTTTTGTTGTACGAATGAAAGGGAGTTATTTTTTTTCTAAAACGATATGATACGATGAAATAGCAAACTAAAACTATCAAAACAACTAAAGCTCTTTTTGTTATTAAGGCTGCAAGAAATATTATCTTGTAGTCAAGTATCTGTTTATCACTACTGAATAGAAATTCAATATGTGGGGATAAATACGTTTTCATGTTCACACCTTTTCTTTTTGGAACAAACATAGGATTTCGTAATCCAAAACGTCATCATGAAAGATAAAAGAAAAGGCTTTTTATAGGTGCAAGGCCAGGGACTTGTAAGAAATAAATGGATGTCTGTAATTAATGTTCCGTCTTGTTGAATATAGATAGTTGACCAGTTTTACCTCCTCTTTGGTACTGCTGTATAGAAATATCTACATAAAATTTTCAGGTTATGGTTTGCCGTAATTTTGACACCAAAGAATCGTTAAAGTTTACAGTGAGGATATCAGCTTTAAGGTATTTCCATCCTCCTGTGATGTCAAAGGTTTTTGCAAAAACCGTTATTAATTTAATTTTATATTTAGTAGAAATATATCTATTGCAAGAATACTTTTCAATAATTTTAATGAGAAATATTGTTAGGTATATAATTTAAAAGTTGAATAGTTCCTATATTTGTTTATTAATTATTCAATTTTTAAAAAATGTTCGTTCCTATGGGCAATAACTCCTCCTAGTTTATCTTAATTCAGGGAATTTTTAAACGTACTTCTAAAGTAGATTTTTTTACCCGGATATTTATAATGCCAACATATTTTTTTAAAAAAGTATTTTTAAACTTTCAGATCAAAATTATGTAATTTTTTTTTATTTCAACTTAATTTTTATAATTTTTTTACTTTAACTTTAAATGTACAAGTTTTTTATGCAGAAATATGCATCTGTTTATGTAACTATGTCTTAGATCTGGAAATATGTGACAAGCTAAACATATTTTGCTATTTTTGATTATTATAGGGTATTCAGTGTATAACGACCATATTTTGTACCTACTAAATGAATGGTCCGATATTTTTAATCATGATAGCATTTTGAAGATGTTATCAAATAAAAATCCTCCAACAAAGTAATTTACAAAATTTTCATTATTGTCCAATTAATTACACCTTGAATTTTACATTGAAGTAAATGGGCAGCGCATGTTTTTATTAGATATTGTTAAAAGTAATTTGAATTTCAAACAAATCTCTAGGTGAAAATACCCGGGTATGCATAAAGTTCCACTTTATTAAATTTTGAAATAAAATGAATTATTTACCGCAAACGTTTTGAGAAATTATAAATTTTCTTCTTTTCATCAAGGGCAGATAAATCTTCAAAAGCTTTTAACGTACAAATTGACCGTCTCTTTACATGATATCAGCCGTGCCAATTTGGTTTATTTCACTTTTGTCCTAATCTAGCAATGCATTTTAACAAGTTCTAAATTATTTAAAATTGTTCAAAATCCCTTCATTATACATTGATTTTCTACTTTGAACCCATAAAATTGTGAGTGCGGGTAAGTATAGTCCTTTATATGCTCAAATGCCAAGGTGATATTTGCGGTGAGTATAGCTCACAAATTACTCAAAAGTCCATTTGTGTTCATATTACACATCGACAGTTGTCTTTCCTAGCTTAAACACTGGCAAAATTTTCGGAGATACAGCTGCTGCATTGAAAAATAAAATACACTTCACAGCTAAATAAAAACTTGAAAAAATTGAGTGAATGATTGATATGTGCATACGTGTATAGGAAGTTGCTCAGACAAACCAAATTGTCTTTTCATATAGCTAACTCAGACAATCCTTCAAGGACTTCTCTTTGTATCAATTTTTACTGAATAAAAGAAATACCTTTAAATCTGGAATTTTTTATTTTGCATTATTCAAAAAATATGTTTGATATAATAATTATGTTTAAACATTTTAAAATTCTGAATTTCGCTAAACCATCAAATGGATACATAAATAATTATTGTTCAGTTTTGAATATAAAATTTTAAGCAAAATTAGCCAAGGAATTGTATTTCATATTTAAGATTTAAAATTTCAAGAGAAAGACTTAAAGTTAATAATTTTCATTCCCCTATTTTAACATTGTCGTACAGTGTATTTTCGTTTAAACTGTGTGATTTGGTTAAGATAAATTGTATTGCAGACATCGAAATTCTTACAAATTCAAGGAGACAAGACAAAAACAAACCATGAAGGGTTTATTTTAAATTTATTTTGGTGTTTTCTTTACTCTTATCATATAATGTGTTTGAAGATTTTCTCTTTATAAAAAAAAAGCGAAAAAAAACATTTTGCCCCGAATTTTGTTATTTTTTGTTTGTTATCGTTTTTATTTCGACAATTTATCTCGATATTTTGCAGAGCATTTTGCACCAGAGCAACAAGGGCATGCAAGCTTATCTTATTGCAAATTCATATGTCTTCATATTTTATTTACTTTTGACATACATAGTATGTTCGTAAAAAAATTTATCTTACACTCTTTGTTCGTTATGTGCCCAAGAAAAAAGGGGAACAAGCAGAAATTCTAGAAATGGTTCTATTACCTTCACACATAATTATTTACAGGAATATTCAAAATACATACTGGTGCAATCTATCACAGCCAGAGTTTGTTCAGATTTTAAATCATTACACTCAGTAAACTTGATTTAATTTGAAGCTATCATATTCAGTTTACTTAGTTCTGGTTTAAAACCCTCATCACACTTTGTTAACTTTGTTATCCTTTCCGTTTGACCTTTCCACTACATTCTGAAACTGTCACTGTAGCTCATGTGTAGAGCGCTGCCTGCATCCGTTATTGGGATGCCTTGGGCTCAAACCGGGACTGAAATAGGTCCTTTAAAAGTAGCAACTGTTTCTTCTGTTCTTTTGCAAAACACTCAGCACTTTTGAAATGAAGGCTGCAAGTCTCTCGGATGCAACCTTTGAAGCAAAGGCTTCTTGTTGCGACAGGAATAAGTATGATAAAGATCCCCCACTGCGCAATAGTCCTAGTGTAATATTAATGAAGGTCTAATTTGACAATGGTTTATGGTGACGTCAATTCATTCAGAGTTTTTTGAATGGGACGTAAAACGACATACAATCAATAGATATACACCCTTTTTAAATATTCGAATGCAATAAAAATTACAGACAGAAAATACAAATGAAATATTCATATAATTGGAAGTTTAACTGAAACACAATTTTTTAGTCGTGTCCTTACTCTGTTTTTCTACACTTCAACACTCACTTTAACACTCCCAATCAAATTTCATGTGATGGGTAATAAAAATAAACATTTAACTTAGATGGACTTAATTAACCAGCCTTATTTTGTTTATATCTGTTCTTTTGAATTGGGTTGAAAGGTAACGGACTTACCAACATTTGTTACAATTGATTATCAAGTGCGTTGACATAAACTTCGTTACAAAGGTGTCACATTTTTATGATTATCTGGCGCTTTATCGCATCGGTGATTCAGTCCTGAAAAGGGGCATCTCTCTGTGAAATCACGCCGTGCAGTTCCTCACTTTGCACCGATCATCGAAACCAAGCATCATACTAGACCTGATTAAAGTGATACATATGTCAATTTTAACATAATTAAAGCCTTTAATAGGTTATAATTGGTCTTTTTAAAAATATCATTTTCCTCTTAAAGTGCATAACTTTAAAGAAAAAACTTAATTTGTACATATTTCTTTATTATGATTTTTTTCTTTCTCATACCCTATTTACTCCTTAAAACCTAGTTAAATTTCAAATATCGAGACGCTCTTTGAAAATGCATGACTTTAGCATATTCATTTTAAGGAACGGTAATTATTGAGATTAAACTAGTTTAAAATTAAAGTACACGTATGTTGTAATTCTCTAATTGAAAACGATTTAGGAAATTTTTTTTTAGTTTTTATTTGTCTATATTCACACCTTTAACATGCAAGTTAAATGCTGTGTTTAAGATATAGATTTTTTATTGAAATTTAAATCTTGACATATTGTGTATTTTTCAAATTGCTGAGTGTAAGAAAAACAAACACTGATATCTTTTCTCCTGTACATTAAAAAGATTTTAATTTATAAAAAAAATCAATAGAATGTTGAATTAAAAAGCAAACCATAAATGAAATGTCAGAACTAGGTAAGATAAGAATGTAAAATACAACATTCAAAATCTTTACATTCTAGATCGTTAATTCCAATATTCAACATTTGATCTAACCACGCAAGGCGCCAACTTAACAACAAATATCGAATTTTCAAAACAGTCGTGTAACCTTACAAATGACTTTTATTTTAATTTTACAGTAACTTTATATCTTTAAACTCCCTTAAGAATTTGAGTTGAACACCCTTTACTGTTTTTAATATGACACAAAGTTGTACGGAGCTTTTTAAAATGTACCGCAGTGAAGTACATTTTTAAAATCTGTTAATATCGTACATAACTATGTATTTTAGTAGATATTTTAAGGTAAAAGGGTATTTGTTACTTACTTCTATAATTTAAGTCCTCCTAGATAGAATTGTGAGATACCACAGTGTTTATATCCCGGATATAAACAAGGACTTTGCTACTTTAACCCACAAATGAGTAGCAGCAATAGTATATATCGAATTATTACAACCAGATACATAAATGCAATACAACTATTAAAGTATATGAAATATATGGGGATAACGCACAGTATTCAATTCAAACGAACAGTATTGAATTTTAATAAACATACTTTCTGGATTCTAAAACTTAAATTAATATAACACATAGATCCTCACAAAAAAACATAAAGGGTATTTATTTATTTTTCTAACAAGAACCCTTTGGTACTTCTCGAGAATAAAAATGTAGCAACTGCGTTGACTTAATGAACAATTATTTTATGCAAATTTCCATGTCATGTGATGGTCAACTACAAGAAATAATTTTGTGAAATTTTTTGAGATTTTTAGGCAGCCTTTGGACATCAGATATTATAGCAAGCTAATTCAGAGAGAAAATGTCCCCCGCTCAAGAAAAAAGAAGGGAATGCGCACATCAAGAAGGTGGTCAAAAAGTGGTACTTTGCGAGGGGTGGGTCATAGGGATTTATGTTATAAAATTTCATTTCAAAAGCTCAAAGTGTTAAAAATTGCAATTATTATGAATTTATTACATTAAAATTTGGCCAATTGAGGTCATGATGTGCTGATTTGTAAAATTGCATTGCAAGATATCACATAGAAACAAATGTTTCACAGACAGACGGAATTAAGAAGGGCTGAAAAACACAGACCCAAATTATTACCCCCCACTTTCAGTAAAAGAAGACTGAGTATAATTGTTTTGCAAGGTAGGTGTTACAAACTTATCATTTGAAATACCGGTATACTTACTTTCAGTCACATGCTGATTCATAAAATATTCCATTAAAAAAATCTAACATACAGACATTTTGATATCTTATTTTAAAAATAATAAACGGCAATCTAACAATAAATTTTTATATACATGTACCTTCTTTTAATCATGATGACTTCATTTTTTTTACCTTCAAATTCTTTTTTATGTAACTATATCTACAATCATCATCTGCATATGGGTTTATGTTACACATGATTCGATATGCAGAGCAAATTCCTTTTTCATGTAAACATTTCTATGGTCGATTAATGAAATTTTAAGAAAATTATATCCCGTTTTCCAAAAAACACAAAATATTAATTGTCAATCAGAATTCAAAATTGAAGCATATTTTTCATGTCAACTTCAGAGTATTTGGGTGTACAATCAGAATGTATCTAAATAAAACAATTTTGCAAATGACCAATGACAAGTAAAGTAAACTTACGAGTTCCTATTGTATTGAATAAAGCTGCAGTCAATGATATCAAAAAGTCTGGACTTTAATTTATCATGGGGAATGGTTGTGTTTAAAGTTTAAGATTCGTAAGTTTTTAAGCTTTTGATTTTGGTAAAATCTTCTGATTTCAAATTATCCAAAATTTAAAAAAAAAACGGAATTTTTAAGTATCCACATGTGATTTACATCACTTCTTGAATATATTGTTACACAGTACTCTTAAGGTTTCTCATTTGCTACTGTTAATATTTTAATGAGGAGTAAAGAAAGAGGCTTGGTTGGACATTAACAGGAAACCGCTATGTATCTTTGTAAGGATTTCTTCGAAGTTTCGGAATCGAATATTTATGTATGGTGTGTCAAATTCATTTTGGATCTTTGGGATATATTAAAGATAACTTTTGATTATGAAGAATTTCTTCTTTAGAAAGGGAACTACATGTATGAGTATAAGTTGCATTATCACTTTTAGAATTAAAATCCAAGTTCGTCTAAAATACAATTAATATAAAGAGCCTTACAAACGAAGACAATGTTGTTACCTGCTTTGTCTAATTCTTTTTTCACTTCAGGATTATTGAATACAGAAGCATATATTGATATTTTCATATTAACTCGCAATCTTTTAATACGCGATTTTAACATTGATCTGATAATCTATTCCATTCTGACAAAGTGTCAACGTCTCTTTTTCATATCTGGCCCATCGCCTAGCGTAATCTTCAACAGAATCCATAATATTTATGAAATTCCGAGACCAGTTCAAGGATCGTTGTTCCCTATATTTAGGACCTTTTAGAATAAGTGACCTAAGGTCCTCAGTATTAACTATATTACCTGTAATAACGTGTTGCAGGACTATAGTTTTTATGGTGAAGAAGAACATGATATGAACACGATGGGTGATAATGTTTCAGATAACCGATATCCAGGCAATGCAATTTTTTATGAAATTAAAAATTTTGGAATCAATAGTCGATGCATATTTGTAGGAAATACAACGTGCAGTCTTTAACTTGAAATAAGCTTGCTGACAATGCCATAGTAGCAACCATAGAACTTGCAAAATGATGACTTTTCATCAGATAATGACGTAACTCCTGTTTCGTCATTTTTATTTTTTTTGGTCAATAACGTACCTCATTTAGAAATTGTTCAAATGTAGAGCATACTTTTGCGCATAGAATCAACTAAGAGATATAAACCCCATACGCGTATACAAGTGATAAAGGTATTTCGCTGCATAAAAAAAGGGAATTTGACAATTGAAAAGTTAGTCATCGTTATCATAAAGCATTGTTAGATAACAGTTAAGTCTTTTTTCTACTCAGATATCAATATATGAATTAGATGTGTCAAACTCTTTGTCACTTTCATTTCAAGCTCACTGGGATATATCATGTCGACATATGAATGGAAATAACACATGTTAAGTAATTACTGCTCGTTGATTTATCTAAATGTCGAGTAGAAGTCTATGGGAAAGACTTCCACTTAAATATAAGGCATCTTCAGTAAGCGTTTCATTGGAATATAAAATCCTACAACGCCAAAACGTTTTCAGACTAGATTTGATTACGTCAAGACTTCCTGTCATATCCCAGCGATATTCCACTTCTTTTTTTTAAATATATATATTAATGTTTATATTTTGTTTTCATGCACTTAGTATCAAGGGTACAAGATCCCAAAACTGTGATATTACATATTATGATTTACAGAAAAGTGAATAAAAATGAAAGGTATTAAATGTTTTTCATCTACAAAATATTATTATAGGTAATATAGAAGCAGATAAAAAGTTCACATGTACCTTTTGGTGATTTGGACTTAGAGCTGGGGTCGTAAAGACCATGATCTGAACTGAACTCTTAGTTCAATTTCAGTAATGGTTTAAGTAATCTCGTAGTTCTTGTAGGGCAAAGATCACACAATGGTAGGTTTACTTGATAAGGTTGAATGATACATCAAACATTTTATCCTCGGGTTGAAATCTTTTCTTTTCCCATGATAGCAGAGAGTGTTTGATTGGCGGGAACCTTGTTGATGTCGGAGTACGTCAGGCATGATTGAGCACCAGAATCACTCCTGACCTACAAAACAAACCTGAACTGATAATAGGTCATTCAGTTCAAAAGCCCGTGATATTATGAAGTGCAACCCAAAATGTTCACGTACGTATATAACTTACGATTATTTTACTGGTTATGATTTGTTAAAATCATGAGACCAGACTGGAAGTGACTTTTTCGAAAAATGAAGTTTTCAAAATCCATTTGAAACTAATTTTGTATAATAATTCACATGTAACGAAAGCAGATGATATGAACCATATATAAATAAAATACTTTTTTAAATAATCTAAGTAGTAATTCGGGATCAATCGACAAACGTGTGAAATTTAACAAACAGCAATCAAACAGACGACTAGAACAATCTTAAAAGAAAATAATTAACATGATGATCAAGTCTATGGTTTTATTTGATTTTTTCTTAAATATTTTTAGATGAAACTTAGTATAAAAGAAATAGATCTTACGATAGAATCAAGTGGAATATTAAAATGAAATTCGAGCACCAGAGCACAGCTATTTTTTTTTAATTGAACAATTACTGGAATCTACTTTCCTCATTACAAAAATGCATTATAATTGGTTCCAGACAGTGAAATTTTAATGTGAACAATATATGCACTTTGCATTTCTTTTGAGTTTTCTTAATTTCTTAAACATTAATTTCATACTAAGGTTTGAAATTGTAAACGAAAAATACATAAACCAATACAAGTTAGTAGAGATATTATGTTATGAAACCCAAGAAGAAAAGAGTAAAATTAGATTCAACTTTGATTGGGCTAAATTCATATCAAGCAATAATTCACTATGAAAATTTAGATAATTAATAAAGCACGCTATAAAAACTAAATGTACATATTTACAAAATCTCGTACTTGTCGATCAAGGTTACCATAACATGGAGGATGTTAGCGTTAATTTAGAATCAGGGTTGTACATTGCAAGACAGAGTAAGCATGCTGCAGCTGAATATCAAAACTAAAAACAACATTGTACATGAATTTTTAAAACAAAATCATTTAACTTTTATATACATTAACCAAGACTGCATTAGAGACATCTTTCTTTCCTCCTAGATTGTACATATGTGTTCACTTATAAAAGTATCAGTAAATGTTGCCTTCCCTTTCGATTACGTTTTGCATGTCGAACGTCACATCCGAATAAACCGATTCTGAAGGGTATAATAATGCCAGACATCAAACTCAATGCTCCACCAATATTTCCTGAAAGGTTCCGATAGAAATAGGAGAAGCTGACGGGGAACTCTCCTCTCTGGAGGTAGTTTGTTTGGGTCTGGGAAATCTGACTCATCTTTTGAAATTTCTCTTGGAGGTACAGACAGATAGCAAAAACGTGTTTAATGATTAGGATATCTGATGTTTAGTGAAGTCTAGCAGACAAAGTGAATTTAACTGAGGACTTTTGTTGATTAGAGGTAAGTGCTACTTTGGTCAAGAGATCATTTTAGATCAAGATTGATAGATTTCAAAATTTATAAATGTTCACCCATAAACATAAAGGTTAATTTTTTAAATTGGGAATTTCAAATACTTTGGTTTCTAATTTTCTCCTGTTTTTGATTTTGTAATTCAAAGTCAAATTGCATTTTTTTATTTACCAGAAGGTAGTTGTCTTATTTTATTTTTTTAACTACTACCTAGTAAATTTTGATTAAAAATTACAATATGACGCAACTGTTGTTTCTTAGTGAAATTTACTTTTAATTACATAATCTTACATATTCATTCTTTGATATTTATTAAAATGAAAACCAAAAATAGTTGTTCTTTAAAATATTATGAATGCTTATAGTCAGATTTAACATATTCTAAGATAAATGTAGGAAATTTCTCTAATTTATACAAAAAGGACAAGCTGTCTACTGTCGTTTTCATACATTCTGTTTAACAAAATAAACGTGATCGCTTCTCATGTAAAAATTTAGAAAGTGCACTTCCTGTTTATTTAGAATAACTCTAAGAGGAGTTGCCAACAATATTCAGAAAAGAGCGTTCTGTTGAGGAAATCCAAATTCGTAAGACTGTATCGTTCCTTTTCGTTGTGCATTCTGATCAGACATTTGTACAGATGATCAAACAACATATGGTTTCTGGAGAAATATTTAGAACTATCTGTCTGTGCCGGTTTTCTTTAGATAAAGAAGCCTCCGGCGTATCGGACGAAATGCCGAAATGATCGGGAAAATTAATCTCTTTACTGTATACAAAGTGTATCGTAACAAAGGGTGGCTAGACGTTGTGAACAAAAGCAAACTTGTTGTAAACAAGTTAAATATTTAAATATTTTGTTAACAATATCTTTCTACATCTCCATTGGATGCCATTTAGTTTTTCCTTACTTTTCTCTTTATAAGATTATTTTTGTTCCACTGGTCAGAGACCAGTTTGGAAGGGCTTATGCAATAGTTAGCTGTCTGTCTGTAAACAATTTTTCAAAATCCTACATTAACTCCTTCTACAGTTTTGGTTTGATTTCAATTTTACTGGGTAATTAAAAGTAGATAAAAGTATAGAGGATGCATAATTATGTGCAGTTCTTGTTTGATAACGCATAGACTAGAGGCAGACTTCACCATGTAAGATATATAATTCTATGCATCGGTTTTTGATTTTGGTAGGCGTTCTTTCCATGCTGACTAAAAATAGAAATTCCCGTTTAAATAATTTACATGCTACATGTATCCCTTTCACACTTTTGGTCTGATTAAACTTTGCATACTAGTAGACGACACTGTTACGTGTAATTCTATTTATTGGTTTTTGATTTTGATGACATGGCCTTGCATTAGTAACAAAAAAAAAATACTGTCCGTGCCATTCTCCTCCAACAATTTTTGTCTGATCGTAATATAGAGATTAAGCAAAGAATCATTATGTATTTAGTTGCCGTTCCATCGTTTCTTGTGCAAGTAATACTTACCCCTTTCTCTGTTATAAGTACAAACCATTATAGAGTTACATTTTTGTCAGAGACATCTGGTTAAAAAATATTATCAGAGAATTTATGATCTGTTTGACAGCAAGAACACGTTTTCAAGCATTGATGCATATATAAGCTCTAAACAAATAACTTGGTATAGTAGGGTGGAAAGACAACTTAAGTCAAATGATGTGTTATTGCAATGTTATTGCTCATCAACTTTTGTAGAATACCATTGTTAAAAAACCAACATATTTTCATTATATATTTTGGGTACATAATTTTACTACAATTGCGTTGTCTTACAGGTTACAAAATTGATGTCAAAAATTCGATATGGGAAAGAAATCACAAGGAAAAATAATTTTGGGCGCTAGGTTTCCTTATAATAGTTTTTTTTTAATAATGTCATTTTCCAAACTTAAGAAATTGTTTGGTTTTTTTCATATAACTCTCATTTGGCAAGCGGACTTACAATTTTTTTTTATATCAAACTCTCACAGGGAAGCAATATTATATACTTCTTTATTTTATTCTGCATTTCTGCAGTTGCATCACCCTGATATTTGTACAAGGGACTTTTTTTCTTATATAAGTGAATTCATCCTCGCAAGCCAGGGGTCCTGATATGACTGCAACGTTTGACTCGGGACCTCTGGCTTGCGAGAATGAAGTCACTTTTACAAAATAATCTAACAATTTAGAATATATTGTAATGGCTATTTTTTTTTACATGTAACAAAAGGTAATATTACACATTTTATTAAAAAATATTAATCGTTTAATACAAAATCATTTAATAGAGCAAGGAAAGTCTTACCTACTTATAAATAAAATAAGAGAGATATTTGTCTAGCTGATGTGTTTTGTTTGTATACAAATATTGAAGACATGCTTGGGCTTCCTCCCTTAATGAGCCTCTTCACAGGTATATCGCATCTGGAATCTCCGGGGATAAGTGTGCTGTACCTTCAGCAATATACTGTTGATTAGGGAGGAAACGTCCATCTCAGAAATAGGGGTGTACAGCATAACTTTGGAATCAAAATGGGATATATTCAAACTTACTTGTGAAATTAAGGATCATTACAACCGGAGAGTGTGTGAAATTTATTGAATTAATATAATTTTGTCAAAAAATTATGATTTTAGGATGAAAATGATTTTAAATTAATCCTGGGAACTCTTGCATGTTACAATGGAATGTTCTTACGACGGAAGTTACTTAGATAGATAGAAGATATGAGAAAAAATACATGAATAAAAAATCTTTTGGGGATGTAGTTATGAGTATGCGCAAATATTTATTTGTGATACTCCCGACACATTATTCGTTCAACACAACTGTTTCTGCGTTCTTCTAACCGGCAACATGATGAAAAAACTTGCTCTGAATCTTCTAAAGGTTAGTACAACATATAGTACGAGTCTGGTTTTTGCAATCCTTGATTTTATTTTTACCGTGGCAGGTATTTACTATTCTTTTTGGCTTGGCACTGAAACTTACATAACATGTGTTTTGATAAGATAAGGCGGTTGCTAAAATTCACAAGGGTAGGGATGAAGAAGGTCTGTTGAATGCCTGAAAGTCTGCATTTCATTATCTAACATGTATATCAACAAGCTTTTCATTAACGATGATGTTCTTGTTCAAAGTGTATACCGAGTTTTATGTGAACCTGCTCAGAACATTGTCGAGTTGGTCTATGTTTTTCAAGTTTCTTTTTTCAACAAAGTGATAATTATCTTTGGAATCCGAAAAGATGAACGGTAGCAAGCTTCAGACGATTAATTTACTTTGTGTTCATAAAAATCAAGAGTTAACGAGAGCCCACTGCAAAAAATGACAATTATCTTCTCTATAGATTAAAGTACGACCAATTTATTTCTCCATCTTTTTGGCAATGTTACATTTATATGCTTGCCTAGATGAAATATTTGGTCTAAATTGATAATGATTATAAGATTACACAGGAAATGGCCTGAACCTTCTGTCTAACTTTACAGAGATTTCGGTAATTTGAAAGACTTATCATTTTTTGCTTCCTGGTGTGAAGGTCTTCCTTGGTGTTTCCTCCACGTTTGAAAATTTTCTTATCAATGCCAAGCTGCCAGAATCGTCTTTCATCGGAAATTAATTGCATCTTTTTATGAAATATCAACTTTAAGCCGTATGAATCTCGAATATGCTTTCTCAGGACACGAGAGTACAGGTGTGATTTAGATAAGCTAGAGTTCGGGTTGTTCACATGGAGTATCAGATAATAAGTATATTGAACAGTTGAAACCCATCACTATTTTTAATTTCAAATATTCTACTCTAAAATTTTTGACAATTTATAGATTCCTTCCTTTTTTGTTTGATTGTCAAATTTTAAAAATGTTTTTAAGAAATTGAAGTTTCTATTTTTCGTAATCGAAAGACTACATGTACCCTTTCTAAGTGAATGTATGTTTTAGGCGGCTGTGAAAGCCTCAATTAAGTCTCAAAATTTGTAGTCGTTTTATTTGATACTTCTTGTAGAAGGCAGAAATTTAATTTTGATCATTACTTTTCATTCAATTTATCTTACTGGAATTTTACTTATAATTTAACGAACTATATAAATAAGATTTAATCTCTGAATTCTCATTTTATAATACCAGGTACATTTAAAAAGTTTGCGTACAAATGTGCCATATTAAATCCCGCTAGCTACAAACAGCAAGTTTAGACATCATTATTTGATATACATGTGGTTTATTTTAGATATGAAAAAATGTTATATATATAGAAATCCTGTCGTCCTCAAATATGAATTTGTTCCTGATTATCCCAAACTCTGCCTCTCCTCCCAAAAATTTGCCAATTTATTATGATTTAATAATTTGATAAAAATCAGTCATGGTTGCTGACATATAATCTTATCAGCCATTCTGAGATAACAGATGGAAGGTAAAATCTGGGTCCAGATGTTTACGCATGAAGAAAAAGAGATTAAGCCTGCATTGTACCCGAATACAGTGAAACAAAAGTCCAACAGAGCAGTTGCTGAAGTGAGATTTTAGAAATCCTAATGGGTATCAAGTTTTGCATTCACTGAATTAAGTGTTTTCAGTTCATTTTCAATTATTTACTTTAAAGTACGTGTTAATGACATCATTGCTTTGTACCTATATATACATTAGTGGTAAGAGCTCTATAGTAGCTTGTTAAGGAGGGATCTACACCCTACCGGTACCCCCAGAGAAGATCCTATCTTGACGATGTGTTGTTTCTCGCCCTGTTTGCATCAGTAAATGTATGTTCGTGTTAAATCACTTCTCCGAATCTCACTTCTCCCACTTTCAAAACGATAACTGCTGGAACAAAGGAATTTGTTTGCGTAGAAAACAATGATTTAAGTTACATGCCAGCCACTTGTTGTTGTTGTGTAGTGTATGTCAGTATTCAAAAGTTCTTAAATGTATGTAAAATCTTTTTTCAAGTCCATACTATACACACACATAGTTCTCTCTAAAGAGGCAAAATGATATTGTTATGAGTCATATAAATAGTATTTATTTGTCATCATTGATTATTTGTACGATACTTTGGCAAGGTACTTTGACCTATTTACAAATAAGCAACAAAATTCTTCCGCTGTACAAGTTAGCTTGGCCTCCACCTCCTGTTGCTTTTGGTGTAAAGCCAAATGATTAAGCCTAAGAACGTTTATGTATTCTTTTTATGACAATATTGACCTTTATTCCCCTAGGACATCTCTATATACATGTACACTATCAGAATGTGAGCTATGCATCATTCAGTATAGGGAAGATAATGCTACTTGCAATTGTTTTAATATCCAAAAATATAATAAAGTTTGCAGAAAATATACAAAGTACTGTCATAATGCTGTATCATACAAGTATTTATAAATGCATATGAATTAGATAACTTTCTTCATGAGATATAATGTATATTTGTACCTGTAAGCAGATCCATTATTTTGAAGGGTGGTATATTGTAAGTCACAAAAATGCTTGATGGTTATGGATAAAATTTAAAAAATAGAGGGTTTCATCAGAGGAATTGTGACATTATAACATGTAGTTTAATATATGTATCTATTATCAATATATGACAAAGATAAGTTATTTAGAATTTTGAATTATTTGATTTCAAAGCAACATTTTTTAAAATGCAACGAGCTCAAGTTAAAAAAGAGGTTTTTTTTTTATTAATTCGGCTACTAAACCAATCTTGTATAATTGAATAATTTTACACGTCAAAATCTATTGTAAAATAATGAAAATTGAGGTTAGAGCCATATCTCAGGAGTCAATGCTATAATACAGTTAACTTAAGTATATTCCTCTGTTTACATGCCAAGAACATGCACAGTAAAATCCACATGAGGTCATTATCAAAAGCTGAACTCACGCGCCTCTCTCAAAACTGCCAAAGATTAACCATCTAATTGCCTTGTACCTTGCTATGCTCATATTGACATACATTTGAGCCTATAAACAAGAAAACAAAATGATTTTTCAGACTCAGAGACTTTAGGGTATGTTAGAAAACGCACCGCTCGTTATATTTTTCATTTGATAAAGCACAGCTTGAAGAAGGATTGCCAATTTGTATTTCGAAAAGCAAGAAACAGTGAGCATGTAGTCAAAACAAATTGGGCTTAATTACGGTATCGAAAACGATGGGTACTTTACGTTTAATATGTTTAAATGAAAACAAAATACATGTGGTAAAACATTTCAGTAAAAGTGGTGAGCTTTTAAAAGTTGTTTAAAATAACCAATCTTCATTTTATTCTGCAATGACATGAAACTTGTTCAAAATACTAGTAGTATAAATGTATTAATATTATCCAAAGTTCACGAATATGCATGTAAAAACTTGATACGAACCCATTAAAACAGACAAAATTATTATCTATATCATAGTCTATATGTTTTTTTAATGAATCTAAAATCTCTCAGGAAAAGGGGGTTAAAACTGCACAAAAATTCAAGAAAGCCCTGGCAAGATTTAAAGATTTTTTTTCAAAGGAAATCTGTCTTCAACTTTATGGCATCAAGAAGTCTATTAATAGACAAAGTCAGCGCAATGCCCTGCTATCGGGAATCCTACAGCTTCAGGATTCTTCTTTCAAAATGAGTCAGTTCCACGATATCTTTGAACGCCAGAGGAAAGTTTTGATTTTGGTCAAGATAAGAAATTGGGACAAGGAATTTTAATACTCAAATTCTGGAATTCTAGTTCAGTTGTTAGTAAGAACCTGAGAACAGTTGAGAAAACTTGTTTTTGAGGAATAAATTGTCAAGTAAGTAGTTATTTTATTAGCAGTGATAAAGTGTCGCCTTCATGTTCTTATTATTGTAAATGTCTTTGATGATTGCAAAAATGCTTTTGAAAAATAGAGAGTGTTTGATTGCTTCTTATGAAATTCTCTACGTATTCTGTGATTATTTTCATATACGCATTAACTCAGAACAGTAATCACCTATACCTAAATGTAATAAATTCAAATTTGTATGAAACGATTTTGATTAAAATTTCCTTAAACCATGCATTTTGATTTTGTTTCTCATCCCTTCCTCCTAGCGTTGAACAGATGCATGTTTTGACAGTTGTTACAAATCAAAGAGGGGAAGTGGAAATGTTCCTCTCCGGCCCAAACGAAAAGGTTATTAATAGATTAAAGCTAGCCATATTTCACACTGACTTTCAAAGAGTTATTTCTTGGCAAACCTATGGGATCTTAAATCATTTTTATCATTCTAGATAAACCGCAAAACCATGTTTTCGTTCGATTTAATGGTAAACAAACTTAAGTTGGAATTTATCTTCTTCTTTTTTTATTTTCAAACACGAAGACCTAAGTGTCATTTAAACAAAAGCCCAGAAGGTAGATAGAATGATTTCCCCAAATTTTTAGATTTTGTATTTGAATATAGCATACATGTAATGTTAAATATTTAAGGCTTTTAATTGCTTAATTTGCTCGTGTTTTTAGTTATAACGTTTATTTTCCCTGAAACCGTATACTTTGCTGTTCTGGTGCAATCCGGCAATTGCCCTTTTTATGAATATTAATGAAATGTGATGGAAGCGGATTGTGATCATTGTCAAAGTCTACTGAAACAATAGAATAGAGAAAAAAGTCAACAAAAAAAATCTAAAAACATATGTTGAATCAGGTGACACGGAAGAGTTAGCATCTCCTAGCTGTCGCCCTGACACATGTCGTTTGCTTGACGTTTTGAGCATGTAAATTGAAAACTCAGGAGGTAGTTCAGTGGAAAATAATGGCCCAACAATTTGAAAGAAAAACATTCGTTAATATTCGACCTAACGACAGATAATATTTTCGGAAAAGGTCATTGACTATAAACGAAATTGTTGTAAGCCTTATTTCATCAACATATTTGTTAATAGCCCGCATTGTTTTAGAAATTGTTTGAGAGTGGAAATGCTATTTTGTGCCTATTCAACTGAGTCATATTTATCGAAATGATAATGGTCTAATGCTATGCAAAGAAGCCCGTACTGCAGTGTTTACAAAAGAGCAACTACATGACTGTGGTCCCTTTGGACGCGCATGCCACAATCGATATTTACAACTCTCTCTCTCTCTCTCTCTCTCTCTCTCTCTCTCTCTCTCTCTCTCTCTCACACACACACACATTCACACCACAGTAAAACGACATAAAGTTAAGCTGTGTACGCAATGACTCCCAAGAATGGTGCATATGTTTGATTTGTTTTTATTATGACTCATTCAGCAGCTGTTGATAGAGTTATCTAATCATTACGTCTGTCAAATACATTTGGACAGTTTCATCTGTCAGTTATGTAACAATTACTCATATATAATATACAGATGTGCTAACTTTTTATCCCTTTCGTTAAATTTAGACTTAGGTACTTTTTTAATCGGTTGTGTTCTGTCAAGGGATTCTACGATAAAAAAATTTTGAAATAGATACTACTGTTTTTATCGGAAATGCAAACACGGGGTCTGATTTGTTGCTCACACTATGATTTTGTCCTGTACATGTATTCCATGCACTCTTATCGGCATTTCTCGAGTTCCGCATGTAGATAGTTATGTTCCGTAGCGCGTTTCGGTCGTTTGAATGATGTCGATATTTGAGTGATAAGTTGATGATCTAATTAGTGTTCTTGTCTGCCTGTTAGATATTTGAACCTACCACTGAGTATTCTGATAACAGTGTTTGTACTCTATCAAAATTATCCCAAGACAATCAGAAAGGAGAAAATCTGTAAACCTGAGGGAGCATATTTACTGCACAGTTTTAATACTTTTAAACAATGTCCATTAAAAAATAAATCTTCGTGGATTTTTAAAACTTGAGGGCAATTGATTTCTTTTTTTTGGGGGGGGGGTGCTTTCAGTTTAATTTGGCTATTCTTGGTCAATAGTACAAATACCGTATGTATGAACTGGAGTTTGGTCGAAAAGAATAATTGATCAATATAATTAAAGATTTTTATCGTCCATGGATATTATTTTGACATTAATAGTGTATGAAGCACGTTTATAAACTAATTTCGAGTGTAAATCAAACACATTCATTTTTTTTTTCAGAGTGCAGACGAAAAATTGAGGAACTTTGGAGGAAAGCACTCTGGAAAGTCAAATAACATTGAGCAGCAACCACCACTTCCACCCCGCTTTGCAAACTCACTTCCGCTCAATGTCAGACATACACAGGATACAGAAAGAGATCGGAACTTTACTTTAGACCGGGAAATGGCGGATAGAAGAACGCAGAGAGGTTCCAACAACAAGCAGACGGCAAGTTACGATTCGAGGTCAGCAGATGTGAAAAGAAGATCACGAAGCGCAGGGCCTCCGGGTAAAAGTAAGAAAAGAAATTCGATGGATGAAAGGAAATTTCTAGCTGCCCAGGATAAGAAAAATAAAGCTTCCCGATACTATCAAAGACAGCAAGAACTTAAGCAAGGTACACGACATTCTCTGTACAATGAACCACAGTCGGATGAAGGTGGTTTTCCTAATTACAGTTCCAGCGCATCGGACTCGGATTGTAACAACAAAACAAATTGGATGAAAAGCCCATTAAACATAAGAAATGCTAAACAGAATGAAAAAAGACAACCTAGTGGAACTTATGACAATGGTGTTTACAGCATCAATGAAAATGAATATAACAGACTGGAAAGTCAGAATATGAAGAACCGTCAAGCTTTAAGAACAGGAGCAACTCGTGAATCCGACCTTCGTGACAAAAATGGGAACCCCAAACATAAGTTTCAGAAGCTTGAAGAGAGACGGAATCAGAGGATAGATTTCACTGTGACTTCAGACGACGAAGTGAATTCTCCTGAGGCTGGGATCACCAAATTAAGACAAAGAGCTCTTCAAGGATCGAAGCAATCCCCTAAATTACCCGACACTTTGGAAGATTGGAACATCTCTTCAAAAGCTCCGCAGGTAGGAGAAATGAGAAGCTGATAAAGTATATGTTTTTATTTTTCAATGATAAGAACGTCTGCTTACACTCGATATTTAAACTTGATAGGAGATAGAAGGATTGGATGCTGAATTTTTCACGTATGCTGGTGATAAATTTCATGGAGTATGCGTTACTCACTGTAAATTTTTACTTATCATGTTTATTCTGAACTCGAAGATAAGCAAAGTTGGTTTGAGGGAAATAACCTTAATTTGGCAAAGTATAGTTGGGAGAGGGCGATGCTAGGCTTTGGTTTGGAGACAAATTTGTTGATATGTATTTGTTTTCGAAATTATTCAGTAGAAAGGTAAGTAATGTTGAATTGTAGAATATGCTTATATTAGTGAACACATGATACAAACCAAAAAAATGGATGAATTAATAGACTTGTAAATATGTTTGGACTTATTTTGTTTGTAAACATGCTTGCATCAATTATCTAAAAATTATTTTCAATTTTTGCCATTTTAAACTGAAAAACTTTACAAGAAATGTGGAAATTTATGTGGCTATATTCATTTTGCTTTCAAGAACATAGATTTAGTTATTATTTTGACAAAAGCTTGCTATCATCTGGGCTTACGTATGCAGTTGGAACTAAACTAAAAGCATATGTATTTTCTTTTTTCAAACTTTATGCTTATTGAATTAGAAATGGTTTACAGTTGATAAGTATTTATATGTAATATAATGCTTATCTGTTTCTAGACAGAGCATATTCAAGCATTACTAAAATAAAGATAGCTTGCCTTGATATCTTTAATCAGAGGTTAGAGAACTTTTATATTTTTAGGTTTCTTCGTCATTGGAAGTGAAGCGGACTTACCATGGAAACGTAGAGCAGGTAGAAAATGGATCGTCCTCTTCCGAGCAGATCACCCTCCGACAGATAGGCCCAGGTATACGTGTGTCGAAGTCCCCGAGTCAGACTAGCAGTGACGGAGGTCAAAGGAGAGGAAGTGGTCAGGAAAAGAAGGTGGCTGTTCAGGGGAGTTATAGAAAAATACCGAAGCAGGAGAGTGACTTCCGGCAGATTCAAAGTGCCAATACACCTGAAGTGGAGATCACACAAACACTAACCGATACAGCACGCTCCGGAGATTCTATTAATAGAATAAGGGAATTGCCTTCAGGAGGACATGTGAGATATACAGTTGAACATCAAGGAAATATTCCATTAAATGTAAGAAACGTACAGAATAGGGGTGCAGAAAACGTTATAAACTTCCAGGAAGTAAAATCTAGTCAGCCTGTCACCATTAAAAAGGCAATTGACAGAATGGATAACAAACGTAAATCGTACAGTGACGAAGATTCTCTTGACGATCTAGTTGAATCTAACATACAATACTTAAAAAGTGAATTCGAAAATGGAAAATTGAAAAAACTTAATAGTCAGAAACCTGCAAAATTCCCTATTCCAGTAGAACACCGTGATATGAATAAAGAGAAAAGGCGATCTGCATCTTTGGACGGATATGTTAGATCTAGACCTTCGTGTAGTGATTCTTTTCAGAGTGAGGTTAAACTTCGCTTACAGATTCCATCAATGGCACAAAACAACAGGTTTCACCAAACCAAAATTGACACACAAAACCGTGGTGAAGCACCTAAACGCCATGAACATAAGCTGTATTCACCACAAGTACCTAGAAAACCTGTACAAACAACAGCAAATTTCCATTCGCAATATCAAAATGGTGCATTGTTTCAAAACACTGTTCCCAAGTATGAAAGGAAATTTCAATCAGCAACTGCGAGTCCCTACTTGCAAAGACGGGCTTTAGATTTAGGAGAGATGGAAGATATTTCAAGATCTGAAACTCAGATTAACTCTCAAGAAAACGGGTTTTCCTATCAACTGCCGTCAAATTTCATTCATCCCTACTTCAAAGAATATCAGAAAACAGAGAGAACTGTTTACAAAAATAAAGACGATGATGTCATATCTAGTGAATCGGTTATAAAAAGCGTTTCAGTTCCTGGTATGGAGAGCGGAATGTTCTCTGATGTGGATTACGACATTGAAGTTTCGGAGCGAATTAAAAAGTGGGAAAAATATATGAAGAAACCAGGACCCCAAGACAGTGATAAACAACTTGGTTCAATATCTGAAACCACTAATGATTGGCTTATGGAGCCTGAAACTCCTGTTCCTGTGCCACAGACGATAGCAGTGTCATCCACATCTGTTACTTTGACAAAGGCTCCCTCAAAACCCGTTGAACAAGGAAATCCACAAGAGTTCAAGGAAACGTATTTCGAACCGAAAGTAAAATCGACAGAAACTAATTCACATAGAATTTTTCGTGTTGTACAAGACACTAAACCCCAACAAGCCAATCCACAACATATGGAAAATACTTTTAACTGGGTAAAAAATCCATTGTTAATGGATACTGGTGTTGGAGACCCTCAAGACATTGATCCTAGCAGTACATGTGTGGAGGAATCAGTGTTAAGTCCATACATAGTGTCCAAGCAAGGATGGCCTCCACAATCAGCTGCAACTCTGATTGTAGAAAAAAGACCTTCAAGGCTATCAAGATTAGAGGATGAAATAAACGAACTTCAGGACATCAAAATTGAAAGTGTTCGAGACCTAAGACGAAAATTTGACTCAGATGCAAGCGGCAACGAAAGTGCAGATGTAACCGATACGCCATCCACACCTGCTGTGATGACTCCAATGCGTCAACGGAGACAGTTTGTTCGGCCTCCTCAAAATCAAGAGTCGAAGACTTTGTTCGTGCAAATGTCAAACCAAACTGAAAATCAGTCGACACCACAATCAAAGAGTTATGAAAGGAAAATAAACACGCTACGGGTGGAAAAATTACCAGTTGAGGAGGATGTATGGTCACCAAACATGCCTAGTGATAAAGGGATGGTTAGTATTGAGCGTGTAAAAGCCAGAACACTCCAGACTATCCCATTCTCTGAGGACCCAATATGGAAAGAGATAGAGGAAATGACCAATATGGAATTGTTGGTCAATGATGTGAATGAACCAGCTGCTGCCTCTCCTCCAATTCGTCCGTCCATTGAATCCTCAGTTCTAAAGCGAAACAGTTATATAGATTTTGAAAAAGTTCCAATACCCGTGACAAACACAGCAAAGTCTCCTACTCTGCAACAATCAAAACCTATTGTAAAAACAAAACCCTATTTAACTCCAACAATTCAACCATTAAAGCTTACAATTGACACTAAGAGTAGTGTTGATGCTCTGGATGAAGTTCTTGAAGACATTAGATCATCTTTGCAAAAGAAGCCATTGAGTCCAAATGTGCAAAGGAAACGAACAGATGAAACGGGATCCTCATCCATATTATCTCCTACCGTTTCAAGTACGGGCCAAATATTTTTCCCGACAAAGTCTCCCACCAAATCGGAAGTTCCTTCAGCTGCAGCGGCCCCATGGGCTAATCAGTATGGATACAAACCAAGTTGGCAAGATCAGTATGGGAGCAGTGATCTAAACCCGTCTATGGAACAATCTACGTATGTTCAAAATCAGCCTACATATATAGATCCACAGTTTACACAGTTTCCACACATTATCAACGGAAATTATCAGCTAGACCCGCATCTGCTTAAAGAAAAATTGTTAAGCACTGGCCTTGCTGATTATCTATCAGAGACGGAGGAATCTCGCCGGAGAGAGCCACCAACACCTCCTGAACGTAAATGCGACGCTGAGAGGCAGGTTTTGAGATCTATGGAAGAGCTAAGAAAGCTAGCGGAAGATGTGGAAACCAGATTACGTCAAATAAGGTCAAAAATTGTCCAAAGTGATGAAAAGAAACTTGATCTTGTTGTTTCAGCACTGAAAAAGTTTGAACCAGATATAAACTTGAAGGAAGATTCCAAAAGCGAAAGTCGTGAAGAACATTCTCGAAAAATGGAAAAGATGGGGGAAGCATTGTCAGAACTAAACAGAATTTACAAGCAGTTGGATATAGATGAGGAGAAAAGCAAAGGATCAACTTCCCTCGGTAGGTCCAAATCATTTAATACAAATTCTTCTCGACCGGAATTTAAAAGAACTTTTTCAGACTCAGATTACAATGTAAACTTTTATCGAGATGAATGTTTAGCCGAAGTTGAAAAAGAAACTCAACGTGAATTTGAAGACATCAATAAATCTTTTCAGACTCTCCTCGCAGAAGTGTCAAGTGATGCAATACAATCACCCAAGACACAAATGGATGAAGTTGATCACAATGCGCAAATCAATGCTACACTAGAGAATTTTCTTGGCGAATTTCGAGCTTCGAATTCAAGGTCTACAACTGAAACGATGGAACCAACAGAACTAAAGAGACAATTTACTCATTCGAATGACAATTCACCTGCAGTACGAAACACATGCAGAGAGATATTGAAATCTGAGGTATTCACAGCTTGTTCGGGCCCATTCAATGTCCTAGTTGGTATTAATGGAAGGCAAAGACCAATGCCAAGAAAAAAGCCACAGTCGCAAGCTACAGTCAAAAAGGAAGAAATGTCGAAGACAGATTCTACCACTTCATCACTGGAGGATGGATCTAACTGGTCTCCTGTTCCAGAGACCAAAACGTCATCAATACGGGTTCAATTATCACCATCTTTATCACGTGAATCAGCGTCAAAAGAGTGCTCCGATTGTGACGAAAAGCAAACGAATAAAAGTAAAGCGCAAAGAAGATTCAAGAAAAACGTAAATCTCACTCATCGTAAATCAATGCCAGCTGAAATGATAAAGAAAAGTGTGGAAACACAAACAGCTGATGTAAACTGGGCAACATCGGTGGCAAATATGAGAGAAAAATTTTCAAAGATCGATAGAGAGGACTCTGTCTCAAGTGAGAGCTCTGTTGATTTTAAAGGACCAAAAAGAAGGCGACAGATTGCCAGAGGAATAGCCATGATGCTTGAATTCTTCAGTTCTAGTGACGACGAACGAGGTAAAATGACACTTTCTCATTCACAGAGTGCCCCCGACATACGCAGTTTGTTTGTTGCAGATTGTATAGATAAACCTGTGTCTAACAAAGCCCAAACCCCAAGGGCAGTAAAACAACGTCATGAGACGAAGTCAAGAAAAAGATCTGTGGAACTGAGAAGGAAAGACAAAGCAAAAGAGGACAAAACCGAAGAAACATCAGTGGTGTCTACAACGTCTGACGACAGCTATGGAACAAAACCCCCTGTTCATCCGGGCAAACAAAGATCTTTCAGTCCAGAAGTGAAGAATGAAGGGGATGTACGGAGAATACAAGGAGAGTGTCATGGACAAACACAAACAAATGAATCAGATTTTCAAACGGTGCAGTTGCGCAAGGGTAATGATCGCATGAGAACAGATGACCAAGAATCTGAAAGACCACATAGTTTTCATGAACTCCTTGCGATGTTTGAACCAAACCTATTAAGACTGGCAAAATTGAAAAACTCGTTAAGGAAGTGTGCCTCTGTAGAGGAAATTCATCAGGAAACAATATTTCGTAAAACATTTTCATCTGAACCAGACCTAAGTAAACTAAATGGTCTTTCAAGTGATCAAACAATTTTTAAGCTCGAAGTGATGTTAAAATGATTAAATAGATTATAGTAGTGAAACAACTGTAGTCGACTTAATACTCATCAAACTAGAAAATATCATTAGAAAGCTAGCAATTAATGTTTTGTAACTTGTAGATAAAAACTAGCAACTATGATTAACAGCTTAGAGGACAGATGCAGCTTTTGTTAGGCTTAAATGTGAAATCACGACGGACTGTGTTATATTGAAATGTGATACAAAAGCACAATGTGATATCAAACAATGGCCGTGATGTATAAAATAATTAAAATAGCAGGTTGTTATCTTTTTCATTGTTTTAGCCTACTATTCATACATCCTGTTGATATTTGCTGAAAAAAACCATGATATATTTTTTTTTTATTCTGTGATACAAACAAGTTTGTAGATATTTCATCTCCGTGTCTTCCGATTCTACAGTTCAACTGACCACTTAAACATGAAGACAGATAAAAATAATCTTAAATACAAATCGAAAAACATTAGACTTGGAGGATGCAAATATTATATCTTTTAGTCGATTTCTTTTTATTTTCGTCTTGGGTTATATAGACAATAATTATAATTTGGTCGATAAAAAAAATTGGGTTTTTTCGGGTTCTGAAACTTATTTTATTAAATGAAATATACAGAAAACCAACAGTAGATAAGCTCTAAGTCCAGTACACAATACACTTTTGGACAGAACAACCATGAACCTCCAAAATATCAGAGATGGGATGAGATGCCATACAGAAGTGAACATTCCCTGCTGTCTGGTCCACATATGTTCAATAAATAACAGAACTTAGATTGTAAATATATTTCATGATATCGTCCGTTAATGAATTTGTTACATACGACAGAATGTGAGTTGTGATCTTGACATATCATCTTTGGCCTCAAAATCAATCGGGAACTTTTTTTAGGCAATAAGGAGTTGTGATAAAAATCCCCTTACAATACTTCAAAAACCTTTAAGCTTTTGCAGTGAAATTTTACATCACAATTCCTTTTGCTCTAAAGAAGACCCCCTATCGATTTTGCGGTCTAAAGGTCAAAGGTCAGAAATTCAAACATTCCTCCGTTTGAATGAAGCGCTTTTGTTTCTCGGCGATATCTTTTGTAGCCTTCAAGCTTTTGCAATGTACTTTATATGTCGCAAATCCCCAAGATTATCCTATTCACTTTGAAGTTCAAAGTTCAAAGTCAGGAATTCAAACTTGCAAATAACTGATTCCAGATATCTTTACTTCTCACTCAGCTTTTCAATGAAATTATATGTCGTAAATACTAATGATTTATAAAGTCCCCTATTTGTATTTAGGTCAAAGGTAAAAGTAAAAAAATTCTTAAGCAAAAATCTGGTTTCTAGAAAATAACTTTTCCTTGAGTTTTTATATGATGAAGATGGAAGAACAAAGTGGACAAAGTGCCTATAGTGTGACAAACATGAATTGAAAAATTAAATTTCAATTATATCCAAATTTCCCATGATATTTCACCTAACATGAAAGTCTCCTAACAGTACTGTATGTAAAATCCGTACTATTCAAAACTCACAAAGGCTGAAATTAATTGCCAATGGGCATAAAAAACTCAATCTTTTCCTGTCAGCTCTTGGCCTTAAAGTCATGTTAGCATGGGTCTAGATTTCTTTTTACATCCAACAATGCAACGTCTTTTTCAGTGGTGTTTTTTAAAATTCTTCATACACAAGACCCCTACCTTTTACACACATACCATTATTAAAACAGTGTTTCTTTCTCACATTCAAATTATTTTTGCCAAATACTAAACTAGAGAGTAATGAAAGACACACAAAATAGAAAAGCTGAGGAAAGTTTCTCCCATGAAACCTTTGATAAGAGCAGATTCTTCAGAACAGTTTCCAAACAAGACCTCTTCAATTTCGAATAAAATTGTTCTGTCTTAGTAAATAAAAAAAAAAACAACTAAAATTAAAGTTAATTATTTTTATTCATGAGAACTCTATTTCCATGCAATTATTAAAGACTGCCTGAGAAAAAAGTTTCTTCTCGCAAATATTTGTAATTGTATACATGAACATATACAAACCATATTCTTAATTTTTTTTTTCAATAATAAATAATACCAAACAACTTTTTCTCAAAAGTAAGTTTCAAAAAATTTGTGACTGACAGATGTCCTTTTTATGTCACAATTTATAATTCATTAGGCTTTTATAAATTTATGTCATATCACTTATATCATCTTAGTCTCAATTAAAAAGCAAAATTGTTAAATCATTAAAATTTCATGGTGGACGTAAATTCATGGATGAGAGGTGCCTACGATTCCACAAATTGAGCCACCATGAAATTCAATGTTTCCACAGTATGTATAAAATGAAGAAAGAAAATTTTCATTTCCTCTTTCTCTCCAAAAACCCAAACCCACCCTATCTTTTATCATTAAGATTGCATTTATCTGAATCATGCCTTTAAAACAGACACAATTCCAATATCTCTAGAACACATTCAGAGGAGTTATCCCTCTTGCTTCACTTTTTCTTTTTGTCCGTTAGTCCTGCACCGGCATTGAACTTAAATAAAATAATGTCCCCATCCTCCACGACGTATTCTCTTCCTTTCTGTCGGTATTTACCATTGGCCTGTAATTCAGAGAAATTCTCCAGTAAAGTCACAAGGTAATTTCAACACCATTATTTACAGCAATGTCAAATCAACATTGTGTTTTAAGTTTAAATAAAGCAAATGAAAACATTATCATATAATCTTAACATCAGAGGAAGAACTTTAATACATTTCATAAACAACTGAATCCTAAAAAGATAAGTATTGCCATCAGTAGAAATACATTTAGGGAGTAACTATCTTCTAATTTGGTATTTGCGACCGTTTATGCTGATATAACTGTCCCAAACTGAGTTTTACCGCCGATTCCCAAGCAGAGCCTGTAAAACAGATGTTTGTAACCTTTAAATCATTACAGGTCGCCAATACTAAATTAAAAAATAGTTACTCCCATTGCTATGCAATTAATGCATTTTGCTTGATGTATATGTCTTGTTTTATTTTGTTATATGAAATACTTCACCAAGTGTTGTGATTTTACTACGCTCTATTGTGACATCGTATCAAAAGCTTTCACTCTGATTCTCATTAATATTCATTTTATTGCCTAGAACACTGGTGCATTGGCCAATCAAAATGTGTGTTTAAACAAGTTGCATTAGAATGTAGATAACCTTGCACTCTGCCTCAGATCCGAATTCTTTAAAGTCAGCGTAGTTCATGACTTCAGCCATGATGAATCCTTTCTCAAAGTCTGTGTGTATCTTTCCTGCAGCCTGGGGAGCCTTTGTTCCTTTCTGGAAATTATACAGTTTTGGATAAGAAAAACGGTCTGGGGGCACTTTGGTATTCTCTGTTTTTGTCTAAAAACTACAGATAAAATTTCGGGGGGATGCAGTTATACTGTACTTCCGACACTAAAAGTTTAAATACTTAGATTCTTTTAAATGAAACCTGTGCAATCAGTTAAGTGTGAACATGATTCCCATTCTGTATATATTACTCAAACAAACAAACAACTATACCCGACTGAATATACATGTATAACGAAATAAAAATCATGATCCTTAGCAGTTGAAAAAAATTCTTCAGACTGCACAGATTTATGTGAGTCAGCCAGCAACCCCAAACAAAGCTAATTTTATTTTTGGCCCAAAAATAAATCATGTATATACCTGTATCGTCCAAGCCTTGACTTCATCTTTACCAGAGGTGAAGAAGTATTGTAAATTAAGTGCCTTGTATCCATTAACAATGATCTTCTCTAATGCACTGAAATAAAAAAAGATCTTTTAATGTCTTTTCTGCAAGTCATATAGGGATATTTTTAAAGTAAGTAAATATAAACCAGACATTTTTGTAAGTTAGCTATCAATCCAATTAAAATCTAAATACAGATCTTAATTCCTTAATATAAAGCATTTGGATTTCAAATTGCAAGGATTTAATGACATGTATAGTCCCTGAATCATTCTGCTTTTCTACTTGAATGGTGAATGAACACTGAATGAACATAGAGCGAACGGTGAGTGAACAATGTGTGAACAATGTGTGAATGCTGAACGTTTTGTGAATGGTGCGAGCACACAGTGAATGGTGAACACAAAATTGTGAACGGAGAGTGAACGGGGAATGCACGCTGAATGAATGCTGAATGAATGGTAAATGCACACTGAACAAATGGTGAGCGAACGGAATTACGAAAGGACCATTTTTCAGATTATTTTTAACAAATAAATCGTTTGTAACCTTGTAACTTTCTTTTCCTCCTGATATTTTAGCTTTTCCTCGTCAGACATATCTAGGAGGGCCAGTTCCACAGCACAACTCATCAGGATGACCATTGCCCCGGGGTCATTTTTGTCAATCCATTCCTTGATTTTGACCAACCTGTTAAATATCAACACATAAACAATGTCTCAATTTAGTACGGCAGCATGATCAAAATTTAGTTGTAAGAGGGATATTACAGTTATGAAACAGAGAAGTTGCAAAGCCTTACATTAGTCAGGGCTCGACATTAACGCTTGTCCGCTTGTCCGGTACCATTGAAATAAAAATTCGGACGAGTGAACATTGCTGGGCACTTGTCCGATTGGACAAGTGATTTTTCTATGTAAAGAAGTTTTCAAATAATAAAAAAACAACTATTGTAAAGTTTATCGAACAAAAACGGAAGCAGTACATAAATTTGAATTTTGATCCCAATATCAATCGCTTTGTAAGTTAGCCTAGTACCCGAGGCCTTCCGAGTGCATTTGGAAGGCCTCGGGTACTAGGCTATTCGTAAGTTAACACTCAATCGGGATCGATGTTCACTAATTGCAGCATGGCATGGATCTTACGACGTTTGCGAGGTTGGAATATATATTTGATTGATATTACAGATTCACTTGTGGACATTTATGCTGTTGTCAGGACAGGAAGTCTAGATAAAATTTTGTTGTTTTATATGTGTTTGTCTTATTTATCAATAACAACACTAATCTTATAAATCAAGCCATTTAATTTTTAAATTGTTTTCAAGTTGACATAACAAGACATGCATTGAAAATTTTTCGGACAAGTGAAGTTGAAGTTCGGACAAGTAAATATCTTGGTCACTTGCCCGAATGGACAAGTAGGATAAAAAGTTAATGTCGAGCCCTGTTAGTTTGAGGGTAAATTATAGTAACATGATAAAATATACTGGCAGTGTTTGAACACAATCTATCGGATCCAGAAAACAAAATTAATATTCTTTAAGATTCTTGGAATCTTTGCTCAAGTAAGAAAATGTTTGAGCAATTGAGTACATTTTATGTTTCATTTGATATGTAGAAAAAGATTTACATAAAATGTAAGATATAGATTTGCACCATAGTTCTGTTCTAAATATGCCAAAACAAGTAAAGCATCTCTCTTTACTTCCTAATTATAAGTTATATGTATCATGAATCTTCAAACTTCCTAGATAAAACTCAATCCAAAAACTCTCTAAATTCAATTTGTTTGGCTATCAATTATATTTGGTTGAGTAGAAATAAAGAAACTAGGATACAATTTGAATTCTTCCTCCCACTTACCATTTATTTTTCTTCCTAATGTAATCTTTTTCAGATAGATTCACTAAGTATATCACAGGCTTTGAGGTTAAAAATAAATGTTGGTTCAAGATTTCAATCTGAAAAAGGCAATGTTTCTATTTATCATATCTTTTCCAGGCAGAAAGACACTCTTTGTAAAAGTCTAATTCTTCTGCCTGTAGAGTACAGTATATGGTACCAAATGCTTAAATATGTAGACATAGTATTTATCAGTGTAATAATTGTGTATAAAGCAAGGAGAGAGAGGATCAACGTACCTCTTTAGCATCCCATGTTGACATCCTGACCCACTTTTTATTTTCTAGTAAATCCCTCACTTTACATAAACAGTCCTGCAATATAATCACATGCCCATTAGCTAAGTGCAAATAGACTTTTTTCATAAAACCAACAAATGGAAATGCAACAAAAAATGTGAAAAACTGTTCTGAAAAAAGCTACAAATATCAAATCAAAGTCAAGTTGGTCTTAATTAATGTTTTTTCTTTGGCTAGTCGTATGCTTGACTACAAGTTGAGTTTAGCCAATCACACAAGAAACACACTTACATATTCTGGCTTTTTGGATTTGTCTCCACCCCTGGCCACTGTCCTCTCCAATCCTCCTAAGCGATTGTTTAGAAATTCCTGGTCTTTAAACATTAATTCCTCGTGAATGATGTCTAAGTCACGTGAGGGGTCAACATCTCCTTCGACGTGAACTATTTCTTCGTCATCAAAGGCCCCTTACAATGGAAAGGAAATGTTAAAAAAGAAACATACATTGTTACAGTATGTACAACCTCTGCAAAGAAAATGAATGAAAACTGTTGGTGGATAGACAGGCAGAGAGACCAAGCGCAATGAAATTTGGTATTCATATTTATCATAAGAATATCTAGGTCAATTTCTGATCGGGGGATATGATAATTTCTGTAAAGTAATGCCCCCTGAACTTAGAAAAATTCTAATTAATTTTAGTTTCCAATCTTTTCTTTGAAGAGATTACACATACTAAAATGAAAATTGGTATGTAGGTCCAGTCGATTTCATCTGTTGTTTAAACAATGTTTGACAGAGTGGTCATACATCATCATCATATTCTTTTACACATAAAAAAGGTAGCAGCTATGAACATGTAAGAATCTTTACAATTTTGAAATGTTCCGATCATATAGGTGCGAAAATTATACATTTCTGTATAGTCATATTTGAACTTTCTTCCATTCATTCCAAAGAATAGTTTTCATATATACAATACTCAAAATATAAATAATACATACTACCAACATTAAAGTATAAACAATACATACGAACAACATGAAAGATCCCATCACAAGCACTTATGTTAGACAGAAAGGAATTTCCCAAGCCTTTTCCTTCATGAGCACCTTTGACCAAGCCAGCAATGTCCACTACATTCAGGTAGGCAGGAACTTTACTACAATGATTAATTACACATGTATTCAAACTTTACAGGGTTGTATGGCAAGCCTTTCAAATATACAATATTCATATTGCGGGATAAAGCAAATATCAAATCATACAGAATATAGATATCTGCTAAATAATATGTACATGTATTACATAAACAATAAATTTGTTTTCATATTTGTATATATGAGAAATTTTTCTTGGATTTTTAACTTTCTTCAATTACTTCTGTATGAAAATATAAGATATGTTTATCATGTTTATACGTATTATCTTTCAATGGAAATCATATTCAAATATTGGGAAAATAATTCACTAATGCAAACCCCTGTATCTCCACATCAACGTGATATTAATACAGGTGTATAGGATTACCTGGCGGGCTTGTAGTGTTCACACAGGTGTTCAAATCTCTCATCAGGGACAGGAACACGACCTGACAAATGTATACAGAAAACAAATAATTGACAAAAGCTAATTGTTTAACTTTTACATTTTGAAAATTAATTCCCTGTGCCTTCTACTTTTAACCTTCTATGAATTCAGAGTAAGATTACTATTAAAGTTTCAATGATACTTTGATGAGAGGGATAACTCTAAAAAGGATAAATATTGTGTCCAAATTTTAAAAAATTGTCAGTTTAAAATATCTCTATTGGAAAAGTTTTATCTTTCAATCAATATTGAAATTGTTTGCATTTTACTTATAAAAATTAATTTCTTTTGGAAAGTCATAAGCTTTAAACCGATAATGCATATGATCAAACTGAGCAGAGTATCAGCCTGGAATTATTTTCTCACTTTCATTTGGCTCAATGGTACAGAAGGGAAAATTTTCAGCTGTGGCAGCACTTTTTGTTAGCACATTGAAAAATGATGACTTCCTGAAAAAAAATTAAAATAGGGTCAATGCTTACAATAATATGTAGTATCAACACATCAAATTTTAAAGAAAAAAAATATTTGTAAATATGTTATGTATATAAATACAACTTGTACAATGCAAATACATTACCCCACATTGGGTAAACCAACAATGCCTATTTTGAGGTTTGTCCCCATTCTTCCAATGAGAGGAGGGGGACCTGTTGCCTCATCCTTCTTCTTCGGTGGCATGGTCAAATTTCAAGATTTCTGAAAATTAATGAATCAAGAGTCAAGACAATGTTTTTCTACTCATATTTTTAAGTCCTTTTCTTTTGCTAACTTGTAACAAAATCAGGCTTGTTACCCGCGTAATGTGATATCTGACCAGGGCACTGAAAGTTAATGTATTAAAATATCAGTATTTGCATACACATACTCAATATTTACAACTTCCACTGGAAGTTCCAGTGTCCGTGGTATCTGAAAAATCACACTGCACATGTGCACATGTACGGACATTGAATGTACTTGTAGCCCGAAAAGTACAGGATAGTAGTAATGCAATACATTCATTAATTATATAATGATGTAAATGTATACTTAATCAAAACATTGACTTGCTGGTAGTGATTAACACCCCCCCCCCCCTTTCTTTTGTTTGAATTACCACGCAGAATTCAAGAATGGCGATATATTTACCCTTTTTATGATAAGTTAAAGTACAATTCTCTCACCTGCAACCGATTTAATTGCCAATTTAGTGCAAAAAACCTTAAGTATGTTGGTAGTTACCGGCAAATAACGTGGTTTACCCAATATGGCGAAATCTTATAGGAAACGGAAGTAGTTGCTGCCAACATCTGGAATTACATTTTCCGAACCCGATGCTTATTTACATGTATCCGTGCTACTCATTTACTTACAAGATGGAGCGCAATACATGTAGCTATCTTTTAGCCTTGATAGAGAGATAATGAAAATATGCAAAAGATTAAAAAAAAAAAACAACGAAACATGCACTGGCGTCGGAATCAAGAAACCAGTCCTCCTTCTTAATAAAATATTTTAATGTTAGAAAATCACATGAAATTGTTTGGTATTACTCAGAATCAAAATGTGGTATCACTTCAGTAGAATCAAAATGTATCTATAAGATTAAGACGATAGATATTTTTTTTAATTAAAAAAAATCTCTTCAGAAATATATCTGATAATGTCATGAAAAGCAATTACCATCAACAAATATGTAATTTGTTAGACTCAGAATAAATGGCGTTCGACTTCATATCTAGCTGTTCGACTTGTGGTCGAATGTGTTCGATTTGCGATTGATTTAATATCTCGGGCTTTATCCTTTAATAACAATTGTTTCATTCAGTTGCCACAGTAAACAGCATGCTAAAATGACGCTTTGGATACTCATTTCGATACATCTCTGGGTTTATGACACGCATTATGCACCATGTTGTCAACCTTTACGGTGAATATAGACAGGCGTTCGACTTGCGATCAGTTTACCGACGTCGCGCACGGTGTTGGTGTCAAAAGGTTAAAAAATACTATTGCGGCGGCATTTGCGCTATTTTCATAATTTTAAAACAATTCACTATATGAAAACTATATATCATATGGTCGGTAATTGTATACTTAAAACATTTTAACAAAAATATAGATAAAAAAATTCCATTTGTTTGACTATTCCGTCAATTACGTGAAAAACGCATGTAGATCGGTAACAGGAGCGTCGCACACGCAATTACAAAATGTTGATAACTTCCTTAAGGTAGGATTCTTCTCTGGTTTCTGATTAGATAGAATATTCAAAGTATATTTGTTGACATGTCTTATATATTTAGATGTAAGAGAATTAAAAGACCATATTTTTCTTTCCTCGTCACAATTATACAATTTTAAACAGAAATGGTAAACTGCGTTTGAAAACTAGCAGGGACTATATTTTTGGCGGAATGGTGGCGTATGAAAATATCTTCTTTTCTGCCTCTCAAAATTATTATAGAACATTGAATTTAGTTATAATTTTTACGCAATCAAAGACTAGACGAAATTTTCAAATGTAAGTTAAATTAATAATAAGGGACTAAAGTTTCAAAATATATCAAACAGATAAGATTTTTCACACATACTAGAACTATGTTGGCTTTTAAATGCTTCAAATCTAAGTACAGATTTGGGCCAAAAATCCGTAAAAAGTGTTATTTCTCTCTAAGTAAACGATCAAAACTATTAGTTTTTGTATCATTTTGTACCTTTACGTGACAACTTTACTATATGTGAAAATTAGAAAAAGTTAAATATAGGAAGCATATAAAAATAACTAACAAATCATAAAAATTTAAGAAAAGTAGAGGAAATTCTGATTATCAAATATACATTTTATTTAAATTATCCATGTCAATTTGGTAATTTCATCTAATAGGCCCTATATGGTAGTATCTTTTTATGCAAAAAGAAAAACATTCAATCTTTTGAATTACAAGTAGGGATCGCGTGATTGAAAACAGTAATTTTTTATTCTTAATGTCCAGGAAAAAGGTAATGACCTTGACCTGACATTGCCTCTAATATTAAACGGTCAAATTTAATCTCACTGATACCATCACTTAGTGATATTGTCCTCTTGATTCTGTGAAAATTTCATTAATTTTTAAATACAAGAAATGTGAGAAGAATCCTACCTTAAAACAAACAATACAAACATAAAATTTGGCAGAAAAATTCAAAATACGATGTAGATGATGTAAATTATTAAAATTGTAATGTCATTCAATCCGTATGCTCTGAACGCGTCGCTCAAAATCCAAGACAGATGTGTAGATAAGCGTTAATCGACGAAATATGGGATACACATAAAAAGTCTTCGGTTACTTAAAAGAATAATTACATGAGCTAAATTTATTTTGAAACTACATCTCAATAATCCTTTTTGTGTGTTTAGAACTATATTTTATAAAAGACTGTTATTTCGGGTTGATATGTATGTTGGATTTCTTATATTAAGCCGATTTATTGTGAGGATGTTGAATAAGATGGTGTGTCACAAAGTTTGGAGTTTCAATGTCACAAAGTTTTTAAGATTCGTAAAATGGTAAATTTTGTAATGCTGGGTGAAAAAATTAATGTTGAAAATTATTTTAAATTCTACAAAATGCTGCCATGTTATTAAGGAAAAGATCTCGAGACAGAAATTTAACTTGTGGTGTCTTAAATTTTAATAATAACTGCTGTTTCACGTATATGTTCTTCATGTAGCTATATGTCACAATTGAATTTGACGGCAAAAACGTCACATTTAAATGCTAACTCCAGCATTTACCTTCATTTTAAGAATTCATTTTTCTGATTTGGCACCAAACGACATTTAATACAAATGTGCAAAATCAAAACTTTATTTAGATATAAAACTGAATTGATTATATAAAGCAGTGTTTGTTTTACAGGCTTTTTACAAAGTCAACATAAATGTCACACATTGTCCAAAAGTAATAAATCTAACTATAATTGTATAAATGTGGTAAAACAAATCATATGTATAGTCATTGAAAATATACATATTGAAAATTAAAAGATTTTTATGAAATGTGCATCTTTTCAAAAAGTTATTAATATTTACCAAAATAATTTTCAATGGAATGGTGACAAAATCATAACAAAATATAAATGTCAACATAAATGTCACACACGTTAAAATTTGGCGTTTTGACGTTATTACGTTCAATGCATAAAACGTCATCTAAAGTGTCAAACGATTTCCCAAATAAACTAACTCTTATTGCCGATGAGCCTGATATGGATACAAGAAAAATGTACCAATAATGATTAATTTTAAGAATAACTTTAGGTTTAGAAAGTTGTATTTATATATATAACAGTAAAACATGCGTAGTGTATACTGTACTACACTGTATAAGTATATATCTTTGTACCATTCAGAGTCCGAATTAAGACACGAGAAAAAAAACCCACACAAACCAAAATTTATGTTAGGATACGATTTCAAATTTGAAAAACCTGACATTAAAGTGTGTCTATTTAAATGATATATTTTCCATCCGCAACAAGCATGCAAAAGGACAGAGAAAGTTTAGACCTGAAATATATGCATCAAAGTACTGCCACGTATAATACATGTATATATTCCCCTTTTAGATTTTTCTGAAACTAAGAGCCCTTTTCTTGCAGATTGAAAGAGACACATGTTAATCATTTTTTTTATATAGACTATATGAGGAGAAACATTAGTAAAATACAGTTTGTACTCTGTAAGACAGTCCATGGTATTACCCGAACAGAAGAGAATTTCATTTAATCCCGGGATCAATTAAGATTAACTCATAAATATTAAATAAAGCCGAGTTTATAAAATCATGAAAGCTATTTTACCTTTACTCGAGACCCATCCAACAAATATTGAAAGAATAACATAACAGAAAAATTCATTTGTTGTATTGTATATCTACATTGAATTCTTATGAGAGTTTAATTACATGTGTTTTTAATGAATTACACTATATACGTGTAATTGGCGGTATAACTGGGTTTTTAATTTTTTTCCGTAAAAAAATTAGGGGAAAAAAGCAACGTCAAATTAATTTTCTAGAACTTCACGTAAAATAACGTCATTTTGACGTTACCAAAACTGACATCAACACCGTACACGATGTATACTAGTACATAATATACATTTGATATTAGGATATTTACAATGTTTGTTACAATATTTATTTTGGAACATACTAAAGGCCTGATATTTTGACCTAATGAAAAAAAAATCATATAAAATTATCAATTTAAACATTATATTTCAAACATTAGTTTGCAAAATATTGATGAAATTATACTAAAATACACTTTTAGGGGATAACACTTAGAATTTTTAATTTGTATCAAGGAGTACTTACAAAAAAGTTGATGACCTCATATTTTGAATGACCTGATATTTTTAGCGAAGACCTGATATTTTATAAATGACTTGTATGGGATGGTTTTAAATGACCTGATAAGGCAGATATAATTTTATATAATTCCTATAGAAAAATTATACATTTAAAAAGGTTCTGAGAAAAAAATCTTTGCAGCAATTTATGATAAAGAGGATTTTGAAATGACCTGATGGTTTCCTACTAAAGACCTGATATTTTTTAATGACGAATAAGCAATCAAATATTATTAGTATATCCAAATTGTCATTTTTTATTTGCTTCAATAAACATAATTATATGAATTTAAAATTATTCTACAAATTTGGAGGGGGGGTCCGTTGCACCAAATCCCACTTTTAAACTAGAGGTACCGTGAGCAATGAGCTCACCAAATTATACCCCCGCCTCCCATATGATTATAATGGAAAAAGTCAATGTTTTGCTGTGGCCGGAAAACCAAAAACATATGTCGGATCAAAAAATAAAATAGGAGGTGCACAATGGCAATGTGTAATAAAGATTCTGTGAAAGATTCATTAAATTTCACTCAGTGGTTTAAGAGGAGTTCTCCCCACTTTCTCTTCCCTCTCTCTGGATGTTCTTTTCCCACTCTCTCCCCCTCTCCCAACTCTCTCTGGACTTTCCCTACCCTCTCTCCTAATTCTCCCCTCTCTCCCCACTTTCTCCCCCTCCCTCTTTCCTTTCTCCCCACTTTCTTCCCACTTTCTCTTTTTTTATCTCCATTCGCTCTCCTCTCTTCCCATTTTCTCCCCACTTTCTCTCCTCTTTCCCCACTTTCTCTCCACTCTCTCTCCTCTCTCCCAACTTTCTCCCTACTCTATCTCTTTCCTCTCTCCCCCACTTTCTCCCCACACTTTCTCTCCTCTCTCCCCACTTTCTCCCCTCTATCCCCACTTTCTCCCCCCTCTCTATGGAAGTTCTCTCCCCTCTCTCTCACTCTCTCCTCCCTCTCCCAACTCTCTCTGGACTTTCCCTACCCTCTCTCCCCACTCTCCCCTTTCTCCCCACTCCTTTTCTTTTCTCCCTACTATCTTCCTACTTTCTCTCTTTTTATCCCCATTCTCTCTCCCTTCTTCCAATTTTCTCCCCACTTTCTCTCCTCTCTCCAAACTTTCTCTCCACTCTCTCCTGTCTCCCAACTTTCACCCTTTTTTATCTCTCTCCGCTCTCCCCACTTTCTCCCTACTCTATCTCTCTCCTCTCTCCCCACTTTCTCCCCACACTCTCTCTCCTCTCTCCCCACTTTCTCCCCTCTATCCCAACTTTCTCCCCCCTCTCTATGGATGTTCTCTCCCCTCTCTCCCCAC
>PRKT01000060.1:205614-246564 GCA_003671525.1 Saccostrea glomerata | reverse complement strand
CCCCCTTACCTTGACCTTGACATTTGACCTATCACCAATGAAAGTCCTTTTTAACTATGAATTTTGACCTCATAACTTTGACTTTGAAATTTACCCTACTTTTCAAAAATTTTCTTAGAAGCTTTTTTTTAAATAAAAATTCTAAAAATATACATGGGATGTTTTTGATAATTCTTCATTGCAAGATATTACTTCCCCTCCCATGAAAATGCTAAGAAAGTAATTAAAATTTCGGGGTTTTTTTTTAATAAAATAAAATAGTAGATATTTATTATCTTTCTTAAAACTTTTTTTTTAAGTGAACTACATGCATTTATCATTAGATACATGTATTTTAAAAAAAAACATTACAATTCTAAATTTCTTCAATCGTCAAAATGTCATCTCATTCATCATAAACATTATCATCATATTGTCCATTAACAAATTAAAAGTGTCACTTCAAAACCATCTTTTCAGCATTATAATCCCCTACAATCCATGTCAGACCCCGATTCTTATACACCTTAATGAAGGTTGTTATCAATGAGATTACGATCTACAAGTCGTAACAAGAGCACCTGTTTACTGGGTCCTTAAAAATCACTTCAATTTTTTCGCGCTATGTGGGTCGAACCTTCCAATTAATCAGTGTAATCCTTACACCCGGTCCAAATAAACTGTAAACAGAGGACTATGAATGTCTCTTTTAAGTCCACTTAATGATTAGTATCGCGCCAAATAAATGCAGGGGACCTTTCTCCCGCTTTTCATCACAGAATCAATTGAAAACGACGTTAAAATGGGGAGAAAAAGCTTGTTGGATTTAATTAACAATGTTTCTCATATAGCATTCGTTTACTGAGATACCCCTATTTAAAAGGCGAACCCGATGCGTTCAAGAATAAACAGCAATTGAAATTCTATAATGAAAGGTTAAAAGTGTTAAACGAATAATGTTGTAATATTGGGGAATCTTGTACTATAACTCATAATGGGTGTCACGTCAGATGTGCACTGCATCACCCCTACCAATCACCCCGTCCAACCCCCACATTGTCAAAGCGGTAAATATAACTCTTCTTTTTATTTGTATTTGGTATTTCGTCGATATTTCGGCCTTTACCTATGACAGATTTTAATTGTGGGTCCCCGTTTACTTAAACTTAAAGCCTGTTGATTGCGATTTCAAAAGTAAATTTTTTGGTTATAGTATTAATTCTCAGAATGTATGTATTAAAAATTAATAATGGGATCGAAAAATTAATAATGGTTTGAAAAGCGTGTTCAGCACATTGTACCTCTACATATTTTTTTCATAAACGAGGTACTGCAAAAATGAATTTCTCGATATTAAACCTTTTTAAATCTTAAGTTTAAATGTAGTTTAATTTTTTACCGGTTTTACTAAAAGCATGCAATGATTGATTCCAAAAGTTTAAAGTCTTGAGAAACGATGTCATTTTCGTAAAACTTATTTTAAGCGATAAGCTGGAGTTGTGCCTCTTCCATCAGTTGGTGAAAGTTACCATTACAGGCAACTTCAGTTTTCACAAGGTTCTCACGAATTTTCTTTCATTTTGAACGAATACGATACAGTGGAGCATAACTTTTAAGGTGTATGACCAATGAAACCTTGTAGAGTTCCTACAGGTACATGTATGTAATCGGAACCAAGGACTTTGGCGGGGAGCGAATTACTTTGTTGAAGACTAATAAAAAAAATTCTTTCATAAATACTGGCGATTCATGGAATTGAAGATGATCCAAATCATTTTAATCTTTGACTAAACATCGTGTCAACCCATGGTTCGGAGTCCGCTCCGGAATGGGAGAGGATCGTACATTTTTGCCGTGGTTTGCGATGATGTTGACTAAATAGGTACATACGATGTAAATACATGTACATGTATTTTTCAGTAAAAAAAAAAGAGTAGAATTGGTTTTTGTTCCATGCTTTTTGTTAACCAAAAATGTTACTACCTCCCAAAAAAAAATTATCAAAAGTATGCTTTGAGTAGAAACTTTAAAAAAAAACCAACACTGTATGGAAAAATTGAGTAACTGATTATTTCCGTCCTCTTTGGTGTGTGTATGCTTAAAATAAACAAAGAATTTTAATCTTTGTGAGATTTTTACAATTTATAGAGAAATTAAAGTAAGTAGACAATAAATTGAAATTTTATAAAATATTAAAGAATTTGTCATAATTGAGATATTCCGAATTTTTCGTATTATTTGTCACAAAAAAGGCATTTTGATCTCCTTCTTCGCCCATCATCTTTGTGTATTAACCGTCGAATCAATTGTCATTCTAATATATAATTTCCTTTAGAATTCCTCTTCTTTGGAATAACATCAAAATTTGTAAAACATCCCACGATAATTCTTTTGCAGCGTAAGGGATTTTCGGTCGATGTTGACATTAGTGACCACAGCTAACTAGATGAGTTAATTTGATAGCCATGATTAAAGCTACTAATTTGTGTAAACCCGATAAAGTTAAAACCAGAACAATATAAGCTGGTTACAGACTTGCATTTTTACTATCTCTTAATGTCTGACCCTTCTGTTAAGAAACTGGAAAATTCCTCCATTTTATTGTATCCACTTGTTTGATTTCAGAGCAATAGACGACTATTAAAATTGAAAACTTAGAGGAATGGCTATTTAAGTATACGTTGACCGATCACAGGAAGAATAAAAATACCACAGCTAATTTAACGATCAAATTAGTCCCTAATTAAAGGGAGGCTATGATTCCTAAACATGAAAAATATATTGTGTACAATCTCAAAGCTCTAGTTTACGAAATCACATCATGGTATATTGTATAACTGTTATAGCAAAAATCAGACAGAATCTTTAATGAAAATAAATCGCACAATTTATTTTTTCTCTCAGCTTATTTATTTTATTTATTTATCTATTTATTTATTTAAAAATACTTAAATAAAAAATAACAATTTTATATCTAGATATAACAAGAATACCGCAAACGTTATTTTAAGGAATATCAACAAAGTCTAACATGTTAAGATGAAATAATCCTGAAATTGTTTGACCTCAACATTTAAGTTAATGAACTCAATCAATATCCAAAAGCATAATCTGTGTGCTAAGATCATGATTAGATTATAAAAAATAATTCTATCAAAACAATGTTGCATGAAGAATGCTTCAATGGGCACCCCATTCTGCGATAGCATGTGTTGCAGAGCCGCCAGTGACGACGACAAATCGACAAGCCGTGGTGCTCGCCATTCATAAATGTTGCAAACTCCATACTTTGTTTTGGAGCTAATTTGGTTCTTGCCTTGTTTTTGAGAATCCCCCTCTGCCGTCACCTGCTTCTGGACCCCGCCCCCTGCACGTGGGTGGATCGGGTATCTGGAGTAATCATAGGGTCTAGGATCAGGGTACTAATCAGTCTGTCAGCTATTCACTGTAATTCTATTCGGACCAAAGACGAACGATCAGGCTTGTTATTCTGTGACAAACCGTTTAATTATCATTAAGTCCTGCGAGAGACTCGAACTCCTTTTATAGGGATTTACCACCAAAGTTAATTTGGGATATGTATTTCGACAACAATGAAATTAACGATTTGTTTCCTGGGATCTTTTGTAATGTTGTCGTCTCTGGTATTGCTTTGCAGCGGAGAAAAATATCGCCAAAACTCTGAAAGAGCACCGAATTAATATGGAAACTATATATCATTTATAAAACATTCCGAGTCGTGGGAATAGGGTAATTCTCGAAGAAACTGTCGGCAAAATGATACCTTAACGGCAAGCAAGAACGCCAATTTGTTTGCGACAAAACTCTAATTATGTACATAATCTTCCCATAGGACTGAGATTAAATGGTATGTTTACTTCGCACTTCTAAGTTTTGTTTTCTTGGTCAGCCCCCGAACACCCCCTCCCTCCCCATACCGCCCCCTACCCTCCCAGACACACAGAGGCGTAGATTGCTGAAAGGACACACGTTCTTAAGTAGCAGCTTTTGGTCAGAGTTAGGTCACTTTATAGCAGCACCACGCTGACAGCTAAAGGTTTTGAGGTCCAACGGGTCGACAGATGTAAACATTAAAATGACATGTATCTACTGTATACTTAATTAAAAACCATGAGCAATTGCGCTGGCTTAGTTTAGTGGTTTATATTTGCCACATATGCACAATTCTAGAAAGTAAAATTTGTTGTTAACAAAATGCTTAAGGAGGGTAGGGGGTCTACTAATTATTTTTTTTATTAACCACCAGATATAACTTAAATTTTAGGATATGATATCTTAAGCTGTTAACTATCATTTGACAAAGAAAAATTTCATAAATTTTAGCTCTAAAATTTGATCATTTTAATATATCTTTATATGGAGCTCTTCTTTTAATGGAGATCAAAATAGTCTAAAAATGGCCACGACCACCCAGCCTCTTTAAAATGTGTATTGCCTTCTAGTTTGGGGTCATTTTTCTTTTCCCAGATTTTATTTTTTTAACTTCACTGCATAAAATTATATTCTGTGATAAATTATAAAGGACAAAGAAATTAGACAAAGATACAGAACGAATTTTAGTAATCACTTTGTGAGTACAAGCAAGAAATATATACCGTGTTGTTAATATTATTCCCTGAAGACCACCATCATAGTACAGTTATAAATTTTTCGATTCATCAGCAATGTGGACATTTTCATTAAATGTTAGAATACCCAATATCCTATCTTTTGGACATAATCGTTTACCCATAAATAACAATAAATGGTTTCCGGTGTTTGGTTCGTATTAGTGATTTATCATGACAAAGACGGCCATCGACTTATGACAGAGTAACGGCCCCTTGGTGTCATATGACCGGAAGGGAGGTCATCCTAAGACCATTCTTTCAATTTTCTTTTATTGTTAATAAAACGAATGGTTTCGAATGATGTTTCAAAGAAAGATGGGTCAAATAAGAGTGATTATTTTTAACAGAAAACAAAGATGGGCATAATTTGTTCATCGAATTCAAAAAATTATGATGCAGGAATAAAAAAATCTAGGAGATTAAATTCTATAAATATATAGAATATAAAAATCAAATGTCAAATAATATCTAAGCTTCATTTCAAGGCCAGTTTCGTGTTATAAGAAGTTTAAAATACTTAGTAATGTAGTGTTTTTGTTTTCGTTTTTAGAAAAGCTGAGAAAGATATTAGTGCATGATAAATAATTCCAATTATCATTCGAAGCTGTTGACCGTCTTTTTGAATTGACTAAGATCACAACATTCTGTAATATTGTTCTTGGGAAAAGAAAATACTGAGTTATAAAAATTGTCAAGTTCCATTTCCATTTTTCTTGCTTCATACAAAGTAAAATAGTGGGCAATTTAACCGAATATCCTTCAAAGTTCTTCATCATTTTTTTATTTGAGTCACAAAACAAAATTTGAAACCTTTTGTTTATGACGTTGCCGTATAGTGCTACTGACCTACAGCTAATCCAGTCTTCTTTCGGGACGTCGTTTTGTATGCAGTGAAGAAAATAACAAAGTGACAGGATAAGATAGGTCTGTCAATTAGTAAAATGATCATACAGTGAAGATTGCTTACATAGAATACATAATTATCACTGCAACCCGACAAAGAAATAAAGCCTTTCCTTTCCCAAGTCTTTAACTCTACAGTAACTATTTATGTATGATTATCAGCGGTAAATTATTCTGATAAAGTGTGATGATTGGGATAAAAATGATGGTATCTCTTTTTGTTCAACGTGGGAACATACATATGCCCCACTGCGTTGTTTTTGGATCTGGCACTTTTTTCCGAACAATACCTTTCTGATTCGATTTAGAGATTTCTCGTCTGCATCTCGCGAAGGGATGACCGCAGTTGTCCGAACCCATAGTCGTCTCTAATTATCCGCCCCTGGGGCACGAGCCCGGCAAACAACGGAACACAAAAGAAAAATACCTCGTAAAAGATGGTGACCGTCGATTAATGACTTTCCTCTGTGGTGTAGTGGTCAGTTTTTCAAGTCTTCAACAAAGTTTTCTTGATCGCTAAAGAAAATCAAGTGACATAAGGGGCAATCAAATCCCTAGGACCCCTTACACCCGCGAGGAAACGAATGACCTTTAAGTGTTTGAAGTTAATCGCCATCATGAGGAGATTGATAATTGTGTATTAACTTAACAAATCGATAATCAGCCGACACCTGTTTTATTTCAATTCCTGAAGTGCCACAGAAGTTGCAATACGGTTTTTATGCAGTTTAGACAATTGTATGAACTATAAAAAGTCTTTGAATCCCTACTTATATTAGATTCCATATCTTTAAATCTGATAAGAAACAAAAGAATTGAATTTATCTCGATAATGCAGATAAACAGTGCATAAATTAGCCATCAGAACCATGAACTCTTCGATATTGTAAATTTTGTATCGCATTGCCCTACTATTTAGAGAGTCCGAGAACTACACAAGGCTTGTGAACAGTTTCTTCTGAAAACTAGTTAAAATAACATCGCCGAATTACATTTTTAAGGAGGCTAGGGGGTCAACAAATTATTTGAGGAATCACTGTCTAGTTTTGAGAGTATGCCAGGGCATCAACAATAGTGGGAAACATGGGATAATTTGCATAACGGGCTTATGCTAAAATTATCCCATGTTTCCCACTATTGTTGATGTCCCTGACATACTCTCAAAACTAGACAGTGATTCCTTATATTTCCATTTCATTGTGAAATAAAATTGTAGACTTAGACATTAAAAATGTAGACTAATAGATTTAATTACACGAGGACTTCCATGGCAATTTCAATAGTCCTCGCACACTGACGTCAAACACAAAGGCAGCCGCACGAGATTTTCATGCATATTTGGCCTCCTTAGCGTCAGACACAGAGACAGATTCGCACGAGATTTGCATGCGTATTTAGGCCTCCTTAGCTTCTGACCTATCGACCTGCCTAATTTACATTCCGGCAGAATTATCAAGAAATAATTTCCCCCAACTTTCAAACAGTTATCACAGAGAAAAAAATTAGAAATGGAAATATTCTTTTATTAACCACCAGATATAACTTAAATTCTGGGATATGATATCTTAAGCTGTCAACTATCATTTGGCAAAGAAATTAAAATTTTATCATTTTGTTATATCTTTACATGGAGCTCTTCTTCTAAAGGAGATCAAAATAGTCTTAAAATTTTTTGGCTACAACCACCCAGCCCCTTTAATGCACTAGCTTTCGATAATTAAGTTTATCACAAGATCGAATTTTAATATAAATAAATGGGGTTTTTTTTATATGAAAGAGATGTCTAAAGTCTAAAATGAAAATGTCTTTTAAAAAAAGTTATGCAACAGAAACAAATGTATCATATGTTTGCAAAGAGCTTTAAAATGTAGCTTTTTTTTAACTTTAACTTGAGGAAACCAGTTTAATTTATTACCATATATTATCCAACATAAGAAGATTATGGAAATAAGAGAATATAATTTGGCTCTTTTTCTTTAAACACAGAGATATTCCTTCCTAAGATGGTACTCTGACAAAAAGTACGAATTAAGGTTTCAAAGACCTTTTAAACCAAAACTAAGGGATAAATTATCAGATTTCAAATCTTTAAGTTATAAAATCTTCAATGAACAAAAGTAATTTTGCTATCATTTACTTTGTTAGTGGCAACAATCGACAAGTTCCTTACTTTCTTCTTTGTCAAGTTTATTAGCATGTTATAGAATATCTTTGATGAGGTATACGAACAATTAGCTGGATTTTTAAGTAGAACTTAACCCATAAGCGAATGTTGTAATTTTTTTCTTATAAATCAAAGGAGTACGTTTTCTTTTTTCATTTGAGCGGATTATTTCAATATTCAATTATCTAATTTAAAACTAAAATAAAAATTTACAAATGTATATAGGAAAAACTATTTTTAAATGGTAAATTTCAATAGAAATTTGGAAAACTTTTATTTGAACGGGATACTTGTATTGTAAATATCATGCAGTTTGTATCAAAAAATTATAGATCGTGTACTAAGCCTTTGAATTTCAACATTATTTAACGAAAATAAACTGAAATAAGAATGTATTATCCTTTTCATAATGCATTTGCTAGCAACAATTCCGCATGAGGAATGAATGTATACATGTAGAACTATATTCATATGATTAAAAACATGCACTTGAAAGTGTATGTGTAGTAAAACTGGTACATGTGAAAATCTCCACCAGGTGATGATATTTTCCCTTCATACTTCTTTTGTACACGTGTATACTTGTATTCAAAATATATAAGAAAGCATAAAGAATAGACAAAAACGTAGTTTTTTCATTTATTTGACAACATGTTTTCATATAACAATATACGACAATTCAAACATAGAACAAAATGTTCCCGTGAGTTGAAAAGAAGACAATTATTCTTTTCGGATACTGGCAATCTTTTGAAAAATCTTCATTTTTCTCACATTCTTTTTTTCTCAGAGAAGCTACGATCAAACCTATAATTACTCAGATTTTTTTTTCAAGAAAAAAATCCATTGAAGCTTCGTTGAAAGGGTCCCATCAATAATAGAAGAGAAAATATTCTCCCCATTTTAGTCTTTGAAATTCATCGACCGCTTTGCACAAAATGTTTGTCTTTTATTATGTTAAATTTTTAATTTCACAGCAAACATTTGACGAAATAACAATTCTCTACATCTGACATTTATAAATAAATATTCACGATGTTTTAAAAAAAAATTACGTATTGAAAATTCAAAAAGTTTTTGATCCTATCAATATTTGTAAAATCAATGAAGTTCTCCGCTATCTTTTATGGCCAAATCACTTTCTGAAGGCTTAATATCGATTTGTGGTTTTTGATCCTGACCAGATTCTGAATCTGACCCGCTTCCTGATTTTTTGCCCTCACTATGAGTCTTGACATGTTTAGCTAAGTGATCACTTCTCATGAATCTCTTGTTACACACCGGACAAGCAAATCTTTTCTCGCCTGTGTGTGTCCTTAAATGGCGCTGAAGTTCGTCTGACCGCGTGAATCTTTTCCCGCAAAAAAGCCAATTACAGACGAACGGTCTTTCGCCGGTATGCCAGCGTAGGTGAGCTTTAAGATGAGAGGTTTTACCGTAAACTTTTCCACATCCTGGAATGTGACAACTATGAATGTTTTTCTTTCTCAGATGAGCTGCCGCTGGCCCAAGTCGTTCCGCTTCATGGCAGTTTGGGCATTCGCATGTAGCTCTTCCGGTATAGCGGCGCTGCGATCGTGGACTAGATATTCCCGGAACAGAGGGGCGAGGCAAGAATGGCGAAACATTGGCGGAAGTGAGATCACTTTGACCCGGTATGATAGATTTGTATGAATCTTGTAAAATAGTTTGACCTGTTGCTAATAAGGAAGATGGGTGCCCAAGCGTATATTCTGAAGGTGGGTAGTTTGTAGGCAGTTGGGAATGAAAACCTCCGGAATTCGATGCAATGTCCGTAATCCAGTTTGATGGAGAGGAATGAATGTCCCACCACGAAGAGGTTGAATTGACTGATGACGTCATTTCTGATTTTAAGCTGTGTGAACCGGAACCGGAAACACTAAAAGGCCATGATTCGTAAGGATGAGCAGATACTCCGGGAACCCTCGGGTACATTCCTCCCAAAGACTGGGTCGTAAAGGTGGACTCGTTGTGAATCTTATGTAACAAGGCAGTTTGACCCGGATCTGCCATTTGTTGTTGTGAGGATGCAGACTGATATATTAAGTCATTTCCGCAACTTACTGAGGTACTAGGTAGTGTAGAGACTCTACTTAAACCTATAGGTGACCCTGATGCAAAATGAGGGCCAGTCATTTTCTGGGCCGCAAAAGACAACGGCGATGGGGCCTGGACAACTCCAGGCGATATTTTCTTCCATGGATGGAATCCCTTTCCAACAGCAGCTTCGGCCAGAGGGGGCGGGCTTTTGCTGGTAATTTTGTTACATTGAGCTGCTAGCATCGCTAATGGGGTGCCCGAATAAGCCAGAAGTTCCTGAAAATAACACAGATAGGAATAATGTTCTACATTCTGGTACATGTCCTATATACAATGCAAAAGGTTAAACGAGATCAGAATTTGTGGCATTAACAAAACTTTCCTATTTGCAATTGCTTTCATATCGTTCTGCGTTCTTAGTTACTGTAATAAAAACTTGGCAAAATCGTATGTTTGTTAAAACAAAATGAAGTGAAAGGTACTTCGAATTTTGCTTCCTTATAAAATTTTGGCTGTAATGAATTAAACGAGTTGTTTAAATCGAGTAAATGAAAAAGAAAACTAGTAAACAAAAAATAAATCAAACTTAACAAACCCCAAATAAGTTTATTAATATTTTTGGGATAAGCTATAGATGAAACGGCAGACAGAAATGTATAAAACAGTGCTGTTCTCGTCTATTGAAATGCTTATGGGAGGATTCATTGTAAAAGTGTGTTTACAAAAGTTAAAATCGTAACCCTTTTCCGGATTAAGGTTTTTGGGTGCAAGCTTTTACCTCTGATCGATTTACGCACCTTTTGCGGTCTAAGTAAATTCGATTTCATAACTGGTAACTGATTGTGGCTCGGTGCAATATGCGATCGGGTGCAATGAACTAGAAATGATGTTCATTCACGAGAAAATAACCACAAATGCCAAAAATGTTTATGATCCGTTTTACTATATGTACATTTTTTAATTATCTTTCTTGGTTTCACTTTTAAAACGTGAACTTTATTTTAATCTACAAGGACATATTTTTTTAGAGAAAAATCGAAAAAGAAAATCACAATATTGAAGACAATTTTAGTAAGAACAAATAAGAAATGGACCTATTCAGCAAACAAAAGCATTAAGTTAAAATTTAATTTAATTCAATCTTGCATGTCTTAAACAGGTAATTATATTACCGGTATTTCACAACGGTATGTAGACATTCCACGGAATTTTAAACCGTTAAAGTTCTGTGTTAGAAAAGCTAAAATCTATCACTTTAATCTTATTTTTTCTTTTAAAAGTTTCGATACTAATAAAAATGTAAGAGCTTTATTATATGCTTTCGAATTTATTGTTTGAGTATCTCTTTTATCAGATAAGTTGTCATAAGTATAATGGGCTATGTCTCATCCCAGAGAAAAAATAAACTGACGGAAAATAAGATCAATAATTCGACAGGTGAGTTTGTCGTGAATGAATGCCTACAATCAACTTTTGATTTGTGGTTCTCATAATTTGTGTCCAGGCTAGAATTTCAGGTAGTCCCGCAGAAAATAACGCCTCCTGCCAGGGTTGGCTGATAATAACTCTGCAGCTAAATTGCAACAATCTTTAGCGAGCGGGAATTATTCGATTTTCAAGAGAATTAATTGCATTTTTCTTCCTTTTTTGATAATAGAATAAGGCCATTGAGATGATTTAAATTGCGATCAGACGTAACAAATTAGCACTATCACATCTGAAAAAGAAAATCGTCTTGCCCCCTTCTAGAAAGGCTGCGGTGAAAAAGAGACATTAGATGTTTTAAAACATTTGAATGATGGACAAAATTTTCTTTGTAAATTTAATAATATATTTTAAATGCCTGCAACGGTGATAATCGATTTTCTACGGCAAGACCAATACTTTATCACTGCATACCTCATAATTAGCACCCAACGATCTGTATCGACACATCTGTTGATTTTTATGAAGTCAGATTTCTTAATTCTACCATATTTTAGAAGTCAGATTTCTTAATTCTACCATATTTTACGATTAGCTATGACAAAAATCTACATTTTGTGCTTTGCAGTATGACACTTAATTATCCGACTTACTTTAAAAATATATATTGCTGACGATGTTTCCGAAAATGTTGAAGTGTTACCGAATAACACAGAGGTCCTCTTTGCGTTTTTATGCTCCCACAAATTTCATTCATAAATGTAATATAATAGCGAGGTTGTCAAAATGTTGGTTAAATTAGGGGCAGGGTATCAAAACATCCCTCCTGAACTTGAGGACCCCGATTGTTTTTTAAGACGGAGGGGAATTTATTCAGCGTGATTACCCCATCACCTTCCCACTAGCGGCTAATTTTTCAGCTTCTACCCAGTTCAAAGAGAGGAGGGTTGACTGGGGTCTATGATCACTGACCTAAGTGCCGGAAAGTCACGAAATAAGTACAGTTTGCGTGTCTCAGGTGCCTTTACAGCTTGTCGGATTCGGTTACCGTCACCTGTCAGGGTCTTAGAATCGCCTGATTTATTAAAATTTTTGAGTAAAAATAGCAATCTTTATATACTAGTATACATTATTGAAAAACTAAATGTTATTTTAAGACTCAAGAATGCAGAATATGATTTAAAAGCATTTTGGCTGTAATATTTCATCTAATTGTAAAATAACAAAAATAAATTCAGAAAAAAACTATCCCTTTAAAACATTGCAAGAATTATGCCTATTTAATGTAATAATATTGTGTGTTAAATTTTGAATGAAATCTCTGAAAAAGAACAAAGAATTTAGTGAAAGAAATTTCTTTTTTATTGGTGGTACGTGACGAATTCTGCATCGATGCATCGAATATTTAAAATACTTATATAAGCTCTGGCATCGTGAAGACTTGAAGTTACATGTACCAGGTGGTACTTAATGGAAATTTTACAATTTGAAACATGTCGCTCGCGTGGTGTAGTGGTTAGAGCGTCTGCTCTAGAGTTGCCAAGTAAGGAGTTGATCCTAATGTCGCGGGTTCGAATCCCACTTTCGGACGTGGAGACCGGTCTTTTGGATAAGACCGTATAAATCGAGGTCCCGTGTCGCAGTAGGTGCTGGCACGAAAAAGATCCCTCACTGCTCAATGGTCCTGAGTGCCGAGTATAAAAACAATAACTTGCAGCTCTCCACTGGCAAGTGGCGGCGTCTCCATATGAGTGAAAAAATCTCGAGACGGACGTTATAAAACACACAAACAAACGAATGATATGAAACAAAATACCTAGATAATCAGTAAATCTTAATTTTACAATACGCATACGACACTTTAGTTTTTTTTTCTTCATTGGTTTATGTGTTTCTGTTCTACCCTGTACTATAGGGAAATCTTTTCAGAACCTTAAGTAAAAAAGTATTTGTGTTAAGGATATAGATGAATATTTCATGCGCTATTTAACTCAAACTACTGTAAAGAGTCTTTGCCATGAAGAGTTAATTTTTTAAGAAAAATATTCAATTTTTTTTCTCAAAAATCATGCAGGTGATATTCTATGTAATATGCAAAGAGTTTCTATGAAAAAAAACTTTTTTAGATCAAATGCATTTGTTCATATCCTGAACAACTTTGTAGATCTATCTTATTTATATCTATATATTCATCATCTTCGCTAGCCAAGGGTTTCCGATCCGATACCTACAGAGTAGGTATCGGATCGGAAACCCTTGGCTAGCGAGGATGTATATTCATTTATTTTATTCTTTTAGAAAGAAATCAACAAGAGTTTACTTTTCCGTTTTACCTTATAAAGTATAGTGTTACCTGTATAAAATTATTACTGTCATTAGTTGTATTTAATAAGTATCGCTTAAAATGTGTACATGTACATTTTTTTAGTATATTTGCGTTTAAAAATTAGAATGCATCAGTTATCTTTTGTTTTAAAACTGAAAAGACAAAATTAAAAAAATGAGCAGAGTTGCATGCAAGATGCTTGTTTTATACACTTCCATACAGATCGCTAATAATCTAAAACAACAAATTGTCGGCTTTCAGGAATCGAGAATAATATGACACAATTAAGTGTAATATAAGATCGTTAAAGGCTTTATATTTCAGGAATTGTAGCATTATTTCTAAAAACTAAATGAAACGAGGTTGTTCTGAAAGCAGAAACTTTTTCCGGAATCATTTTTCGTATAGTACGGATATTAATTATATTTCAAAGTTAATCGTTTTTGAAAAAAAAAACTTTAAAGATGCATGTTTATTCAAAATGATTTAATCGGAACTGGATCAAAGAAATTTTAGATACCATATTCATCCTGATTTTTTAAATGATCATTAAAAATATAATAAATATATACAAATGTTTTTCCAGTAAATAAATACAACACATGATATCCTCTATTGCCTTTTTTATCTTTATCATATATTCTTTCATTGCATATAAATAATGCTTTCGAAAGATGCACCCAGTAAATTATCTTGTATAGCATCTAAACAAACTGACACTGGATATCAGTTTTCATTGCAGATCAAGAGCAATAAAGTATTTCACTGAAAATTGATTAACAAGGGATAAGTGTTTACCTTTTACAAATGGAAAGAAATGAAACAATAAACGAGCATTCTAACTAATCAGTATAACAGATTTATGGCCTTTCCCGCGCTTCTTAATGTCATTTTCCTATTTCCACTGGGAAATGTCGATTTCATTAAATCTATGGAAAGTCCTGTCGAATTCATTAAATCTATGGAAAGTCTTGTCGATTTCATTACCAATATTGAGTTCAGAGACGGAAATGGGTTGAAACAGACAATTTGGGCACATTACCAAAGAAGGGTTTTCAGATTAGAATATTGATGTGCAGAAAAAAGAACAAATATATTCTAGTGATATAGGATTATATTGAAATGAATTTCCGTAAAAGTTTCGAAATTAATGTTTTTTTGCAGTAAAATTATATATAATTTTAGATAGATATTACTTTTTAAGTATTTTTTTTCTTTTACAAATCCTCAATTTTTCAACCTTTAACAGAAATTAGTTTCCCAAAGAAAACGGGAAATAAAATCATAAATATTGCAACGCATAATATAAACTAAATATACTTATCTTTTTAGGTTCTTGGATAAGAATGTTAATTTCTAAATGCTTTAGCGCTGTATGTTTCCATTTTCTTAATTAAATAATTAGATTTTGAGAGCTTAAAATGCCATTTCTTACTCTCTTTTTTCTCGAAGCGGAGGGGAAGTCCTCCTCAATAATTATTGTACAGATAAAAATAACGAAACTTACCCCAGTTCCACCCGATGTCATAATAATTCAATGGCCGTCAATGTTTGCATTCTTTACCAGGAAAATACTGTTTCTTTAAAGTGTTTACCACTCTATCGGCCAAGGGTTCTCCAGAGAGCAGATCGCGGGAACGCCCACCCTCCCTCCGCGATGATTCTTTTCAGACGTAAAACGTGAAATTAAGGTAGTGTAAGCCAATCAAATGCTCGCTAAATCTGACACCACACGGACGCTTTTTCGCAGCATGATCGCACTACAAACGCCTCTTTTGATATTAAGATAATGCTAATTCCATTTCTCTTACACAAAAATAACACATGATGTTAATAATTGTAAAAAGTATGAAAATTCAAAAACTATAGATACAAAAACATATACTACAAAAATGCATAGATATTTATTTAATTTTAACTTCTGTCCAAATAAATTGACCACAGCAAGAAAAAGAAAAATATCAACAGCAATTGTCTTGTTATTTAGTATCAATATTATTGTGGCGATTTTTGTTGCATAAATATTAAAATTTCCAATTTATTTGTTCTAGGCCGACAACTACATATTTAAAAATCATTTTTTAAAAACGTTTTATTTGAGATTTTCAAGGGAATCAATACTTGAACAGGACAAAATCCAATTTAAAAAACACATAAAACGCGGTTTTTGACTCGTTCTAATGTAAACATTTCTTGAAGAATATTGCCCTGGATTCATTATAAAACGTGCTTGTGGAGTTGTGAAATCGATTATAAAACTGGGTAAGTAAATATGAAGTTTAGGGGATAAGGACAAAACAAATACCTATTGACTTAAACACAGTTAACCAAAAAATAAGATCAAACTCCCGGCTGTTTGTCGTGAAGATGAATACTGTTCTAGATGTATTTCTAGCAGGAAATGGGTTTAATGAGTATAAATTGTTTTTCAACAGGATATATCGTTCAAATTTACAATTTCGATATTAACCCTTTCTCTTCCGGCGCATTTCACCTGATTTTGGAGGCCTTTTGATATGGCATTATTAAATTATTTCTAACTTTTTTATCCAAGGGGAAAGCTAGGCATAATGCATACCATTTTGTAGGAAATTTCTTACAGATGATATTTTATGACTGTTTAGATACTCAACCACTGACCTTATTAGTAAAAATTGAGGTCAAAGGTCAATTAAGTGCAAAATTTTATTGGATTTTTTGATACTTTTTCATCTTTAAGCTAAATATTAAGTATGATGCATGTTGAAATAGGAAATTTGGGATATACCCAAAAAAGAGCATTATACTGTACTACATGAAACACATAAACTTTTTTTTCAATTCTGCATATAACTACTTAAAAGGGGTTGCTAAGCAACGCAGAGTTCTTTAATTTTCGGGCAGAAATTTTCATTTTTTACTCATCCTAGACACATTTATGCATCCCAGCACATATAAAAGTTAGATGTGAGGTCATAAAATTACAAGGGACATACAACAGATAAATTGCCTTAAAGTTTGACCTCAATAAAACTATTTTTAGAAGGTAAAAGGTCAAATAAGTGCAAAAGTTTCATCAATTTTTTTCAACACTTTTCAATATTCTTGCCATAATTTTACACAATGGATGCTGAAATGGAAAATTCTGAATATACTCTCAAGAAGGGATAAGAACTGCAATATCCATGCATCATTTTAGTTCAAATATCTGTTTAATGACCTGTAAGTGGTTGCTAAGCAACATCATTTTAAAGTTTTTGGCTATATACATGTTTGTTATTTCACATTCTGGACACATTCTAGACACTTTTTGTATATTTCATGAAATTGTTTGTAAGATATATATGGGCCATAAAGATGAAAGAACATTTTTGTATTAAAAATTGACCTTGACACTCTTGTTCTTCAGGGGGTCAAGGTCATATCAGTACAGAATTCTGCTTTAAACTGTAAGTAAATATCAATTTTGAAATGCTTCAAACATGGATAAATCATCTAATAGTTGACGTAATAAAAATGGCGAATGACAAAGTTTGCAAGCAAAGAATCCTGGTCTGCTTCTTACAAAGCCCAAGCAAAACATGTATACAATCTTTTTGTTAAACAAGAAAGCCATTCTCTTGATGCCAATAAAAATAATCTTTATTTTCATGGATTTAATCAAACAAGAAAAAAAAAACTAAATGATTTCATTACAAGATTGTTCTGGTATAACAGAACTTAAGGGGTACAATAATGACTTGGCATGTTATCTTGGAGGGAAATAATAAAAATAATAGATAGCATTGGCAATATTTAACGCAAAACTGTTTAGTCAATAAGTTGAAAATTTGACGCTTATATCCAAATATACAAATCCAGAAATATTGCAAGATGAATTCCAAATCAGACTGAAATCTTCAACAAAATGTTGAAGAGCACTTTTACTTTGTGTCCACCATTCTTTTATCACTTTTCATTTCTCTGTAAGACTGGAGGAAATTTTTTGACTTGTCCAAAACATTATTATTTGCTGTCAAGTACAAGTGATCAGCTTCTATCCTGTAAAAGATTTAAGTATTTTGAAACAGATACATGTCATTGTGTATATAAATTTATATTTATATATAAAATTAAGAATGCTAAAATTACTACATTTATTTGATTTTCCTTTTAAAATTAAAATTGCATTTATTATGTGATCCAAGTAGTTAAATGATATTGTTAAGTCAATGTATCAGGACTGATAATTCAACAACCCTGTAGTAAACCATCATGGTAAAATTACTGAACTAAAACAAATAGCATATATGGCAATCTGACTAAAGCCAGACCTCTGTTTACGTTATCGCAGCAAGAAAAATCTGGCATTAGATTGCTACGAAAGCCAGGAAGGGACACGTAATTTTTTCAAAAAAGTAAAAAATGATATCGAATTGAATTAGACAATCCAATCCCACGGATTACTAAATTGCTCCCTCGATTTATAATATGAGATCTCGAATTACACAATCCGATCTTAAGGATTACTAATTCGCCCCCTTGATTCATAATTTGATATCTCGAATTACATACCGGTAATTTGTTTTCACAGATTGATAATTCGACATCTCGATTTGTTACAACGTCAGTCTTATGATTTTGGAAATCTGTGCTCTTGAATTTCATTACATATATATGTACAGATACATCCAACCATTTTAATCAATAAGTGCGTTTTATTTATTTTGTTTCATCAACCAGTCGTTTCCAACCTCTTTCATAACTAATTCAACGTATATTTATTTTAGAAATATTATGATTACACAGGACCCATATTCACTTTTACTATCTAGGACTTTCAATTCTTCTAATATACAAGTAACACAAAAACCTCTAAGATTTTTTGTTGTACAAATATCAGTACTAGCACATTGATTTGAAAATGTTCATGTATTTTTCTCATTTTGGACTGTAATATGTAATAAAAGTTAGGATGTAAAATACTAGGGCTGTCACGGTTAACCGAAAACTTGGTTAACCGCTCCGAAATGGCATTCGCTTCGGTTCGAGTCAGGTTTTCCGGAATTCGGTTCGGTTTTTTTTATCTTTTAAACATGGCATACACATGTGGAAGGAAAACCAAATCACAAGTAATTGTTTTGTTAACCACGTCCCCTACTTTCAAAAACGTGAAGTATTCCCACACTTGTGATTTGGTGATAACTCTTGTCAATAACTATATTTATTTTATTTTATTTTAAACAAGAAGTTTATTACTTTGTAATTTTTTGTTACATTTAACAACTTGTTCTGTTGAATAAAATGGATAGAAATTTGTGTCAGCAAAATAGTACTTTCTACAATGTCGTTAATCCTTATTATCCTTTCATACATATAAAGATGTTTTATTTAAATTCTCAAAATGAAAACCGAACCGAAAAAACCGAAAACCGAGAATTTATTTTCTGAACCGAACCGAACCGTAAAATGTCTGAACCGTGGCAGCCCTATAAAATACTACAATATTCTATTTTTTAAACATGTATTACCATATCCGATATGTACAGATAAATAATTTAAACGAAATCATGGGAAGGATTTACATTCCGAGGGAATGAATCATTTAAACTAAGAGAATAAATTATACAATCTGAGATAACGGATTGTGTAATTTGAGGGAACAAATTAATAATCTGTGAGAATGAATTGGCAATTTGTTATAACAGATTGTCAATCCGAAAGAACAGATTGTATAAATCAAGAACTCGGTTTACTTTTATAAATTTTAAAAATTCTATGTCCCTTCATGGCTTTCATAGATTGCATACCTGCATGGCTGCCAGGGTTGTAAAAAGAAAGGAGACAATAGACTGCAATGTTAATTCAGGGCAAAATTCCTGGGGCAATGCTGTTCGTGAGCATGGGAGTGTTGATAAACCATCCAGTGAGTTTGACCACCCATGTATATGATGTACCATAATTGGAAAGTGTCTGAAAAATTGAGAAAATAGAAATTCTAAACCATACTTTATGCGGATTGGAAATACAACAGCAGTCTATAAAAACAGCTTGTTCCATATCTTGGCATTCATTCAGATAGATATTACATGTGTAAATAATGTGTCTGTATGAATAATCAAGCATCATAAGTATTATGTGTTTCAAACACTTATTTTTCAAAATATAAATCAAATGTTTATAAACTTGTATGAATGCAACATCATGAAAATGACACAAATGAAATTAGACTTTATTTTTTGAAATTTTAGAAATACAGAAATTTTCAATACCAAAACAAAAATTTACCTGTTCATTGGTGTCCTTACATATTAATTGACTTCGTAGTTCATGGTGGGCTTAGAAAGTGGGTATTCACAGATGAAAGTATTGTTGCATATGGTGAAAGCACCCTAAAATTTCAATGTGAAAAGTGGTACATGTACACACTGGTACATAGATACTGAAAACAACTATCCAATATTATGACAACTTTGATTTTACTTTGAACTTACGAGTGATTGTCAAAAGCATCAAAGTTCAAAATCAATGCAAAATTGGCTGAACGATACGAAATACGCACACTGAAACATAAAGATCTAGGCCTAGTACATGTGTACATTTAGTTTTCTTTTGAACGTGAACTATTGCGTTTTAAACTTAAACTTTTCAGTCAATATACACGTATTCTCACCTGCTAATACCAAAGGCATGTCCGTATTATTTGATTCATTGATGTGATGATCTTCGTCGTGAAATAATCATGAAAATTGACGTTCAGATTTCGGATCACCATCATGTTTACATCAAAGCGGAAACACGTGTTTATTTCAATTCGTATCAACTCATACAGTGATGAGTCGTATTTATTTATAAATACGAGTTTTTGTATTGTTAAATATAGATCTAATTAAATTGCAAATTAATAAGTATACAGTATAACAAGATACAACAATATTAAAAATCGTATTGATTTTTCTTTAGTAAAGATCGACGTTTTGGAAATCTACAATTTTTATCAATATTGTGTATCACTTCATGAAATATACATCATTACATGTAGATGAATATTCACAAAAGGCAGAACGAAAGTATATATTTGTTTTTTGAAATCTATTTTTTTTTGTATTATGCATTTATTTCAGTAAAAAATATATTTGAATGGTCAAAAAAGTCTTATAAAAGAATTTGTTGTTTCGAGTAAGACGCAACAATATCGACCTTGACGTTACATGTAAATATTGACCGATTTTTCCATAAAAACTATGCAAAGGTCACAAATTCAAATTATCGTAATTAAGAAAATACTGAGCGTAAGAAGGCCTATAAGGGCTTGTTGGAAAGGAAATTTTCTCTACTTTTACCAGCTTTATTTTGTTTTCCCTATTTCAACACAGAAATAAACGTAAAACTGAGCTTTGTTTAAATATTACGAATAAAATCGATAAAAAACACATAAGTGCAAGAAAATTCTTGTTTTTTAAAATATACCTTAAAGTAATAACAATAATATTTACATATTTTAAAAGTAGAGAAAATATTCTTTAAGAATATACCATGCTTTCTTATAAAGTTAATCAGGAAAAAAATTGTCAATCGTCTGGAAATTCGGCAATCGCCTTGGAAAATTACGCCATTTTCAAAAAGTCTCTTTTGTGTTTACAACGTAAAATCGATTAAATACCGTCAATCAAGATATAATCTTTTTAGATATTTTAAAAGTAGAGAAAATTTCCAAAAAGATGATATATAGCTTATATACCTTCATGCTACCACAAAATAGATACGGAGATCTTATTTTCGCGAAGTCGTGTTTTAACGCGCCACCGGTCAATTTGACCGGTACGGAAGTGAAGGGGTTAATGTCCTTACTCTTTTTGTCGATAAATTCAAATATAAATGTTTTCTTTTCCCCAACAAAATAAAAGCCTTATTAAAATTTTCAGACTGGTTCTTCATCGAAGATTTTTTAAATATATGTAATAAAAAAGTTTTTAAAAATACATGTTATTATTTCAATTTTATTTCAATAACAATTTAAAACGATCAAATCATGATTTTTCAGTACTTTCAAGCATTCGATATACGAGCGTAATTTTACGTTGAGCTGATCTGTTTCCATTGAAAATTTGCCAGGTCTAGAAATTGACTTTTTCTCCAAACAGACATTGAAAGCGAGAAAGCTGTAATTTTGTTCGATAAGTCGTATTATTTGTGTTCTTGCAAAAGAATGGAGGAGTGCCGAACAGCCCCTAGGTTGGGTTGGGCGGGCGAGGGTTTTAACTTCCGATAAGACGTCAATACTATATGCTTCTGCCTTTCTTTTTTCTAGATAAATGCGATTTCTTTTGAATAATTTAATAAAAAATTATTAATTTATTTCTGCATATTTTATTAAAATGCATCCAAATTTCATGAAAATTTTATGTTACTGCAAAAAGATTTTTTTTATATAAATTTGATGAAATAGTGATTTAACTATTTAAGAAAAAGAAAGAAAGAAGACGATTAGTATAAAAGAAATATGTAGAAATACGTTGAGTTTCACAATTTTTATACACGATTGTCATGCAGAAATGTATTTTGAAAAAAAACATTCAATTTTCATTTCTTTTAAACATTTTTTTCTTGCCTTTTTTTTTAATCTTGTTTTAAAATTAACATATTTTTGTTTTTTTTTTGTCTGTTATGTTTGTTCTGTTTAAAATTTTTTTTAGAATTGATTTATTTTTCCTTATCTGTTTTGTTGTCGTTTTTCATCTTAATTTTGTAAAAATTTCCAACATACTGTAAACAAACATTCTAATTTCTACAAAAAATATTCTCCAAACTAGTCACTTAAAATTTAACACCAAATTCGAACAGAAATTCCATGACTAAGATGGTAGATTCACGCACTTGATGGATGGGTGTTCTTAGTTCGACCCCAAGGTTGGTCTGGGTGGGTGAAGGCTGGAATAAATAATTACAGTCGTTGCACGTTACATAAAAAGGGTGTAGACGACTGGGGACTTAAACTATTGCACTGACAACAGCATGGAGGCAGATTAAGGTGGCCTATGACAACAGCGTGGAGGCAGATTAAGGTGGCCTTTGACCGTTGAGTAAATTTGCATTTTACGTCGAGATTTATATAGCTTTCTGAAAGTAGAATTCTATGAGGTTAAGTAAAGATATGCAATGGTGTTCAATAATTTATTTTTATTGTATTTCCCTTTAAATAATTCCATTCGAAAAGGAAAATGATTTAATTCATTATAATCCATCTATTTAAACCTTAAAATTTTATTAGACGGGGAAAGAATCTTCATTGAAATTAAACTAATTTTCTGCAATATAAAGTACAAGTAAATTTGGATTTGGCTGAAAATTAAGAAAGTGGTGGAGCAGGGGCGTTAAATATTAAATATGACCTTCAATTTATGTATATATTTATCTTCTTTGTCTATTTTTAAAATAAAATTTACACTGAAATTCAAAAAAGCTTATCAGTATTATCTCGTTCCAAATTTCCTTGCACGTACTTTCTCAAGTTAAGGTGACCCAAACTGCAAAACGTTTAATGTAAAACACCTAATTATATCCAATGATTGCTGGGGTCCGCATCCTGGTGAGATAATGGTATATCCCTCAGGTCAGTTTAAAAATTTGTTTTCTTTGTCCATAATACGAGCAGAAAATCACCAGAAACCCCTGATGAACAGGCAATAAATTAACTAAATGGACCTCTCCGCAAATGCTTTACGAGAACTGACACGCATTAAAGGTAAACATTGCAATGAGAGGAAGGGTAGATCATTCACAAAATGTTTTACATACAAAATTGACACTCGAATAAGGAACGTAAAGTACATAAAAAAAATCGTACATTACGATGAAAAAAAAAGACTTGATTTAATTTGAAAGTTCTTGTGGTTCTCTTGAGAAGTAAACTCGCAGATTTCTTTTGGTCTTCCCTTAAATAAAAAAGTAGATGAAAAATCTAATGTACCTTTTAAAAGATCTAAAACTTCTTGCTTTGCTTTAACCTTTTAAACCTTAATATCATACGCATGCAAGGTAACGCATCTCTTCATTCTATTTTCTTGTTGTACAAACGGTACTTAGGTTAACGTGACCTCCTTAATTTAAGACCTTGTTAATTTGCGTGAATCTTTTCAATTCAAAAACGATATTTGTCAAAAAATTCTTATCATAAAAAGGAAGCGGGGTAGGAGTGTTCTCATGAACTTTCATGGCAATATATTACAGAGGAATGAACTTTGTACATTTTGTAGCATCAATTTGTCTCCTTTTAACTTACGCATATGACTGAGGACACTGCCATCATGAATTCGTCATAATGCAAAATGAATCTGAAAATTATAAACCTGACTGTATACTTACCGCAAGTTTCAAAATCTCAACTGGAGAAGAGGGTAAAAATAGACATAGAAATCCCTAGACGAGGCTTCATTACAATTAATATACATTTTTCAAGATGATAATTAAGAGAGGATCAAGATACTAATTCCACTTGTTCAAATCTTCTTTAATATCTCATCATTTTCATCATTTTTGCATTGTCCTTACATAAAGCACGTTGTAGTATTCTATGTGAATGCTCTTCTGGAAACAAGCAGTTCTTGATTAGATAAAGAAAATTTCTCTTAATTATAATCTTCCCTCGTCAGTGTCAATTTCTCCCCGAGTCAAAGCTTCCGATTACGGGATTGAACTCTCGTTGATGAAGAAGCTAAATTGTCGTCATTGGAATTAAGTATAATTTTAAGAAGAATTGACGCAGTTCGGCATAAACAATTTTCATCGTTATTCAACATGACCCAGATGACCTTGCGGAGGTTGCCTCCGCTCTATGACAATTAATACAAAAGAGTCAGAGCTGCAAAGAGAATATTTATATAAATTAAGTTTCCAAAGGTATTTGAGTATACTCAGTAAGAAAATATTTCAAATTTCCTTAAATGTAAGAAAGTTAAGTTCCTGTTGTTTCAAGATTAAAGCGATGGGTGAACTGTATGGATGTATTATTACTGTAGATTTTTTGTGTATTGTTTAATTAACGTCCCTCTCGGGAATTGTTCTCACACACAAAGAAGCCATCAGTTGCTGGTGGAAGGCTACAATTTCTGACCCATGCCCGGCAATCCATTTCATTGAGCAGTGAGGGATCTTTTTCGTGCCTACTGCAACCCGGTACCTCGATTTATACGGTCTCGTCCGAAGGACCAGTCTCAATGTCCCGCAGTGGGATTCGAATCCGCGATGTAAGGATTAACTCCTTACTTTGCGACTCCAGGACAGACGCTTTAAACACTGCATCACGCGTGCGACAATACCGCAGAGGGCATCGTTTATCTTCGCAATTCAAGGTTTTTGGTCCGCCATACTTCCGACAAATTTTATAACCTCTTGGTATACCAGTATTATAAGCAATTAAACTTGTGGCCAAGAAGGTTCTTAAAGTGAATGATATTAGTTAGTCTTAATTCTCAAACTGTGATAATTAATGATATCATTACTTGATCAAAGCTTGTTTTTGTATATATTGTATTGATCTTTCATTCAAGTCATTCATGGTCATCCGCTTTGCGCACTGGTAAGAGCGTTTGCTCTAGAGTCGCGAAGTAAGGAGTTGATCCTTACGTCGCGAATTCGAATCCCTCTGTGGAATGTGGAGACCGGTCCTTCGGATGAGACCGGCGTATAAACCGAGGTCTCGTGTCGCAGGAGTTGCTGGTACGAAAAAGACCCCTCACTGCTCAATGGCCCTAAGAGCCCCCTTTTCTTTATTATAATAATATGGAAATTCTTGATAAACAAACATGGTATAGGCTTCCAAAATCCAGTTGGCACTGAAAGGAATACGTCTTTTCCATCTTAAAGTGACTGTAGGACCTATAGTTCATTTTTTAAGTCATGGTCAACCTTTGGTGTCGCCAGGCAGGAATTTCCAGAAATAAAAAACTATAAGAATTACGTTAACTGCAATTGGGCATTGATTGGTCAATACTTTGATGAGCTGCAAAATATTCTTGTCTCTTGCAACCACAGTCAGAATGGGAGAGGGTTGTACATTTTGGCCGTGGTTTGCGACGATGCATACACAGATGATGAGCTTCAAAGTTAGACTTTTACTCGGCACTCAGGGCATCGAGTGTAGAAGGATTTCTATTGTTGCAACGCCTGCCGTAATATTGGGCCTCGGTTTTAAAGGCTTACATCCGAAATTCCCGCAACTTTCACTTTTAAGTGCCGAGGAAAAGTTGTTACCCTTTTTATCGACGAAGATCAGTCGCACCCGGGGTTCGTGAATGCTCCAGGTTTTTGAAGGAGTGCTTTTTTCATGGACGAGAAAAGCGCCTACTTTAAAGATTGCATATGCTGCGACTGCGAGCTAGGCCGGGGATGCCTTTAAAATAATTTTGCCTGTTTACACTTTACTATTAAAGAAAAGAACGTCGTTCTTTAATTTTGCCTACTAAATATTTTTGCCAAATGAATATAAACTATATATATTAAGAAATCGAAGGTAACAGCGTTTGTGTTAGAGTCGCGGACTAAGGAGCTGATCCATACGTCGCGGTTTTTAATCCCACCCTACTGAGGGACGTGGAGATCGGATGAGGCCCTGTGTCTAACGAGAAAGATTTCTTATGACTCCAAGACTCAATGTTCTTTATTTCTAGATGACTCAAAACGTTTAAGACCATAACAGTCACTCGGTGAGCAATGCGCTCGCTCCATGATCAGGAGGTCTCGAGTTCAATCCCAGCCGTTTCGGATATACACGCAAGTCGATAGAATTGGTAGCAACTGTTCATTCGTTCTGCACTTTGAGGTGAATGTTGTGGGTCTTTCGGATGAGGTCTTAGAAATCGAGGCCCCGTGTCACGACAGGCGTTGGCACGATAAAAATCCTTTCATGCTCAGTGGCCCTGAGTGCCGAATAAACTGAGGTATAAATTTGAAGCTCATCAGAATGTGATTTGTTTGTTTTTATTTGTTTCAACTTTTTGCAATATTTCTTTTATATGTGTCAGCACCTATTGCGACGAAGGTTTATACGGTCTAATCCGAAGGACAGTTCCCCACGGTCCACAGTGGGATTCGATCCGAGACGTAAGGACGCGGGAAAGTCACCGGTATTTGGTCTGTACATTAGTAAAAAATTCAGGAACGGGAGTAAAACAATTATCTAAAATCATTCAGAATATTTTGAGAGATGGTTAAAATAGATTTTTCTTTATATTTAATCTTTCTTATTCACATCGAAAGCTCCTACCCCTTTTTCTCGATTTCAGAGTCGCCGTTTATTCTAATAATTAATGGTACATGATTTCTCTTCATAGAAAAATCTTATTTCTCAAAAAATTTATGAAGATTAAATGGGAAAAAAAATATTTTCCGAAAAGTTTTTTGAAGCATAAACCAAAAAAAAAAAATTAAATTGTCCACTCATTGAATATCAATTTAACATTAATAACAATCTGTAAACAACACCCCTAATTGTCTCCCAGTCTGTAACGACCATCAGGCAATGGTACAGAGAACTTTATTTATAACCATAAGATGAAATAAGAATCTTATAATTTGAATCTTGGCTGAATCTTCTCTATTTTGGCGTAATCATGGCCGCCGTTACTCGACGCAAATGAAACGCACGCTTCGCCGTCAAACCTTTAGCATGTCAGGAAAGCGCCAGGATATGCAATTATATCTGAAGAAAACGAAATGCAGAGATTGTTTTGATGGGCTAATTTGACGTCTAAATATACGTTTTTGGTTCAGATTTTACGCCTTTCTACCATCTCACTCTCGTTAAGACAGTAATCGAGTGCTTCCAAAATGGATTCTGGACTAAAACAGGCCATAAATAACTACAATTACCCGCAATTGACTTGAATTAACTTCAATCGAGAGATTAATATATGAATTGTCAGCTTGCTGTTTTTCCGAGATGATCTTCATTTTGATCAATGGCATTGGGTGAGAGGGGTGAAATTTCTGTTGATGTTTAAAAATTCTGAATTTTTTGGATTGTTCTGTTTGAAAAATCACATTACTGTTAATTTTTTTATTGCACGTATTAAAGCACATTTTTGAACTAGGAAATCTATGTTTAAATCCAAGCACATGAAAACCTTTTTTAATTTTTGAGGCGCGTTTGGGAATGTTTGAAATTCAATCTTAGCTGATTGTTACAAATGATTCAGAATACATTTTTCTTCTTCTTTGAAAGCAATGAGTCACCTGGAATAATGTGTATTTAGAATGTTGACACTTTCCAGTATCAAATTTTTTGTCTGTGCAGATACGGAACATTTTCTTTTGTTACGGTCCAAACAGTGAATTGTATGATATGACACGAAATTTTTAATTTTTTCTTCATATATCTTTCTTCACCGCAGTTTGTTTGCTCAAGGGAGAAAAAGTATAGTATTATGTACTATGGTAAGGAGTTAAGAGTAGTTGAAGATTTTTCTTCACGGGAAGGTGTCAAAATAAACCTGAGTCTTGCGGCACAGCAAGAGGCAAGACTTTGGGCGTCTAAGATAAAAATGAGCCGTTGTCTTTATGAAATGCAATTGAAAGAGAAAAGATGTTTGGATAAAAGATGGTTGGTACATCTTGTAGCAACAAACATAAGTGATCGATGGGCGGTCATTCTCGCGCCTCTGACGTTCTAATCCGGGTCATCTTATTGTCGTCTGTTGGCCAGAGGTGTCGTCTGCAATATAAATGCCATTCAGTTTTAAATCAGATAGAACAAAATTTAGTCAGATTTGGCCCCCTATTAGAATTGTAGGCCAATTACGATATTTTGAATGAAATTTCTTTTAGAGAACAACAAGGACACAATTGATTCATTTCCTTGACAATCAGAATTTGGTATTACAACCAATTAATCCCAACATTTATTCGGTAACCATTAATTCTTCGTCGTGAATTGATTAAATTTACACGAAAAAAATATTTCTAGAAATAAAATATCGCTGATGAAAAGATAAAACATATACAATCCAACAAAAGTTGAAAGGTTTTATAAACAATTGACACTGTAAAATGTATTGCTAAACACACATACAAAATTAGAATAATGCTGCTTAAATGACTGAACTTGCATTTTTATGTTTTAAAGCTTGAATAATACTGGTAGTAGTAAATTTCTTCAATTTAGATGCAAAATTTCCTAACCATTAGCAGTAGTAATATCATGATAAAAAAGACAGTTATTTTTAAGGCATTTTATTAAAAGAAAATGAAGACAATATGCAAATGCTTTCTCAATTACGTATCTACCGTCTCACAGTGATGAATATGCTTGAAACCAAAAATGCTACATGTATATTGAAATACACTTGTTACCGGAAAACATCGAATGTGGTCCTTGAAGCCATAGTCTATTGAGATTTTATTCGTAGACTGTTTGATAAACTAATTTCATTGGATTATCATTAAGTAAATCTTGAACACATAAAAGAGGCGATAAAACCGGACATTTTCTGCTATTAGATCATTACTTTATAGCCCATAGAAAAATACTGGAAGTCATTTAATGCGGTAGGGTTAAATGATTTATTCGAGATTTTCTCATAAATTGGTGGTTTTTAATGGTATATCGCACCTACCCATCGCGTATGAGTATGTAAACGTGAAATTCTGTTTCAATTGAAATTGACACTTTCATTTTTAATCCATCAGGTATTAAAAGTGATACATACGGGTAAATTCAATGGATTTTCTTTCCCCCTCAAGGAAATGTCAGATGCGATCGGTGATAAGCATCAACTCACGGACAAGATAATGATGAAAATTTTAATAGCAACTGCCGAGCTCGTTTCCAGCGGACAATAAAATTAAAAATAAAATCTACAAGAAAATGGTTATATCTGCTGAAGATCTGTCGAGGAGAAGGAAAACTGATAGCGAGACAAATTGTATTTCTTTATCGGCCACCATCTCTCCCGTACAGGTGTGCTAAATTGCTTTTTATTTTAATAGTTAAAATAGCCCGTCTTTTCTTCTCCTTTTTTATTCAGAATTCAGATTGACCCATGGTTGATAATGGGATAAAGTCTCCGGTGTAAAATAACCAAATCATCATTAATTTCCCTCAATGTTTGCACTTTGGCTTCAGCAAAAGACTGGGATATACATGTTTATATACATTTTGAAATATCTATGCATATTTAAAAAAAAAATTAAGCAACCAAAAAAAACAACAACAAGCAAACCAACAAACAAAAAGGATTTTCTTTTAAGTTAATAAAGAATTTCAATGAATCATTTTAATAAAAAAATGTGTTCCGCCGATAAAAATCCCTTTCCTAGCGTATTGTCCATTTAAGGAAAACATAAGGAAAAATAGGTCTTTCTTTGGATGAAATGTTTAATTTTATTTTAATGCACTGAAACTCAAACTTGCAGAAAGTAACACTTCTTTTGATTATTTTTTTTACCTCTCTTATATTATAGAACAATATGCAGATGTGATTTAATTCTAAAAAGTTACATAATCTTGGGGCCTTAGCATATAAAATAATACATTATCCTCTTAATCTTATAAGACATAGTAATCAGTCATAAACATAACTATTTTGATCCTCTTGTCAAAGGGAAAATGAGCTGCAAAGATTTATAAAAGTATGTAGCTCAACTCAGCTAAAATTATTCATGTCAAATGGATTAAATATGTCAAAAAAATGATTTATGAAGATCTTAACAAGTTATCGTCACCAAAGGTATAAAGTTACATAATAAAGATGATACCATCGCGCAATTAGAGAAGGCCAGTTGAAAAGAGTGAAAAAATAAAGTTTAGCATTACTCACTCGATATCACGTGACAAATTTGTCAACCGTAAATTTATTTTTTGACAAAAACCTTGCAAATGCACATGTAGTGTATAAAATTAAAACAACACAACACAAGACTTTAAAGTGCTGTACATAAAAAAAGTTAATCTGCAAAGAAATAGATCTCGCGGCGGTGTGAATTTCTACACCTTGGCTCTGTGAGGACTATTGCAAAGGTATGTGCGAAGACGAAGAACCCACTGCGCAGAGCAATGCAAATCAAAAGCCGCGACTTGTCAACCCCCACAACGACTGATGATAGAAGGCGACGCTCGTACCACAGGGTACATTCAATCTAAATTGAAAATAATATTCAAACTTCAAAGTTAGTTGTAGCTGCGATAGGTCGCACATCTCGTCAATGGAAGGGGGAGTCTAATTAAGGTCATTACTCCTGAATTACATGTAGTGTCTCACCTCCGCTCTTGTATTTCGCGACGAAAATTTGTCACAGTTAGATTCAACAAAACAAACAAATATCACGGCGTTAAATTTCAATGACATTAAAAGATGGGCCTAGGGGTGATCTCTCGGCTGGATACACGATAATTCAACGCCATTTTTTATTGAATTCTTTTTTTTTATTTTTACCGGCAAACGTCTGAAAGGGTCTACCCTATTATATGGATATCGTTTCACACTTCACCAGGGAAACTCGTTCTGGAGGATTAAAAATAAAAAGCGGGTAATAAGTGATGGATGAATGTTCTTTTGGGATGCTTCATTTGTCTGTACGATTTTACTGTGTTACGTATATGCCTTATTATGGTCAATACATATAGATAAATCGAGGTGTTCCTAATGATTGTTATCTACGCAGTTACGTCCCCTTGGTGACAGGAGCAAGGTTCTGTTTACTGATTGATAGTCGTGCTTCGACTCAACCTGTGGGAACTTTGGGAATTTTCAGAAATAGCATTGTGTCGTGTAAAAAGAAAGAGAGAAAGAAAAGAGAAAAGAAAACACAAATCAAATATTCAACGCCATTTAAATGAAATTAAATAATTTTATGAAAGTGTCAATCATATTATTTAAAGTGTCAACAATACAAAACGAAAAATCGATAACGTAAGTTTAAAAGCGAAAACTAAAACATCATTATGAAAAACGAACTCTCGCTTAGAAGGAGCTAAATATTATTGTTGAAATTTTAAATTTCAAAAATTGTATCATTCATGACAACGTAAATTTTGATTTTATATGAAAATGAAAGTAAATTAAACCTAAAAACAACGATTTATATTTTATTAACATATTCACACATTAAACAACGAATAACATTTTTATCTAAAGATGAACAGTATCAGTCATGACATGTGGTTTCCGTAAATTTTGCCCATAAATTACAAAGACATAGGAAACATGCGAAGAAACATCAAATAATTTAAAACTTCAAACATATATTTTTCAGGAAAAACTTTACCTGCCTACATATTTATTTTTAAAAATTGTAATCGCCTAAACTTTTCACATCTAGAGTTTCATTTGATGCCTTCGCAATACATCATTTAGCATTTAACATTCCGATAGGCATCCTTAACAGATTAAAGTTTTGCCAGTCTTTGAATAGAATGGTCATAAATAAGTTGATATAGAATCCTTTTCTTTTCACTGTATTTCTTTAGGAAAAAAGTTCTTTAGATAATTGTGCTGAGTTATTCTATGTCCAATGTGAAGGTGTAGTCAAAATAACAGAAAGCTAGGCGGAATTTTTATGGTTTCACAGGTGTTCAGCAAGGGAGATTTGGATGGCAAAGATATTTACCTGCAACATTTACTGAAAAAATCTGAACTCGAAAGAACGAATATAACTAAAATAAATTCAAATTAAAAGAAAAAATATCTTGATTTACTGGATGAATTTGTAATGTTCAACTATACTTCCTTTAAGCTGCATTTTGTTGTATGAAAAAAGGTCAAGTGTCCCAAAATCGTTATTCGTTAATTGAAAGTAATAAAACAGAACTAAACGTGTAGATAGAATACAAAATTGTTTGGAATGTTTGGACTAATCGGATTTTGTTGATTAATTGATCGATAGAATGATTGATTCATGGTTTACCCTTCTTGCAAGGATTTTTCGCTTAAATGTGAGACGTCGCCGAATATTAGTGAGAACTATAATTTTTCCCTTTTTGCTTTCTTTTTTATTCAATTAACAGTTGAAACAAATTATCAAAGTCAATTCTGAGAATAAATAAGAATACGATTGTTAAGGTGTGTGTTGTCAAGGAATCCATTCAATCAAAGACTGGAATACACTGTATCTACTCCATAATTCAATAAACCAGAGTGCCTGTTAGTTAATGAACCGTGAAGAAAATGGCTACCGTCGTGGTAAAAATCCACTAAAAAGGAAAATCGCCAATATACGACCTATAAAAATCCGGATTGAAGTTTTTAAGTGTATTTTACATTGTGTTCTCTTGGCAGATTTATGTAGATCGTTCCAGGTTTATAAGATGACAAGTTGAACCGTAAAATTTTTGGTTACGGTTGTCGTTTGCAACATAGCTGGAGATTAAGGAAGCAGAAGAGTGCCGCTGTATGAAAATGTAATAAAATGACTCAGAAAGACTCATCTTTTTCAATAATTTTCCATAAGAATTTCTTCTCTTTCATACGGCACAAGTCCTGTTTGTGTTTTCATAAAAGTGTGTCTTTGAAGTCTTCAAAACATAAATGAAATTGCATCAATTCCATTTGTTTGTGTATGTTCCAATTTTTTACAAGAAATGTTAGCTCATTAACAAATCCCGTCTTCTTTTACCGCTTGAAATGTTTGAAGAGAGGAAAAGTGTAACAAAATATGTTTTAGATGTTGTTTATATTAAAGAATCAAAAGACTCTAATTTCCTCAGATATATGGTAGATAAAACTTCGAACATGCATTCTTGCACATAACAGCGTTAGAGTTTTCTTTGAATTCATAATATTTTCTTGCAGCAAAGAAATACAGCACTCCGGTGCTGTCTTTTCCTGCCTTTATTCTAGGCAAACACCAAAAACGTTTAGGTCTTTTTGCGAGTGACAAAGTTACACGAGACAATCAAGCAGACGATGATGACGTCATTTGTTTTGCAGTAGCCATCATTCTTTTCAAGAAAGTGGATTCAAGGCTCCTATAAATGCTGTAAATGTGTTACTTAATTGTGTTCCTTCCTCTGAAGATTACAGATTAGCTTTCATTAGCTGCAGTATTCTGATAGTTACGAAAAAACAAAGGAAGTTAACCTCAAAAGACAAAAAAATCTTTTGCCTAAGTACGCTTTGCAAATAACAAAAAGTGCATGGAAATTAACTCATTTTTTTCATTATCTATCTGTTATATCTTCTGGAAAAAATATACAGACTTCACGAATTAAAGAAAACGTGTCCTTTTATTCCAATGTTTGAATGATATATTTCGGTTAACAAACCAAATGTCAGCCAGTTTGTCTAAATCAAACACTTGAAAGTGAGAATTTTTTACCCTTATACATTTGAAATTAAATTTATATCTGTCGTACAGATTTATTTATTGTTCCTCTAATCACTATAAATAAAATGTTTTGGGAGGAAATCTCGGTATCAAATTTTTATTAAAGATATTTTAATGTTGGTAATCCGAATCACAGATTAACTCTCAAATCTTAAGATTACATCAAAGGTGTAGATTCTCAAAGCAGGTTGTGTGGTAGGTTTCACGATATACGCTCTCTGGGTTCTAAATTCACTAAAGTGAAATAATTGCTTAATAACCAAACTAACTTCAAAGTCAAAAGACTGGATTGTAAATTTAAATTCTGCTAATCAAACTGACAGGACTTTTTCCCCTATCAAAGATAGAGTTTCAGGAATGGGGTTCAAATGCCTAAATGTTGTATACCATTAGCCTCGGCTTTGCAGACAAAATAGAACTAATGTATATAAATTGTAAATTGAGGGAACGTTACACTCTTGTTGGGGTAAATTTAGACAGTAAGAAACTGCAACAAGAGAAATAAATAAAATGAAATTTGTATTGGGTTTTTAAATTACATTTCTTAATCGTCTATTCACTTGTAAAAGTGTTTTATCTATTTTTTGTATTAAATTCGTTTGAATAAATAGCAAATTTCGAGTAAACGACATCGGCCATATATTTTTTTGAATTCAGAAATTTAAGATTTAATGCAAGTTTTGCGGTAGGGTTTCTTTCCACGTCGGATTGAAACTTATTTGCATAGCTCCTGTATATTTTTTTTCTCATAATCATAAATCATATATATAATGTTGCATAGGAAGATTGATTGATGGATTGTATGTTGTTTAACGTCCCTCTCGAGCATTTTTCACTCATATGGAGACGCCACAAATTTTAAATCTAAAAATTTTGTCCTATACTCGGCACTCAGGGTCATTGAGCAATAAGGAATCTTTTTCGTACCAGTACCTACTGCGGTTTATACGGTCTCATCGGAATTGCAGGTCACCACGTCCCACAGTGGGATTCGAACCCCCGACGTAAGGATCGATTCCTTACTTCGCGACTCTAAAGCGAACGCTCTAACCACTGCGCCACTCGGGCGACGTTGCATAGGAAGAACTTAAGTTCTTAAATTTGAAAAATTAAAAAAAGTTTTGTACTTCCGTAATATCGATATTATATGACATTATTGAAAATGATGTAATTTAGGAAAAAAACCAAGAAGATTATTAATCGTTTTCGAAAATTATACATCTCCAGATGTACCTTCAATGCCTAGGACTGTTTCGTTTCCCGCATTGTATTTTTTCTCCCTGTTTATAACGGAATTCAAGTCCTCAATTTTTTGGGGTCATACGACACGTCAGAATAAATATAGTAAATTTTAACAAAGCAATATAAACAATATTTTAAAGTATTAAAAAATGATACTTTTAAAACATTATAAGTAAAAGTTTTAATTAGAGCAAGTATAAGATATAAGTCGTGTTAGAATATGGCATTGAACTCATCCCTGGTACATGTAGAGAGAGGCCGGTAAAAACAAACTGCTTCATACTGAATTTTTGCATCTTTGTTACTAGTATTAGGCCTACAATGTTATACTGCTATAAAAAATATGTCTTCTGCAAAAAAAGAAATTCAAATAAATGTTATATTTTTTAAAATAAAAATCCAAGAAAATAATTATTGGTATTTTATGTCTGTTCAAATTTACATATAAACAATGCAGCCACAACTTGATTGTAAGTTTGTCTATCACAATTAATGTTATTAATTTAGAGGAAAATAGGAATATTAATATCCATGAAATAATTCTCAAATATTCTGCTGAATTGCTGAAAGAATAAGTTGATCAAGTTTCCCCACAAAAGGGGTCGTAAACACAACAGTTTGGTAATTTGTTATAAGAATAATGCATATATAAGTTTCATGTTTTACTATCGGTCGTATTCTTTATAGCTTACAAGAACATAAAAGCAGGGCGAATCTGATGAATATTTAAGCCGGTGTCGAAATTTGTTCAAAACGTATATTGAATTACACCAACTCAGAGAAAAAACATGAAGCTATCAAACGCATTTTATTGCAGAATATGGCGTTTAGCGCTTTTGAATAAGTGGCACATTTTGTTATGTATGATTTTATGTGTGTGTAAAATTTTAAGAAAATGCTCACAACATTTATGTGCAGATTTCTGTCATCCTTATGTTATAGAACCAGCAAATGCCTCTATATTGCAAGTTTTTCGTTATGTAGAAATAATAAATAACATATGGAAACATATGGCATTGAAACACTGAATGCAATGTATTTACTGAAATTTGAAAAATCTTCTATGAAGGCATTAAGTTTTTTTTTTACACCAGAAGTTAACAATTCCAAATCTTGTTTTGAAATGTACTCTTTGTTACTAATAATATCGATCATTTGATGGGAAATAAACTAAAACACTTCATGCTTCGTATTGGTCACGGATGTCGAGTCGACCAGATGCCGGTGCATGGTCAATTTAATTACCCTCCTTTTCACCAATCAGGACGATCCTAAGAGAAGTGACCCGTTTGATCATCTTCAGGGGGTTGCAATGTGAGATGAAACACTCAACGATCTCTGTTTTCAACCCCCATGAAAATGGTATTGCAAAAATGCCGCATAAAGTTCAATGTCGCAATAATTGACAAATCTGATAATTATCGGGTAAGAAAACACCTGCGTTGGTACTGAGCAGGACAACATGGCGGGCGGGTCCTGACAGACGATAAAATTTGTTTTTCAGAAAATTGATATTGTTTTTATAAAATGCTTCAAGAGTAAATGCATGTCACTTTCTCAAATGCTTCGAAGCGAGAGTTTCAAACTTTGCAATCCGTGTGGCTTTTTTCAAAGTACATAAATCGGCATTCTCTGAATTCTGCTTTAATATGTAAACAGTTACTATTTGAATTTGGAAAGTGCACTAACTGCTACTGTCACGCTGTTATTTTCTCGCAAAAACGAACAACATTAATTTTTTTCAACTCCCCGCCATCTCTTTATGAGTGATCCAACAGAGACACGTATTATTCTGAAAGCGATTCGCTGTATTAAAGACATTGTGCAATGATGAGGGGTCCTTTCAGCATCTTAGGCATCTAAGAGCTCCAAAAACGCCAAACACTTTACCAAACGACGAGTTAATCATCCACACGAGGTACTTGAAACGTTATTGCTGAGACTTAACTCTTTGCAGGTGAAATCCGGAATTATTTGTTCTACGCCGTTGGTAGTCCTCATCATAAAATTTTCGACACCCCTTGTTCAGTGTTGCTAGTGTTTTTAGTGCTTTAATCATTTCATATACCACGTTGGTAAATAATTTATTATTAGTGTGCCACGTGCAGCCCATTAGTTAAATATTATGGAAAACCCTATTATCTTTACTTTGCATATTGCATAAAGCGACTCCAAAATGAACTGCACCCGAAAATCAAACAACAAAAACGAACGTTGTGAAACATATATCGTTGTACGTTAATGTGCTATTTCGCATTTCTTTTCAAGAAATAAATGAATTGAAATGGCCAAATCATACATAAAATTGAGAAAGACTGCATATGAATTTGTTTTTGCTCGTTGGAATTGTTTGAAGTCTTTAACTTGAAGTGTAACGTGAAGAAAAATATAAACGTCTTTTATTACAAATTGAAATTGAATTAATTCTCTCTCCTTTTCATCTTTTTTTGAGTAGAAAACGCTTGAAACATTTTGAACAAGTGTTTGAAGTAAGTAAATGATTTTCTTTCTAATTTCGTTTTCATTTGACCGAGTATAAAATAGAAAACCACTTTCACATTATTTGATTACCAGCCGTAATTAATATAGAAAGACCTTGACGAGAAATGCAGGACATATTTTGTAACATTGGTTATTACACAAACTTATTCTTAAAAGCATAAATACCGTTGGTCCAAAATTGATAAAAATAGTATTGACTATAAGAAAGCGAGCCGATTACATGAACATGTATATATATAACACGCATTTGATGTGGTAAATCCATACTAGTATATAGTGTTTATTTATGTATATCAGTTATTTTTCATGGAAAATGTATTTTTGAAATAACACAATTATACAGTAGACTGTTTCCAAAGTGCAAGTAAGAATTTCAATGCACTTTCCAGCGTAAGTGGACAAATAAAAAATATATATATTTACTTCAATAAGGTATATAATAACAGTTCGAGTCATGAAATTGAAGATAAGAAAATGGATCTAATCAAAATAGTATGTACCTTAATTAATCTTTCCAGATTATGCCTTAGCAAGAGGTATCTAAGCACATTCGGGGGGGGGGGGGAGCAATGTAGTCCACCCGGTTACACAAATAAACTCAAATTCACAACTTATGTACATATGTACATAATTCAAAATAATGATAAACATGCAAGAGCTCCATAACCTTTCTCATTATTTAAATTCCAAATGTGCGTATGCATAATGATTTTTTTTCAAATAATGAATACATGTTTAAAAGTAATATACCCAACTGTAGGGAAATATTTTGTAAAGATTCAGATTAATTTTTTAATGATATTTTAGAAAAAATAAATATTGGGTAAAATGGAAATTGAGATTTTTTGCCATTTATATTATATAGTAAGGGACTATTACTCCTCAAGTTTCTGTCATTTAAACATTTGGTTGTTAAATTACTAGTAATAAGTTGATTATGACAAAAGGAGAAGGTTAAAATACATATAAGAGTATATACAGATTTTATTCCATTTCCACTTAAAGTGAACTTTTCTCAAATATAAAGAACTTTATTTATAAGTTTTTTGTCGTATTTATTGCATATATCAACATTCCCAAATGTACACTAATTGAATTCTTATGATAATTAGTTAAAATGTAAATAACTCACACATCAAAAACAAAGAAATATATATAAAATCTACTCATCATGTGAACATTTCGAACACACTTCTAAGTAATATCATGATTGTCGTTCGTTACTAATACATGTATTGAAATGCTGTCACTTAATGTTAGAAACAGAGGTATGAAAAATTATAACTGGAAGACCACCATCATTCAATGTGAATGACTCTTCTCTTTAAAAAAATCACAAATGCAGTCTACGAGAAGCAGACATTGAGTTTTTCCAGAATCTTTCAGTTTTTTTTTAGTTCCACAGATTGGATCACTTTTTGCCATTTCTAGGGGTGTTAGCTGGTTTGTCGTTACTGTTGTCAGAGTCGGAGTTGCTCTCAGGTTTTTTGCCGTCGCCACAATTATGCGTTTTCGTGTGTTTACTAAGATGGTCACTTCGCATGAAGCGTTTGTTGCACACTGGACATGCAAAGCGTTTTTCCCCTGTGTGAGTTCTTAAATGACGTTGAAGCTCGTCTGACCTCGTGAACCGTTTTCCACAGAATAACCAGTTACAAACAAACGGCCTTTCTCCCGTATGCCAGCGTAGATGCGCTTTCAAATGAGAAGTTTTACCATAAACTTTACCGCATCCGGGAATATGGCAACTGTGCATTGCCTTTTTACGTAAATGGGCAGCTGCTGGTCCGAGTCGTTCGGCCTCTTGACAGTTTGGACAGTCACATGTGGCCCTGCCTGCCAAGCGTCTTTGAGATTTTGAGGAAGTAGTCACATTTGAAAGAACAGGTCTGGGTAAAAATTGATTCATTGAATTAGCACCAATATCAGTTTGTGATGGAAACATGCTTTTGTATGTCTCCGATAACAAATGCTGATTACTTGCAAGGTAGGGATTACTTGTGGATCCTAATGAGTGAGTCAAACTATAGTCAGAATTTGGGTAATTTGAGGGTAAGGATGAGTGTATCCCAGGAGCCGATCCAGGGATTTCTGAGTACCAAGAATTGTGATTTGGGTGCATATCCCACCACGAAGCAGACGTATTTGTTGGCGTGTTTACGTCCTTGACCGTTGAATGATGTGCTAAGTTTAAGGACCAAGATTCGTAAGGGTGACTACTCATGGTTGTTGGAAGTCGAGAATAGACGTTTCCAAGCACCGAACCACTCATACAACTTTCCGGGTACATTTTTGGAGGATATGTAGGTGAAGGGGTGTCATTGGAGTGCTGAGATGCAGGAGATTGGTGTAGCCAATCACTGCCTCCGTTCCCTGAACTGACGGAAGTTATTGGTACGCGGTTATAATTCAAACCGGATGTGGACATGTTTGTGTTCAATCCGGGGATTCTTTGTGATGAGAATGTCATGGGGTCTGGAGCCGTCACTGCTGTAACCGGCCTCTTCCAGGGATGGAAGCCTTTATTGAGTGAGGAATTGCCGAGAGGCGAAGGACATCTGTCTAATTTATTGCACTGGGCGGCTAGCATTGCCAAAGGGGCTCCCCCGATGTGATAGGGGTCCTGAAATACGAGAATCAGGCTAATTTAGCATGATATGTTACATGTTTTTTAATACAAAATTCTATCCTCAACCAATTCTTTCTTTAGAATTATTGGAAGGAAAATTAGGTTTCCCCAATTTAGAAAGACATATGTTCCAGCGCATTTACCAAACATAACATTATGAGAAAATGTTCTATGAGGACCAACACGTGTTAGATGGAAATGAAATTGGGGAAATAGCTCATAACTTTGCATTAAATTCGATAGTAAACTTCTAAAAGTTCCATCAAAAAACCGAATTATTTGTGCAGAATTGTAATAATATGCAAATACACGCAGAATCTTCAAAGCAAATGCATTGACCTGTGACGTTTAAATGAGATGTTCCCCTCTTGAATGCAAAACGGGATTTTCTAAAGAGTAATCGGATTTAAACTTTGTCAAAGAAAAACATGGCTCTGTCACAGCGGGGAAACGGCGTATAGAAAAGTCACCCTTGTATCGCCGAAAACACCCCATTCATCGATCGAAGGTTTCCCAATAATACTCAAAAGGATGAAAATAAGTTTTCTTTCGACTACCATGGAAAGCAGTGGTATGAAATGTTTCAAGCCTTCTTGAAGCATTAACTTCATCTGATGTTTTAATTCAAGTTCCATAGATAATCGTAAACAGATCACAAACCCTACGAATAAGGGGGGTAGGGGCATCACAGATACACGAATGTTGTAAATATCTTTTTGATATACCAGGTAATCTCTACAATATGCTATAATTGAAAAAAGGAAATAATTTCCACAACCTCCCTTATACATCTAAATTCGTTCTTCCCTAT
>PRKT01000060.1:180495-204795 GCA_003671525.1 Saccostrea glomerata | reverse complement strand
AGTAGGTAAATCATGAATTTTCTGTTTTTACCCCCCAGTGAAGGTTCGTAAATTGTTCCCGTCACTTTTTCTGAAATTTCTTTTTTAATTACTTTAATGAACGATCTTTATTTGCCATATAATACGCTTTAGTTTGACTGCGTGTTTTAATTTTTTTTTCAAGTGGAGGATTAAGTTATAATATGTAATCAATTGCAATAATTCCGATTCAAAGCTATTTGATATTGAAATAATTATCTTTACACCAAAAGGAAATATAAAATCTCTAGATAACTTTTACATAAGAAAATTTCACCAAAAGATGGTCTTGAGCTTTGTGTGTTTTGAAATTGAAGAAGACTTTGAAGCTCGATAAAAATAAATGAGATTTTGTTATCTTCGGCATAAGTCTAGATTTCCAAAGATAAATTTAGAAGAAAACAGAAGAGTTTAAATCTTAACAATCTAGCACCCAATACCCGTATTTTCCAATTGATGCGAGGAAATCCAGCAATTATCGACTTTTAAAATGAAAAGACTTGCTATTTATTTTTGAAACTGTGTATTCTAACTTCATTTAAAATACCTGGAAAAAATCTTTTTTTCTAGAAAAACATGAAGTCTTTTAAAATGATTTGGGATATTTGGAGTTCATAAGCACCGTTCATTCATCTAAGCTATTCTGCTAAATATGGCAAAAAAGTAATATGAGTCTTATTCGCCACCATTTCTCATTAGAAGAATTTTTAATAAACAAACCTCGATCAATACCAAAAGATTTCTCCAATTCGAAGAATAAAGTCAATTATGTTCTAGCAGAGTCTATAATTTTGAGGAATATTTTTTAGCAAAGGCTTCTTATGACGCTGTCATTACCCTAAAGAAAATCCATACCTAACTACACATTTCTAACGAAGCTCACTAAAAATAATCCAAAAAACGTCACGTCTTTAGAACACGATTAGAAAAGTCATCTCTCAAAACGTCCAGGAAACATTGGGAAAAAGAAACTTAGAAGTTATAATTATTAATACAATTTACTTACCCCTAACACTGTGGCTGCCATCTCTCTTTAATAAGTGTGTATATTAGTTCCCAAACATTTGTTCATCTCAAAATACACGTCCCCCAGTGTCCTATGTCACGAACAGTGTATACATTTAATTTGTCTCGTCCCGCCCTCTTCTGCTGTGCGCATTATCCGAGCTGTTATGTTATCCCGCCTCCTATTGGATGAGGCTGTATTCTCGCGAGATGATTGACTGTGTGCGGGAGAGGAAGAGAAGGTGGGTATCAAGTGGCGAGAAAACTCCCCTTAGATCCCTAATTACAGTCACTGCACTGAGAAAATAGTAACTTTAAAATGCTTTAACTTAATGATTTTCAATTCTTACAGAAATTTTGTAATTAATCAAATCATAAAGCGATATATTTCCCCTTAATTTAGTCACCGTGAATAGGTAAACTATCTTTCAACTTCGATAATTTAATTTCATTACCTTCGTCTTGATTTACCGATCACTTGCAAAGTGAAATGAAGATGATTACATTTTTAAAATTATTTAAAGCATATCATTTTCACAGTAGATTATGTGATAATATAATTAGTTCTTTTCCCTTTAGACATTTTTATAACAAATTGGCCTTTTTACATCGTTTTTCTTTTATATAACAGTTAACTACTTTTCCCACCTACCGCAAATTTTTAAATCTCTAAACTTTCCGTAGATGTACCATTGTCTAGTGTTTAAAAATATTTCTTATTGCAGTATTTCTAATTGAAATCAAATCAGAAGTTCTGGTGACCCGATTTAAATTAAGATAAAATGGAACTCATTGCAAAATACAGGCAAACAAACACGTATTTTTTTTTATCCATTAGTTGTATTGTATTAGATTAATTATTTACTTATAATAAAAGCTGGCATTAAAAATCCAGAGGTCTCAATACTGTAAAGGAGATGTTCATTTATTAATTTGTTTCACTATACTTTCTATTATGGTTGAGCATGATAATACTTGATTTTGATTTGATGCACTCTCAAATTTATTAATTTCATCTTTCTAATTTCCACCTTCACGCCTTGTAAAATCATGTTCCATTAACCCCTTTTGTCATTGAGGGTAAAACCACGTGACTTGGGAAGAGGTCCAAAAGAATGTCAATGTACAATGCAACATTGTTACTCTTTTTCCTTGACGCTGACGGTTTTTGCATTGCACACGGGATTGTGTAAATAATCAATTGAAATTCGTCAAACTCAATTTTAATTAAAAGCTTTTTTCAACACATTGAAATGCAGTGCAAAATGCTTAAAGGCGTCTATAGGACGATTTTCACAGAAAACAAGTTGTCAGCGTTGAAGGGAAAACTAAATGTTTTGGTACCGCTTGTGGTTTGAAGAAGTCTTGACACATAGTTATGAATCACTTACAAGAAATTGTGAAGAAAAATTATTTTTTGTGTGAATGAAGTTTTAATGAAGATAACATATTCTAAGATGATAGAATATTATATTTCTTGGCCAATGTTGACTTGCTCATCAGATTAAAGTTTGTGAATATCAAAATCGGCTAAGAAATTTTGTTACATGTTAAAGGCCCCCTATGTATTGGATATTTCAATCCATCTTAATTGCTGTAATTTTTCAATTTCTCTCTAAAATTCACGTTTTCCCTAAATATGTACATCATTACATAAAGTTTTGATACTTTTACAAACGCACACAATATATATTCATGTATAAAACAGAAACCTGAAATTTCTTAAGAGAAAGATCACAATGTTCTAGTATAATTTGACCATTTTTAATATTGTACAACTAGTTAATTTTTATTTTTGATCTTCGATTAAAATGTTCGAAAAGACATCCAAAACCCTGAAGAAAACCAAAATTCCTGAAGAAATGCCAATGGAAGACTAAGATTACCCGTCAAGAAACATGCATACAACAATGAAGATCCTGGAATTATAAACAACGGGATGCAGAAAGAAAGATAAAAGAACGGATCATCCGTTTCTTTATGATGTACAGACTCTGCATCCGAGCTTCAGTTGAGTTGTGATTGCAATGGGACAATTATGGATTTGACTTATTTAATTTAGAAATACATATATATATTGTTTTTTAATTGGTTCTTTTTTGTGAAACTGAAATGTCAACTAGATAGTGAATTTTATTTATTTATTCTTTTTATTGATTTAAGTGTCTGAAAATAGTTCCAACAATGCGTGTATTGTGAATTTTTTTTATTTGAAAAAATACAATTTGTAGTTAATATTTGAACCAATATCTTGAATTTGAAGAGGATATATTAAGAGATTTGAAAAATTTTCTCTGAATTATAAATAAGAATTTTTCCTTTTAATTCAAAAATGAATATCATGAATCAGTGCAGAAATATGCTGAACTTGAAACATCTCAAACTCTGAGTGCAAATCTAGCTGGCTTTTTGCTGCTATTTAGGCAGGAGATGTTTGTATAAAATGAAAGTGGATTATTGAGCTCATATGTTGGAGGTTTGAGAACCATTAAACCAGAGTTTGAGATTTATACAAACACCGATATTTTCTTCTTTTCCTTTTTATTTGATTTTGGTTTGGTGTAACCGGTCCTTAGATTTGATGCAATAGCATTTTTTTCCCTGCACTTTGGAAATGTACTTTGAAAGATTAGTATGCACTTTATCTATTTAAAAACACTATTTGTTTGAATCCATAGGTTGCTGTTTTGTGCAATTGTTGAAAATACGGGGTATTTTTTTCAATCTTAAGGATAATTGGAATTGTATATACTGTACATGTAAACTGTTACTTGTTTAAAGTTAAACGTATATTTATTTATTGAAGAAAAAACTAAATTTTTAGGTGTTTTTTTCGATATTCTCTCTGAATCAAGTTTTCTTCAGATATTTTCTTTTTAATTTTAATGCATTAATTTCATATTTGTATTATTGTCACTTTAGTTTAAAAATTATTAGATTTTATACTTGTTTATGATTAAATCCATTGTTGATGTTGCCATATGACAATTTGTACTTGATTTGAACATTTCAATTTTCCACAGACCTAGCTGGCATTAGTTCGTACCATGAAAGTTTTTTAAGCAGGTGACATTGATATTCATAATTCTGAATATTGATAATAATCCTGTCAGAATTCTTAGATGATACGCATTATGCCATTATTTACTGTGTTGCAAGCTATTTGAAACTTTTATTCACTTTACTGACAGCAACCAACACATGGACATGTTTAAGCAAATTCACCGTAAGAAAATATGACATTCAAATATTTGACCCTCAACGACGCATCCCCGAATAGAGTAATCGCCCACATCAAAGGGACGCCATGAGCACAGAGTATTTTTATTCTCAGATTGATAAAAGAAATAGATAAATTACAGTGCTGAATTCAAAATACAGCATTAAAAGCACAATGTTCCAACATCTTCTCTGCTCAACAAGTTCAAAAACTTTTCTTCAAAAGAAAATTTAGCACTACTAAAATCAAGTTAATAACATATTGAACAAAGTAATGCACAATCTGTGTTATAGAGAACGTTTCTGAAGGATCTATTGAGCATGTGCCTACATCCTAGGTTAATTTTTTGTGAACATAATTAAGTTCAATTAATACATGTACCACACACATAAACTCATACCAAGGTAGTGCTGAAGTGGAACAGTTTACTAACACGACCTTTATTAGTTTGCTATTTTTTATGAAGCATTTACACATAGTTTTTAGACATAATAATCTATATTTTTAAAAAAAACTGCACAGACACGACGTAATAACTTATTTTTCTTACTTAAAAAACCATACCTATATTAATTTATTAGATATGGAGCTATAGTTTTTTTTTCTAAATTAGAAAAACAGGTAACGTCAAGTAACTGTTTAAAGCAGCTTCAAAAATTTGAATTTTATTTACTTTTTTATATATGAATAATATGATAAGTCATATTTTATATACATTTTGTATTTTACTTGTAAATAGTCTTGGAACAAGATTATAAAAGTGACATTTGATTTTATTAAATATTGAAAATTCAAAAAATTATTTGTAAAAATATTTTTATTACAAATTTTGCTAAAAACCAAAGTTTGATAATGATTGTTTTTTGCAACTGAAAATCCATTTAAATTTTAAATTTTTGAAATATAATTTTAAAAATTTTCATTTAATAATTTGTATTTTTGTTTGTTGATTTTTTTTTATAATGTTATCAGCAAATATCAAACACCTTCTGTAAAATTTTCCCATTTGAGCCCAGTCGTATTCAGATTTCTCCATTAATATAAAATATATATTTCCGCAACTGTGTCTATTATTCCTTTAGATTTTACTCTTTTTTTTTTACTGAAAAATACATGTACATGTATTTACATCGTATGTACCTATTTAGTCAACATCATCGCAAACCACGGCAAAAATGTACGATCCTCTCCCATTCCGGAGCGGACTCCGAACCATGGGTTGACACGATGTTTAGTCAAAGATTAAAATGATTTGGATCATCTTCAATTCCATGAATCGCCAGTATTTATGAAAGAATTTTTTTTATTAGTCTTCAACAAAGTAATTCGCTCCCCGCCAAAGTCCTTGGTTCCGATTACATACATGTACCTGTAGGAACTCTACAAGGTTTCATTGGTCATACACCTAAAAGTAATGCTCCACTGTATCGAAATGAAAGAAAATTCGTGAGAACCTTGTGAAAACTGGAGTTGCCTGTAATGGTAACTTTCACCAACTGATGGAAGAGGCACAACTCCAGCTTATCGCTTAAAATAAGTTTTACGAAAATGACATCGTTTCTCAAGACTTTAAACTTTTGGAATCAATCATTGCATGCTTTTAGTATAACCGGTAAAAAATTAAACTTCATTTAAACTTAAGATTTAAAAAGGTTTAATATCGAGAAATTCATTTTTGCAGTACCTCGTTTATGAAAAAAATATGTAGAGGTACAATGTGCTGAACACGCTTTTCAAACCATTATTAATTTTTCGATCCCATTATTAATTTTTAATACATACATTCTGAGAATTAATACTATAACCAAAAAATTTACTTTTGAAATCGCAATCAACAGGCTTTAAGTTTAAGTAAACGGGGACCCACAATTAAAATCTGTCATAGGTAAAGGCCGAAATATCGACGAAATACCAAATACAAATAAAAAGAAGAGTTATATTTACCGCTTTGACAATGTGGGGGTTGGACGGGGTGATTGGTAGGGGTGATGCAGTGCACATCTGACGTGACACCCATTATGAATTATAGTACAAGATTCCCCAATATTACAACATTATTCGTTTAACACTTTTAACCTTTCATTATAGAATTTCAATTGCTGTTTATTCTTGAACGCATCGGGTTCGCCTTTTAAATAGGGGTATCTCAGTAAACGAATGCTATATGAGAAACATTGTTAATTAAATCCAACAAGCTTTTTCTCCCCATTTTAACGTCGTTTTCAATTGATTCTGTGATGAAAAGCGGGAGAAAGGTCCCCTGCATTTATTTGGCGCGATACTAATCATTAAGTGGACTTAAAAGAGACATTCATAGTCCTCTGTTTACAGTTTATTTGGACCGGGTGTAAGGATTACACTGATTAATTGGAAGGTTCGACCCACATAGCGCGAAAAAATTGAAGTGATTTTTAAGGACCCAGTAAACAGGTGCTCTTGTTACGACTTGTAGATCGTAATCTCATTGATAACAACCTTCATTAAGGTGTATAAGAATCGGGGTCTGACATGGATTGTAGGGGATTATAATGCTGAAAAGATGGTTTTGAAGTGACACTTTTAATTTGTTAATGGACAATATGATGATAATGTTTATGATGAATGAGATGACATTTTGACGATTGAAGAAATTTAATGAGGGTAAGGATGAGTGTATCCCAGGAGCCGATCCAGGGATTTCTGAGTACCAAGAATTGTGATTTGGGTGCATATCCCACCACGAAGCAGACGTATTTGTTGGCGTGTTTACGTCCTTGACCGTTGAATGATGTGCTAAGTTTAAGGACCAAGATTCGTAAGGGTGACTACTCATGGTTGTTGGAAGTCGAGAATAGACGTTTCCAAGCACCGAACCACTCATACAACTTTCCGGGTACATTTTTGGAGGATATGTAGGTGAAGGGGTGTCATTGGAGTGCTGAGATGCAGGAGATTGGTGTAGCCAATCACTGCCTCCGTTCCCTGAACTGACGGAAGTTATTGGTACGCGGTTATAATTCAAACCGGATGTGGACATGTTTGTGTTCAATCCGGGGATTCTTTGTGATGAGAATGTCATGGGGTCTGGAGCCGTCACTGCTGTAACCGGCCTCTTCCAGGGATGGAAGCCTTTATTGAGTGAGGAATTGCCGAGAGGCGAAGGACATCTGTCTAATTTATTGCACTGGGCGGCTAGCATTGCCAAAGGGGCTCCCCCGATGTGATAGGGGTCCTGAAATACGAGAATCAGGCTAATTTAGCATGATATGTTACATGTTTTTTAATACAAAATTCTATCCTCAACCAATTCTTTCTTTAGAATTATTGGAAGGAAAATTAGGTTTCCCCAATTTAGAAAGACATATGTTCCAGCGCATTTACCAAACATAACATTATGAGAAAATGTTCTATGAGGACCAACACGTGTTAGATGGAAATGAAATTGGGGAAATAGCTCATAACTTTGCATTAAATTCGATAGTAAACTTCTAAAAGTTCCATCAAAAAACCGAATTATTTGTGCAGAATTGTAATAATATGCAAATACACGCAGAATCTTCAAAGCAAATGCATTGACCTGTGACGTTTAAATGAGATGTTCCCCTCTTGAATGCAAAACGGGATTTTCTAAAGAGTAATCGGATTTAAACTTTGTCAAAGAAAAACATGGCTCTGTCACAGCGGGGAAACGGCGTATAGAAAAGTCACCCTTGTATCGCCGAAAACACCCCATTCATCGATCGAAGGTTTCCCAATAATACTCAAAAGGATGAAAATAAGTTTTCTTTCGACTACCATGGAAAGCAGTGGTAGGAAATGTTTCAAGCCTTCTTGAAGCATTAACTTCATCTGATGTTTTAATTCAAGTTCCATAGATAATCGTAAACAGATCACAAACCCTACGAATAAGGGGGATAGGGGCATCACAGATACACGAATGTTGTAAATATCTTTTTGATATACCAGGTAATCTCTACAATATGCTATAATTGAAAAAAGGAAATAATTTCCACAACCTCCCTTATACATCTAAATTCGTTCTTCCCTATAATTATTATATGTGTCGATTTTAACACTAAGTTTACTTTCTTTTTTAAAATACATGTAATAGTTTTTTTATAATGCAACCAAAAAAGAACAATGAATAATTTCTTTTATTGAAGTTGATATACTCCCTGATATTAGTCAACAGTGATGGATTAAATAGATGTTATACTATTAGTAAAATCAGTGAGAGTCTTTCAGTCTAAAAACGTAGAAAAGTAAAGAACCATTTCAGAACTGTAATTTTTTTTTACTTAGCGCCGAATGTTCATCTGGAAATCTCTGAACTTCCCTCTTGGTAAAAGCTATATTTCTGGAAATTATAAGACTTGTTCAAAAGAGGGACATTATCAACTCTGATGTTGATATTTCAAAAATTCGATGAATTATTTTCTTAAGAAATCTTTTTTCCCCATTAATGCAATAAAAGGGATGAAATAAATAATAATTGTAAACAAAATTTCCATTCACTGATAATTACTCTGAATTTTCGGCCATATTTCGGACCACATGCTATCAATTTTCCATTCCGAAATAACTCTAAACACACTCTTGTATTAAAAATACGACACCCAGTAAATCAAATCGCGATCCTCGCACCTGTTTTTGAGGAAAACTCGTTGGAAATTCGATTCAAGGTGAGTCATCCAAAAGCTTATACAGTCAGGTGAAAAACACGATTAGGACCAATCACTTTTTTGTTAAAAATAACATATTTTGCATCAAAGGAATCGAGGGAGACTGCAATGAGGTATAGTGGGGAGGATTGACTTTGCTGGGATTTGTCTCACTGCGTGTACAAATTATTGTGATGTCTTTATATAAAATTAAGTTGCGATAAAATTGTTAACAGGGCAAAATATCAATCAGAAAATATGTTTTTAAATTATTTTCTTTTGAACATTATCATATTAAAACCATCTACACACAAAGTTTCATAATTTTAAGAAAAATATATTATTTTGAAATTTTATTCAAAATTGATAAAAGCTCTAATAAGTACTCCAGGAAATATCATTCAGACTAGATAATTATATTTATTTAAAATGCTAAAATATTTTTTTGATAATTTAAATTCGTTCCTTACTGTCTAATTATCAAAATTCAATATATAATGCTAAAGTAATTGTGACCAAAATATTTTGTTATAAATTAGAGTTTATAGATGCTATGTATTTACTTTCCCTATATATTTTGGAGTGAAATCATCAGAAACATTAATTTTATCAGAAACATTGTGCTTTTGTAAGCTACAAAACAGCAACCACATGTCGATATTTTTTTTCTTTTAAATAAACGAAGAAACAATAATTAAATTTATTAATACCAGCATCAAATAATCAAATGGATGCATTTCAATTATGAGATATTGTGTGTTGTATTTATTTCAGACATTTGTTATTGCTACATAAAAGTCGAAAACATCAAACAATCTTCTTGTTACTTTGTGAAACCGGTAACATATATATTTCCGCAACTGTGTCTATTATTCCTTTAGATTTTTTTTAAATCGTTTGTCTTCATATTAAAAAAAAGTTATGAATGCGAAAAAAATATTTTTTAATCGTTTCTTCATATTATAAAAAAGTAATTAATGCAAATAAAATTTTCGACTGTTTATCTAAATACAGACAGTGTTATTTTCTTAATTATGAAAAGAAGGCACGGATTTTAGCTGCAGATAGACTCTAAATTAAGTTTATTCAACAATTTTTAAATAAATTTTCTTTTCATCATATGAATGTACATTCAATCATGACAATATGAAATAATAAAAATCAAGTTTTTTTCTGCAAAGGTTTGTGTTTTTATGAGCGTATAAAAATAAATAATCATGCAATATGAAGTTTTTCAAATATGCATTTTACATACAAAATTATGGCACACTTGTATTTTAAATTATGACTTATATAGATATAACATTATAAAGAATTCAAACTCTTCTTATGGAAATAAGTAGTCATCATTACTTCTCTGTGTATAGAAAATATCTTGAAGGTAGACGTTCATGTTGAACTCTTTACTTGTAATCAATAATGTACAAATGTTAAATGTACGTAGATGAATCATTATCTTTGCAAGAAAATGAAAGACTACTTGGTATTGTCAAAAATTTATTCAGGATATGTACTGGTTGTTTCAATCTTTTTTAATTGTCTCTTTTTAACTATTTTCATTATCATGGTTAATGTCGTCATTAGAATCACCAGTATGTGAATTCAGTTTGATATTTTTGGCAGTAATACCTATACATGTAACTGTTCATTTATATTATTGTAAAATTGTAAATCTTTGTAAATACTGTATGGCTATTGAGATTTTATGTATGGGAGAGGACTATAAGTTTTGTTTAATCCCTTTGACATATTGTCAATAAAATTTAAAGCAATAAAAGTCTATATGTTATGTAATATTTTGCATTCATATGAGTTGGAGTATCTTGCTGTGTCCCTTTAATTTAAAATTAAGATATATCGAACCGCGTTTTATTTATTTTTATTTATAAATTGATTTGATAATTTTATATATTCTACCGATATATTATATGTCAAACACACTTGTTTCATTTTTGGATGAATTAATACATAGTGGTTTATTAAAATTAGACTTAATTAATAATAGACTATTCTTCTAAACTGAGACATGCTGCTTACAAATAACCCGATGATTCAAGGGTGTGATTTTGTTTTATTTGTTGAATGATTACTGGAATATTCATACTATTTCACCATGTAAAAGGTTTATTTTCGGCTAATTTCATGTAAATATATAATATTTTTTTATTTTATGAATGAATAATCAAATTAAGAAGAAAAAAAGATTTAATGTTTTCCAAAAGGACTTTTGGGATTTTATTGCAAAGATTCAAAGGCAAGATTTATTTTAATTTATGGAAACAGAATTAACGCCGTGTCCTGCGAAGGAAACGGTTACTTTCAATCGGTTAATATTCCTTGATTTAACCATAAAATCAAATCAAAGCGGGCACTTGACAATAGTTTGCATGCGTTAATGTCATTGTATTTTTGATGAGCGCAGTAATGGGGGATCCTTCAAAATGCAGCTGTTGTATTTGTATTGAGACCAAGACATTTTCCTAATCCCTCGTAACTAGAACGTTTTCATTTGACCACATGACCATCTTGGCAGTCATTTGAATGCCTGTCTCATTAAAAATGAAGAATTTCTTAATTATAAAGTGTTGTGAGTGAATTTTGATATTAAATAAACTACCGCTCAATTATTCATACACCTGCTATTGGTAGTGTGTATCTCTTCGTCAGAATGTGTTTTATTCGGTAATCAATTGAATTTGACAACTTAAGAACTTCTACGATCAAATTAACATATCTTGGTCTGATTCAATCCTCCCGAAAATTCCTCAGCCGTAGAAAGGAATGTAAGGATATTGGAATTTAACCCGGGATGAGTCACTTTATTAATTATGATCCCTTTATGTGCAAAACACCTGTATCATAATGAAACAAGTGTGCATCTCGTATGACGTACTAATTCATAAGTAAACTTTTCACGCTCACACTTAATGACCTGTCAACTGCTCCCCCTAACGGTGAGTATTTTTAGCTCAAGGAATTTGATCAAAATACAGTAAATAGAAGAAAAAAACACCGAAATACCCGACCTAAATTTTGGAGTAACAAATCATTGCTAAAAAATGCGGAGACAAAAAAGGAAATGTTGTTTTACCTTTACTTTGGTCGTGATGTTCGTGATCTGCATTGCGCATGCTTTGCAATTGACTGCTGCAGCAAGACCTATAAAAAAGACAATGAATCCAATTTAAAAGAATTGTTTGGTTATAATTTGCAATCTCTATAAGAATGAATCCTCTTATATACTATATTCTGTCTTTTAATTATTTTTCTCATTTAAAAATTGATTGGAAAAAATATTTAGAATGCTTTAGATATTCATATTTAGCATACGGAAATGCCACATAGACTAAATTTCTTTGTGTCACACCCGATCTAAGCACTAAAGAGCAGAAAGTATATAAATGGTTAACAGTACCCAACCGCAAACGTTTGCCAATAACGATTATTTTTCATACATTAGGATAATGTTTACAGTGAGCAAGGTATTGTTCGGCTAGAGATTACAGATCCATAATTTCATTCACTTTCCGCTTGTCCGGTTCCCTTAAGGATTTTTAACCTGGTGGTCCACCCTGACACGTGTGATGTAGTTAGAGCTTTGATAGAAATAATGTTTTTTTTTCCTTTTCCTTATATTATTTCTTAGATGATTTCAAATCGAAGTTTACTCTTCAGATAAATACAAGTTCATTAAAGGTATAATTACAAGCATTGAGATTCAGAAATAATTCATGCATTAAAGAATAAAGTTATATAGTCTGTCATATATGTCTATTGTATTGTTAAAATTATTGAAGACAACTGAGATTATCAAATTTGTTAACAATTGAACCTTCTTGAGAATTTATAATTACAACTATTTTACACCAAGTTGCTCGGAGCTGTTGTATATTTCTCAGTTGATTCGATGCGCAAGAGCATGCTGTATCTATGAACAATTTCTAAAACGAGGTAAGTCATTGACAAACAAGTTGCTGAAACAAAAAAAATCAACAGTCTCGTTTAAAGTCGTCATTTTGTAAATTGTTTGATCGATATAATGACTTTGTCAGCAAATACAGTTTTCTCATTACACATGTAAGTCAAATACTGACCGAAGGTTTTTTTCATACTAAATGTTATGCCATTATTTACACACCTAATTGTCGACAGATGTTCTATTATTTCACGATCATGAGTATAGGCGCACACTGCAGGTGTTACTGTTCGGCAGGGATTGTTTACTCCTCCATGGCACCTGATTCCACCTCTGATGTTTTGGAGGTCCATGTTTGCTCTGCTGAAAAATTTGTTTTGTTTAATGGACTTTTTAGCTTGAATATTGTTCTTTATCTCCATAAATTTCATTTCAAAATATTTTAACCAAAAGAAACAAGTCACAACTAAATGTATTCCAACACTTTCTTAATTTAAACTTAATATGTACATGTATATTTGTAATATAAGATTACATATACTTACTATACCCTTTCATAATTCTATTTTTTTTAACAATATGTCATAATAATAGAGCTAAATAAAAATCCTAAATGTTAAATTCAGTACAATGGCAGAAAAACATTACAATATAAAAAAAACTTATTCTTACAAAATGCACAACAATCGGTTGTTTTAAAGTACTTTTTAAGGATATTTAATCTATTTTAAAAAGGGTTTTTTCTACAAATTTGCAATAGAATAGTAACCATATTAGTCAAACAATGCTACATGTACATGTAAGACATTGAGAAATTTAGAAGATTTCTTATAAAAACAACAACAATGAAGGATATGGAGATGACGAACAGTATTCAATATCAAAGTCCACAAAACAATACAAAATAAGAGCAGAGCAAACACGGACCTCCAAAACATCAGAGGTGGGATCAGGTGCCATGGAGGAGTGAACATCCCCTGCTGACCGGTCACACCCGCAATATGCTTCTTGTCATGAGCGGGAAAATAACGGAAAAAACCGTCGTCAATTTATTGTATTAATAATGGACTAACAATTAGTATGAAAAACGTCAGTCAGCATTTCACTCAATGATAAATTGTATTTGCTGACAAGGCCATTGGATCGACCAAAGAACTTTTAAAAGAAATGATTACTTCAAACGAGACTGCTGATATTCTTTTTTCATCAACTTGTTTATCAATAATTAACCTCTCGTTTTAGAAATTGTTTATACGTAGAGCATGCTTTTCGTATCGAATCAACTAAGATATATAAACGCCATTGGCAGGTGATGAAGGTATATTGCTGCATAAGTAAGGGAAGTTGACGATAGAACATGTTTATCATATAGCTTGGTTGTTAGATTACCATAAGCGTCATTTCAAGTAACATATCCAAGTATGAAACAAACAACGACAACAGAAGCAAAATAATTTAGTTCTAGAAAGAATTTTTTTTTGGCTTATTCGTCATACATTTTTATATTTAAATTCAATTTTATGCGTTGGTATTTCATGTTTTATTCTTTTATTCATGAAAAGGCCCATATAGAATACATTTGGATAATTATTCCGAGCATCGAAAGAAGATATACAACAAACAGAAAGGAAGTCAAAAACACAAAGCCATTTTAGAAATTAAATTCACTTATTTTTATATTTATGTTTTCATTCCATAGGTACTCTTCCATTTTCTTAGGGGGGTGGGGTGGGGTCTTATTTTGACAAATTCAGAGGGGAAATGCAGACAAAGATCACAGAAATTTTCTTTTATTCCTAATAGCGACTTTGTGAAACTTGGAATAAGTAACTTAATAATTACAATTAAGTGATTTTTCTTTCAGAATTAGTATAAAATAATGGAATTAAAATTTTATTCGAAGTAATTTCCTGTTTCAAATTTGTAGAAATCATATTTTATAAATAACGATTTTTCAGTCTGTTCGTGGTTATTTCTTATCTTTAAAGCATAATTTATATTACATAAAAGAAATTATTCAACCACTTCTACGTCTGATTTTTTTTTATTATAACGTGTTTTCTTTTCCTGGCTGTGAAAACAATATTTTGTCAAACGTCGTCCATATTTCAAAGTTGTTCAATAAATGGCCTACTTTATCATCATATAAATGAAAGAAAGAAAAACAGGCAAAGAATATGGCTCGGGTTACTAAAACATTCTAAGTATTGATGTTTGCTTATTTGTTCTTGCCATCTACTTTTTGTTTTGTTTATTTTGATTTTTATTTTTTTTATTTGTTTTTGTTTGTTTGCGTTGCTTGCTTATTGCTATTTGTTGTTTGTTTAAAGTTTGCTTAATAGAATTAGAAGCAATAAAATCAGCAAAAATGATGTGGCCTTCAACTCGACTGTTAGATATATCGACGACGTACTATCAATTAACAATTGTTTTTTTCCATTCTTATGTCGATACGATATACTAGTATCCTCGTGAGCATTAGATAAAAGATACCACAAAGTCTGACGCATTTATTTCATAAATTATTATTTTACTTGAAAATTACGTTAATGGTAATCTAACAACCAAGCTCTATGATAAACGTGATGACTAACTTTTCAATCGACAACTTCCCTTACTTTTGCAGCAATTTCATACCTTCATCACCTGCAAACGGGGTTTAGATCTTTCAGTTGATTCGATACGCAAGAGAATGCTCTACGTATGAACAATTTCTAAAACGAGAAAAGTTCTTGACAAACAAGTTGATGGAACGAGAAAATCAAGTTTCGTTTAAAGTCATCATTTCGTAAGTTCTATAGTCGATCCAATGGCCTTGTCAGCAAATACAATTTATCACAAAGTCAGATGATGACTGACTTTTTTCATACTTATTGTTAGGCCATTATTTATACACTGAGCTGTCAATGGATTTTTTCTGGTATTTCCCGGTTATGACAAGGAGCACACGGTGAATGTGACTGGTTGGCATAGGATGCTCACTCCTTTTTGGCATCTTATCCAACCTCTGGGGTTTTGGAGGTCTGTGTTTGCTCTGTTCCTATTTTGTATTGTTTAATGGACTTTTGAGCTTGAATACTGTTTTATCTTCCATTTGTTCACAAAACTACTTTTTCAGAGCTGTATGCATCCACATTGCTTTCTTGATAAAATGTCATACAATGTGTTGCAAAGTTATTGGCTGAACATTTGTAGATCCTAACAATCTAGTCACCTTAACAGACAACCCTCTCAAAATATGTATTGTGAACATCCTAATAATATCCTCCCTGTTTTGGTATTTGCACCAAGTAACCTTAAGAAGAATTACCCACAATTATAAATCAAAAGGCGTGGATTAGAAGCTTAACTTATAACTTTATTGATAAGCTCTTCAATATATTTTCTGCCAAATGAGCGGCAGTTTCACCAATCAGCTACCAAAGCCTTTCATCTTTCATATATCCATTTAAGCGGACTGAGAATTTCAGCTCATTAGAAGTAATTTTATACACCAATATGAAACAATCTGTTTGCCGTGGATTTTATATTCATCACTCTGTACTTTTTTCCCTGTGTGGCAAAGGGATGGTTAATGTTAAAATAATTGATTTATAAATTCTGCCTGATTAGGTCTGGTTTTCTTAAGAAAAAAGGGACGGTGTTAGCCATGGTTTGAAGGGTAGCCGACGGGTCCTAGGTGCAGAGCAATTTTATGGGTGGACGATGGCGATTATCTGAGAAATTCTGTGCACTGTTGTTTTTTCGGGTCACCGCTACTTTCAACAGCTTTTAAGTTCATTTTAAACATCTTAAAGAGATGCTCTGCTTTAAATATACCCTTTCTTGCAGATTTTTGTTCCAATTTCAAAGATCTGATTGTCGAAAAGATGTGCATGTTTTCCTATTTTTCGTGAAAATGTATACTTACGAGTACGTAATGTTATGAATATTGTTGGCCCTCTCAAGAAAATCACAAAATAACATATATTCCAGGTCATGAGTTCAAGGTCTTTTTCCATGGACATCATTATAAAATACCGCTATTTTTGTATTCATCTGAGGTTACACTTATCACCGAGATCGAAGGCGAAATGATTGCTTTGTTATAGAGAATTCAAGGATTTAAATGAACAATTTCTAAAACGGGGTCAGTTATTGAAAAACAAGTTTACGAAACAAGTTCAAGTTCAAGTTCAATTTATTCACTCAAACCATATCAATGGTACATGAGGTTCAACAATATGTACAATATATACAAAAAATAATATACAAGATACACGTGAAATGGCGGAAATACATTCATATGAAATATATAACAAAAATAATTATGGAGGACAGACTTTTTCATATACTCTATTTATGTAACTGCATAGTATAATTAATAGTTTAGAGTTAGCAGATGACAACAGTCCTGACAATTTGAAAAAATTTGGTCTATTACAATATTTATTGGGAAGATATTTTTTTTTAACAAGAATAAAAGCAGTACATCTCATTTAAAGTCAACATTTCGTAAGTTCTATGGTCAATATAATTACCACCACCTTGCAATTGTCAGCATATATAATATATCATTAAGTCAAATACTGATTGACGTTTTCCATACTAATTCAATGTCAGCGCATATTTAATTTACACAGTGGATTGTCGACGGATTTTTCCGTTATTTCCCGATCATGACATGGAGCACAAGGAGGGTGTGACCGGTCGGCAGGGGGCGCGCACTCCTCCATGTGTACCACATGATCCCACCTTCGATGTTTTAGAGGCCCGTGTTTGCTCTGCTTCAAAATTTGTATTGATCAATGGACTTTTTGTCTTGAATACTGTTCGTTATCTCCATCTATATGCATTTCATTGTAATCTATTTGATTAACGAATTATCTATAGCAAACCTTGGTGTATACAGGAATCGCCGTGTCCGTCTGTCAATGCAATCATTTTTGGGCTATATCTCTATAATAGAATATTACATGTATTAGAAGAGTTTAATTGATACATATTCAGTAGTTTATATACTGAAATTCTGGCAAGTTCAATGTCGTTGACAGGAAAAAATATTTAATTCGTTTCCAATTTTCCAGAGGTGACTTGACCTAAGCAGAGGTCATTTTGAGAAGGTCAGGGTCATTTTAAAAAATATATTTCCTTTGGATGTTGGTACATGAAAATACTCATCACAAATATTCGAAATGACCTTCGAGTATGCATTGACCTTGACAGAAAAAAATGTATCATGTGTTTCGTGTATTATTAGCCTTTCAATGGAGGCTAATTTGACGTTGATGCTTGATACTAGCTGCAGATCTGTAGCGTTATGGTTTTATATATTTGTCTTTGACCATAACTTTGTTATGGTAAAAGACAAATATATAAAACCATAACGCTTTTGTTATGGTCAAAGACAAATATATAAAACCATGACGCTGCAGATCTGTAGCGTTATGGCTTTATAGATATATTTGTCTCTGACCATATGTTAAGGTCAAAGACAAATATATACATTTATAAACCATAATGCTACAGATACATGATTGCTTATGACTTTAGGGTTTATCAAAGAATCTAAAAAAAAAATTAAAAAAAAATCTGATCATACTTAAATATCAAAAAGGTATGATGTTCACCAGAAAGAAAATTTTAAAATACTTAAAATACTAATGCTGAAATTAAACAAATTATCCCATAGTACAATAAAATACTAATGCTGAAATTAAACAAATTATCCCATAGTACAAATATAGATAATATTTTGGCACTTAATTTTGAGATTCTTTCCTAGCGTACATAACACTGAGTATTAAAAAAAACAACTGTGTATAAATTCATACCTCTATACAATATACCAATGAAAAATGTTTAGGAAATTATATTATGTAAAAATCGAGCTTATCGTTTTAATTTTCCTGTCATTTATCCCGCGAAAAATATTCAAAGATAAATTGAAATCACTGCAGTTTACTTAAATGGGGAAAATTACGGGCATGAAGATTTCAATTAATTCATGCAGGCCAAATGAAATGGAGTGCTTAAATGAAAAAAAAAAAAGAAAAAAAAAAGACTGAAACTTTAATTAATTGCATTTTAGACCCAAAGGTAGTGTAGTGTATAGAGGGTCCTTAAAACTGTAGCATCAATTTAATTAATATAGATTTCAAAGATTATGAGAAATATGTCTTCTCAGCCTCGATTTGTCCTATCTAAGATATTCAAAATTGAACATCAAAGATAACAATTAGATCATAAATACCAATTATCTATCTTTTCTATCGTTGAAAATAAAACCATGAATATGTACGATTTTGTCAACATCACACTAAGAGAGATAACTTAGATTAGTCTCCAAAGCAGGGGAGGGGGTAGAGGAAATGATATTAATCGATGGAATACTGTGTGCATATTTTTTAGTTAATTAATATTAGTTAACTTATTTATTTATTCATTAATTTATTTATTCATCACATAATTCATTTACCGCGTCTTGTTATTTGTATTTTATTTCGTAGTCTAGAAGGCTACGAAAGATAACCCCGATGTACGTAATGTTACATGTATTGAACATACAATGATAAATTATCTCTCTTTAAAAGGATAAAACTGAATATTTGAATCAAATGAGAAATATGAAGTTGGGCCCTGTTTTAATAAAATATTAATTTTATATCTGCACAATTGTGTACATTCTTTTTTGTGAACTTATATTAAGTAATAGTTAATCAAAATTAAGATGTAAAGAACTCAGACTCAGTGTTTTTAATTGATTTCTGCTTTATGAATTTTTTTTAAAATTTTTTTTACATAAAACGCAGTATTATTAAACATTGAATTCTTTAAAATCCTTGAACTTTGAAAATTAACCCCCAATCCTGTTGAATCGTCTTCTACACTATGAGAAAAAGGCCCATATGTTTAGTTTGAAAAAGAAAAAGGCAAATTCTAGCTCCGCACTTTTATTCAGTTTTTGAGTAAAAAGGCTTGAGTTAACACTGATAAATTCTGGAAAAAAAGAACATTTAATCCTGTAATTATGTTTTTAACCCATAGTATTTATATTGACTATGGGTTAAAAAACAAGTGCCTACCGAATAATTAAGAGTTCTTTATATTTTAGAAATTTACTTTTAACTTTTGATTCAGTTTCTTTTTGTCCTAATCGTGATTATAAACTTGATCTTTGAAAAGAGAAGCCGAGCCGTTTGATCGATTTCTTTCTTCGCGGAATTTTTATTTCCATTCGGAACGCCTTTGGGTTTTTCAGATAGAAAATAGTAAAACCCAAACCGGAATGTCGATGGTCGGAAAATGTTCATAGAGATGGCTTGAGAGTTGTCCTTCGCAGTAGTTGAGTTAATTCACCGGTTTCTTTTCTGAAATGGAATTTTAAGGAAGCAGAGAACAACAATAATGGCTTCAGATAATCGTAACAACCAAGACAAAGTCAAATTACGAGAGGGTGAGTAAAATATTGCAATTTATTATTTTTCATATCGATCGATAGAAGAAAAATCTCTCTTTGTCTGGCTTTTGTATGACTCATCGGGGTATTTTCGTTTTGGACAAGGCTTTTTATCGGGGTTCAACAATAATTGATCCATAGGCCCTCTTGAATTTTTGAACAAGGGATTTCAACTTTGGGTCCCCGATCCCGGGTAGAAGGTCATCGGACCGTGTCCATTTTGTCTGGACAGGAAGTAGGGCTCAGCTGTGTTGACAGTTAGATTTTTATGGGTCGTGAAGTGCGATGTCTCATAGGGTTTCATGTAGTGTATTTAGTGGGCGATTATTTTGTTTGCAAAATACAACTATAGAGTGGTTCTACAAGCTCAAAAGTACCAAGTGACTTGTTTTGTCTCGTGAATAAGATGCCTCATGTTTTGATCACTGCATTGAAAAAGAGATTTTTTCAGATAAATTAAGATTGGTTTATATATGAAATGTGTGTATTTACAAGTTTTGTACCTAAAATCCAGAATGTAAATTTTGTAGTCATTGTAAATAATGTGAGTCCTCCAAAACGTTATGGATGCCGAACCAGGAAATGTCTTATGAATGAATAAATCCTGCTTTTGACCACAATAAGGATGTTAATGGAATAACATAGAAGTGACAGGAAATCCAGACATGTAATATTCTAATTGCGCATGATTATAAATACTTAGTATAACAGTAATTGACCATAAACACTTAAACAGCTGTTTGAATATCAATACTAAAGTGTCATCAATGTGTATTGTCCGCTTGAACTTTGGATGCAGACATGGAATTTCAACATAAAGGTACATTTAGTTAGGTGCATGCCCTCACTTTAGAATGTCAGCTGAACATGTAATATTTTAAGTACAGTTAAATCAACCTCTTTTTAATCAACTTGAACTTGATGAAGTTAATCTTCTGTAATCAGTATTTATTAATTTGTTTAAAAAAAAAAATACCAGAAAATTGTGAAAATAAGAATGATGTGAGAAAATTTTGTATGTGTTGGGTTGCAGAGATCTTAGAATGCATGACCTTAGCTCAAAAACGCATGTAAACTGTATTGTATATACGTCAGTATAGATTAACTTCTGTCCATGTGTGAACATATGTTTAGTAAGAAAAGACCCATACGCTACTCAAACTGCACAGAACATACATTGCCATTGTAGCAGCAATGCTAACAATTGTGTTAGTGACTATGGTGACCCTATCAGATGTGTCCAGTTATATGAATTATAAATTACAAATTTATCAATAATTTGAACTTTCTGTAGGTTAGGAGTGTTGTTGACATGCTCTGTATATACTTGCATCACACCTAAATGTCATACAGTACACAATGTGCTGTTACTGTATATTAATATTTGCATCAGGGTCAGAGGGTATAGTCATATAGTTAAAGTCTGAGAAATTTAGTTTAATTTTAAATATTGGTACTTGTGTGACTATAAGTCCACCTGTTTGCTAGCGAATACATATAAATATTCACATGATCATTATTTATAAATATGCATTCCAAGAGTTCACAGACGATTTCATCCCCCATTTGTTCTTAATAAAAATTTATGACAGTTTATCTTCTGATAAAATCAATACTCTTTTCAAGTGAATATGGCGAGGCAAAAGTACATTTACAACTACACATAAGTGTAAAAGCCTGATGGCTTTGGATGTCTGTAGAATATATCATAGATGTGTGATCTACCATAAATCTTTCACAGTTTAGAAGGTGTTTTATACAACAGATAATAAAATTAGTATAGCAACTATATGTCTGTAGTTCTATATGTCTTCTAGGATACAGGAAAAAACTTCAGCTAGCATTCTGGTTATGAATATGATTTTTCAGCTAGGTTATAACTTTATTTCTTAATAAACAGGAACAATAATTTTTCACAAATTGATTCCTCAGACTAAAAAAAAATACATGATTATATTCTGATTCAGGGAAGTTCATTGTAAAGGGTTATACTTATAGTTGTTCTGGACCATTTATCACTGTCTGACTGAGAAATGCAACTTATACATTGTAGTATACACTGATGAAGTCGCTACATAATGTTTCTGTATGTACTGCATAAATAAGTTATTGTTATGACACTTTGTATTAAAAATGTTATATTTGGCAATCAATATTTCTTGCTATTATAGAAGTTTGCATGCATATTTTCTGCATGTTATGCTTGTATAGCTTTTGGCTGCCGTTTTTACTGAGATGTGATTTTAAGCTTTCCTTCTAACTATCTTAAAAATACTCGGAGTGAAAAAAAAATAAAGATTCTTAATCTTTCTTTTTCAGGCAAGGAGAAACGGCAAATTAGTAAGCTGAAGAAGTTAAAGAGAAGAATTTCTGCCAGCTTTGGTCGACTATGTAAGTGCACAGTCATCATTTACTACAAAGGAATTTGTCCACATTCATTTTCATAAAGCATCTAATCTGCTAATGGCAAAATACATTTGAGAGCATTTGAAGTTGGAAGTCTTGGGGGATTGAAGTAGAGAAAAAGCAATTAAGTGGCTACATTTAATTTAGATTTATGCATACCCCATGTACATTAAATGAAATGGTCTAAATGTCCCATCTGAAATAGCTTTGAAATTTCTTACACCAGGTACTTGTTTTTACCTCAATTACGTTACAGTACTTGCTTTTGTCTCACTTAATACAAATACCAAATTATGATCGGCCCCCAAATATCCATCTTAATTGCCCCCCAAAAAGGCGTTCTGAAAATTTGGGGATTTAGAGTATTTCATCATGACTGATAAATACTAAATAGTAAGTTAAACTGGATCTTGTAGAAATGAAAACATTTAGAGCTTTATATACACTAAATGTTTTACTTAATGCCTTTTGCTGTTGATAAACATTCATATGAACCACTAAACATTTATATCTACCATACAATTCAGCTGCCAAAATATCTTGTTTATTTCTACCAAACATAAATTATAAATTGACGTAAAAAATTGGATGCTGCAGCTGTTTTAATGGCATTCAGTGGCCCATCTATATTGACGTTTTAAAGTTGAATCCATATAAATTAATGAAGAAAGTTAGGGCTTTAAGTAGTAGTCAGTTTTATCTTTAAACTGTTTCGGAAATGAAACGGCTTGTAAATCATAATTCATTACTACAAGAACATGCACATGAAGATTATATAAGGCACTTGAGTCTGACACTTAAAACTTCGAAGGAGCGAGACTGCATGTTTTAGAAGTAAAGAGCTTCCAAATGGTTTTCATCCCAGCAAAAGCAAGAGTAGTTGCAATTTTAAGCATGTTGTGAAAGTCTTAGCATTAGGGATATATTTATCTAATATTTGCTAAGCATCTGAAATATCGAAGTGAAATATTTCAGATATTATTTGATTCTTAATTCATACACAGGTATATGATTTAGAGTAACTCAAAGTGGATAGGAATCAAATATACGTGTACCTTCAGACTTCAGTTCAGCAAGTTGATAGTTTAAAGTCAAGGAAGAACATTTGATTTGATTATAAACATTTAATGAGTGATGATGATGCTGCAAGACATGCTAAACACAGCATGCCTGTAACCTGTTATCTGTAGACATGTACATGGTGCATGTTTGTTTCTCTCAGCTGTTTCTTAAGGAGGTCTAGTTAGTATTTCCAAGAAGCAAGAAACATATATATCATATTAATTCTGGATCATCTGTTATTTTCTTGGAGCTAATAGAATGATGCCAGAAAACAAAAATAAAATCATTTTTATATACACATGTACATATACTAATACATGTAGATATGTCCGTAACTCCAAAAATTGTAGACGAGAAAGAGTTTTGTATTTTTTGTTTTGTTTTATTTGTATTGCTTGTTTGCTTATTTGTTTAATTTGGATGTGTATAACAAAAGACTCCAAATTAAGCATTAAACAAATGTGTACTGTACTACACATAATGGATAAAGTAATTCTGTCTAATTAGAAAAAAAAAATAAAATCTGGTAGTCATTGGATAAGTGCAGTGGAAAACATCAGGTACCGGTACATGTGTCACCCCCCCCTCCCCCCCC
>PRKT01000060.1:153872-179819 GCA_003671525.1 Saccostrea glomerata | reverse complement strand
ATTCAAGTTAGCTAACAGAATCAGTGGTATCAATTATATACATGAGTTGCAGCATTGTGACACACACTTTGCCTCATTGCAAAAGGAATTCCATGACTATACGTATGACCTGAATGATATTTTTATTGTTCAGTGTGCCAAAAACACACATGGTTCTTGTAGAACCACTGAAATTGGGATTTATAAGAAAAGTCAGAGTGCATGTTTGTATAACTTGTGTTAGCAGCTGTTTTTGTTTGATAACCAAAGCTTATTTCTCATAATAAAAAAAATCAAGACATGTGTGTCATATAAGCAGAAGTAATAGTGTTCGGTTAGCCATAATTCTTATGTGTGAGTAGTGTTTTTGCCAGCAACTGCTGAGATTGAACATGTTAGTCAGAATGACATGTAAAATATGACCAATTTCTACAACTTGCACATAAAAAGGAGTGAATTGTACATAAAGAGAAATTGCTATTGTGAATGGTTGCATTATATGATACAGGCAGAGGAGAAAAGAATAAAAATATCATCTGCTTGATTGATTAAGTCAGTCATAATTTGGCAAATAAGAAATTTTTTAAATTTCCATGAAATGAAAAAATTCAGAAGTTCCTCTTTGTATGGTTTTTGATCTTATCAGAAGTGAATAAAAACATCGGACAGTTTTGTTTCAAGAAAAGACTCATTCTTAACAGCTTGTATAGAAAGTACATGTAAAAGAAGTAAAAGGAATTAAAGGCATCTATAGCAGTCAGTATATAGTTGAAACCACCATTATCATATTTTGGTCAAGTACATTCATTGCATATTAATAATGAACAGAATTGGAAGGAAGCCATACATGTACAAAAGTTCATAATTTTGGTCCAAAACACTAAGACTAGGGGGTTAGAAATTCATGAAAATGTGATTACTGTTTGTTTCAGTAATGAATGTATCAGTCGTAACCTTATTTCTTTAAACCTCACTACCAATCTAAGAAAACAAGGTTGATTGTATATAAAGAACTGAAATAGAACAAGTTTTTGAATGACCTGAAAGTGAAAAAATTGGTTCATTTTTTTCTCTCCTAATGTTGGCAACTCATCACCTCATTATAGAGAAAACTTTTTCATGTAAATTGTCTTATTTTTGGTTCCAACCATCAATTCAGTCAAGAAAATAAGTTTGAGTGGCATGTCTTTAGCAGATAAGGAATTTTCATTACAGTTGCTGAAAGCAGTTGGTTGCCCATTCTCCTTCAGAGAACCTTGGTTGGTATATTGATGTTCAAAGTGTCTTTTGTTGCAGTCCATCATTCAGTGAAATGAGATACAGACTGACAAGTTAAGATTCTGATGGGCATTGATTTTTATGCAAGGCCAAAAATCCCTGCACAATGTCGCATCACTTTATAGTTTTTCAAACAAGGAAGTCGTTTGCTATATCACGGGTTTCGTAGACATCCAAATTACTTAAGGGATGATTTAATCTCTAAGCCATTTTGCATTTGCACTTATAGTGAAATCTGAAAAATTATGTTTATAGCAAAATTATTACCAATATTGCAAGATGCTCAACAGAGAAATATCTCAATATGATCTGACATATTCCTTTACATGCTGTACCCATGGAAGATTGCTTAGAGGCCTATACTTTAGGTTAAGTACTTTTGGTCAAATACATTGCAGTGAAATGATTTTTTTTCTGTAATGGCCATATTGTTGCAACACATCATAGATGTTTTGCATATAACCTTGTTTATAATTACATCTTCCAGTTCAACTGTCAGTTGTTCATTGCCATCACTTGAGCAGGAAACTGAACTTCCACATGCATGTTATTATAAGAACTTGATTTCTGCACTTTGGCCAATTTTATATTCATTGGAATCACATTTTTGGAAAAAAAATTCCAGTAATCTGTGATATAATTGGTTAATTAATTCCTAAAGCATGAACTTGCTGCACAAATGTATTTTTATTATCATAACATTTTTATGATTTTATTTGTGTCATATTATATTTGTAACATATGAGAGGGCTCTTTAAATTTGTAGTTAAAATAGATATGTCAAAATATATATCTTAAAGTTATAAAACAACATTGAATTGCTAAATAACCAAATATATTGTAGTGATCCTGGCATTATTTAAATGGCTTCATGACACTCGATCAATCCCTTATTCTTGAAAATAAATGTATTTCAATGGTCTATTTTTTGTTTTGGCCTAGAAAATTATGTGTGTACAATCATAAAAGATACATATTTTTAGAATGGGGTTAGCATCTTTGAAAACAAGATGTATTTATGAAACACTCAGATATCTCCATATCTATATTGCAGTTCATATGCCAAAAGTTTTTGTTCAGACTTCCCAGATCATGGTCAAGAGACAAAAAAAAATTAATGTTTCCAAAAAGAATGTTGTCACAAGGAAAACACTTGAAATAAGGAAGCCCTAGCACCAATGTTAACTGTTCAAAAGTTGTGACTAAGGTTAAAGTTTTCCAAAAATAGGTCAAGCTCAAGGTCAAAGAGTAAAAAAGCAATGGTGCCCAAGGGAAGGTTTAGTCACAAAGAATACACTTGAGAAATGTGAAAGCTGCTAAGCACCCAGTGTTTAAAAGGTATGGCAAAGGTTACAGTTAATGAGTTTTTTAAAAATAGGTTAATTTTCATGATAAAGGTCAGAGGGTCAAATCGTTGGTACCCAATAAATGGCCTTGTCACAAGTAAAAAGACCCTGAAGTACAAAAGCCAACACAAATCTGTTCAAAACTTACGGCCAAGATTAATGTTTAGTAAAATTCTGCAAAAGTGTGTCAAATTCCAAGGTCAAGGTCAAAGGGGTAAAATACCCAGAGAAAAGTCGCAAGGAATGTACTTGTGGAATTTGAAAGCCATTATACCTAAAAGCAATCAAAATATATGGGCATTAGGTTAAAGTTTTTGCAGACAGACTGGCAGATAAACATGCAGGACAATAACTTTATGCCCCAGAATCTTCAATTAATTATGGGGGCATAAAAATTATTCACATAAAAATAAATTTTCTCTGTAAGTTGTATGCATTGCTACACAGGAGTAACTCACAATATTAAACATACACATACTGGAATGCTAATATTGCATCTATGAAACCCATAGTCTGATCTTCATAAATTTTCTTATTCCAACATTGCAAAACTATTGATGTTCTAAGCTTTTGCTTGCCAGTCCATTTTTGTGTTTAGAACTAACAATTTATGAAAGGAACGGCAGAGAAGAAGGGAGGGCTCCTACACATTAACTGGTAAATTAGAACAGAATAAATGTCTTCAGCAAGAAATCTACGACAGCTGTGGGGAGCTTTGTTTTTAGAAATGGTTTTATTTTTGGTAACATTTGGTTGCCATAATACAATATATGCAACAGAGAGGTTTGAATTGCTTACATTTTTTAAGGTTTGTTAGCTGTTTGCAAAACTGCGAGAGTGGAGGCTATACATTAGTTATTGGAACGGAACTTTTATAATACAATACATGTCTGCAATTTCATGTTAGTTTTATAAAACTGTCTAGACTGAAATTGTTTTATATGAATTCAAGGATCAAGTGATATTTTCCATTCACTTTAATGTAGTACATATGCAAAGAAACATGGCAAAACAGGGCCTGAATTGTAATAATTACACAGATCATTTGATTCAATGTTTTCAGTCTTAAATTGGTTTTAACATTTACAAGATCACAAAGTTGACTTCCCAGGCTGGTTAAGGTATGCGTATGACATCAACCTGTACTTTATGAAGGGTCATAATTAATTAAGGACAGTCACAATATTGATTGATCAGTTTTGTACCTTCTTGAGCAGAGTAGCTTAATATATACTTTTTTTTCTAATCTGAAAGTCTCTTGTCAACTATACACAACAGATGTGGATTTTTTAAATAGTCATATTGATTAATCTATTAAATAAATTTACTTAATGAAAGTTAATCTTCTGTAAATACCTTCTTTAATAAAGGTCAAGTGTAGATTATGAAACACATGAAGGTTATATGCCATGTTTTACAGAAATGTTTACAAAAAGGACCGCAAATCAAAAATATTGTAGTTATAATCACTTTTAATCTCCCACAACATGGGTCTTACTTGTAACAAATATGCATATATAGTGCAAATACATGTATGCTATAAATTATACTAGATTAAAAGAATAAGTATATGTTTTTGAAAGCTACTAGTGAACATTAAAGTGTTGTACATGTTAGAATGAAGAATTACCAAAGCTAGCTCTTAATATATCTCAAAATTATCTATTTTGTCAACAGTTGTGAGTTTTCTCATCAGCATGATCTGTGCATGCTTATCATTCTAAAGTAAATTATATTTACACTCTCGTAATTTTAATGACCCCAACAATACATTTATTGTTCAAAAAACTTAAGAAAAGATATTTTCGCCCCTCTGACAGCTGCCTTGGTAACTTTTAGAGCAGCCAAATCTGACATTTCCAATGGTTCTCTCTAGTCTCAAGAGGGCTGAGCCAGAATCGAGAGCCCTGAGTGTAAAAGGGGAGCTGGAACTTGTTTCTCCTCATCTGGAAACTATAATAGAGCTCTCAAAAAATTTTCACTGTTGATTTCACTGATTTTTTCCTCTCTGTTGTTTTTCAGCCATTTCCAAAGAGGATACAATACATGAAAGTGATCAAGAGGTAAGCTGTTGCTTAAAATTTCTTGTTTAATTTGATTGTAAGTTGGTTTTAATTAAGTAGTTTTTTCTAAAAAAGTAAAGTAATTCATGAAATGAATAAAGGGTTTATTTTATTTTTAAAAGTGAGTACTGTAGATTCCTAATTATAAGCGAGGAATTAATTTCCGTGTAATTTCGCGAGAAGCATCCCTCAAGAAAAAAATTACTCTCTTTTATTTTGATGGTGCTGAAATCTATGTAAATTCTGTTGATCAACCGTCCATTCGCAAATTATAAATTTCGCGATTTGACGTTAAAGAGCCAGTTCACGAAAAAAAGCATTCGCAAAAAATAAGGAATCTACAGTATGTTCATTTTTAGGGCTGATTATCTGCTTGAAATTTTGTATTGTGATATAATTAAATGCAATACATGTATTTTAAATAACAGTAAAAAGGCTCTTTTTTCTTCCATCTATAGGAAACTTACAAAACTATTCTTGTTGAGTTGACTATTGTTTTTAAATGAAATACAACGATACATGTACAACAGCAGCTTTACTGTTTGATGCAGTTTGGCACAATTGAAAATGTACCTGACATAATTGAATTTTATATTCACAAATTTTTTTTAATTGCAAAATCTAAAGCCCAAGCAGTTTGCAGATATACCAATACTGGCAAACCATGTCACAATATGATTTTTTTGTTAACGAATCGCTAAATACCAAAATATCAATATTGTTGCGCAGCCCGTTTCATTTGACATATGGAAGTGAAAACCATAAGAATATGATTTCTAAGGAAGTTGTACAATATATTGATGTATGATTTCCAGCAAGACTAAAAAGAAGGATGAATTATAACAATTTTTATCTTTGATTGTATTTCTGCTCCATTAGCATTCTTGAATACATGTATGAGAATTTTACTTCTTCTGTAAATGGACAAATAGGAAACCATTCAGAGATAGTGAAATAATTGCATCATTATTTTCCCATTTATTACTGGGGTACTTGTATATCCATTATATTTTAGCACTAATTTGTCTGTATGTTAAGGTTTCATTCTTAAATTAATGTTTCCAGCAATTTTAGGGTAAAAAACCCTCAGCCATAAATCATGGAAGCAGTCACATTATTTCAAATTGGCAATACATGTTTTTTCACCATAGTGTTAGCCATTTATTCAGACAATTTGCTTTAACTGGCGAGATGGATGGTGGCTGCCAATTAAGGAACTCGACTGGCTTCATACATCAATATCTTTTGAAATTCTGTCACAGAAATCATGGGCTACTAGAAACATTTCAGATATTCTATACATTTAATTCAATCAATTGGATACATAGCTCTCCTTCTTCCTATGATGGATCATTGGGTTCAAGGATCTGTCAGTCTATTTATTGGCGGTGATATATGTAATTGAACCCACAACATTAGGCAAAAAACACTTCTATACAGGAAATTAATGGCTGTTCTCTGTTCTTTTTTATCTTTTATTAGTCTGATCCAGGATTTCAAGGAACAAACGGTTATTCAGTCTTTGAGAATTCCACATCCCCACCAAACCTAGCTCTGCAGAGGTGCAGCTACAAAGATGACTACATGGGTCCTAACAGCATCACCCACCCCGCTAACAGACACCCTGATGGGTACCACACGCTAGGCCGGCCCGCGGTGGTTCCTCGCAGTTCCAGTAGGTCATTTACAAGTTTCTAAAAATACAACAGTATTTAAATAGAAAGGTTATGTAATAATTTTCAAGGTTTTGCCACGGAACCTTCCTGTAAAAACTGCAGGTATAAATTAGGGAATAACTATCTTCTAATTTGGTATTTGCGACCATTAATGCTGATTTAACGGTCGCAAACTGAATATTACCGGCGACGCGTAAGCGGAGCCGGTAAAACGGATGTTTGCGACCGTTCGCAAATACTAAAATAGAAGATGGTTATTCCCATTCTAATGCAATCCATGCATTTTGTTTGTTGTTTACGTCTTATTTTGTTGATTTTGTTACATGAAATACGTCACGGGGCATTGTGTTTTTGCGTTGCTCTATTATGACGTCACAATGAAAAGCTTCCTGCCTCGTTAATGCTCGTTTTACTGCTTCAAACATCAGTGCATTAGCCAATCAAAAGGTGTTTTACAAAATAATTGCATTAGAATATATGTTCCCATGACCTTATATAAATGCAATTAAATATTATAGGTTATAAATTAGGTCATAAATTTTCAGACAAAGTTACAAAGACCATTTTGACTTGGGTTATTCAACAGCTTCCAGTATTACTGTTTGTGTTTGCCTTAATATTGGGTATTTATGATCCAAGACCATTGGGAAAAGTAATTCTTGGTTCCTCAGAATAATTGGAGCAGAAAAAGGTCATATCAAATGTCCCAGAGTATCTCACTTTGGTTTGGTTGTATGTTAATTAGGCAAATATAAGTTATTAAAGTTAAGTTCATGTATTAATTCAATTAATACAGGAAAGCATGTAAATAATAAGGCTTATATAGTAGCTCAGAAAAAAAGTCAAAATGAACTCTGTAAGTTGATTAACAGATTAATATGATAAAATATTAACTTGCTACAAAATTACAATAATGGATATTCTAAGCCTATTTTGCTCTTTCTCAGATGGTTCTCTTATATTTTACTGTTATATGCATACAGTCCTTATATTGTTAGCATGAAAATAAAATTGATCTACAAAATCTATCTCAAGCAAAGAAAGAAAGATAAAAGCTAGGTGATGTAATGACACTAAAGTTTATATCTTTGAGACATTGATTTATAAGACATCTTTAAGTTGGTCCCATTGTACAACAGTATAAGTTATAGTCGGTGAATCACAGTGACTTCATTATGAAGGATTAGCTGGCATTGAATGGAGAGCTCTGGTAAAAAAAAGATTTAATTGGAGACTGCCATAGATGATTCACTAATATACCTGTCTATAAGGATCCTTAGCTAGCTTTTATTATGTTAAGGTAACTTCTCAAATGGATGTTATTACATTCTCATGAAATAAGAATTTATGTTGCTCTCTGGGGTCCCATATTGGAACTTAGTAAGGTCATTGCCCACACATGAAGAGCACTTCAAGATTTTTAGTGTCTGCAGTGTTGATTTTTCTAGTTCATTTTAAATAAATATGCAGAGGAAACTCCCAATTCCCTTGTCTGCCCTCTCTTTTAAAAATCTTTTCCCTATTCAGTGTTTTTGGGCATTTAGATAATTACATTTTAAGCTTATTCAATATTGAAGAAACCCACACAATGTAGATGAAGGCTGCCCCTTTGTAACTCAGTTAATTATAGTTGAGACAGTATTGCCACAAAGTCAGCAGTTTTGGGGAAGTGATTATTATGTAATAGGCAGTGAACACCATCACATGAATTTTTCATCTTCATTTGTGTTGTATGGCCTTTATGGCTGTATAATAATTATGATCCCAGGTCTCTGATCAGAGGGGGGTTAAGTCGACATAATTAGAGAGCCAGTCTCTCTCTGTATTTAAAGCAAGGCTGTGGGGGTATTGATGAAAGCTTAGGGTTCTAAAGAGGTTGAAATCAGATGGATTATTACATATAAGTGGCTCTTTTACAATAACTGTTATGAATTTGTGTCCCATTCTCAAATGTCTGTTACTACAGAGAGGGATATACTAGCAAGAGTTGTCCACCTTTACAGTGATGGTCTTTCATCAAAATTCCATGCAAATTTACCATTATTATAACAAATTAAGTTGGAAAAATTGCAATACAAATGCAAATTTATCTTAGGTCCTCAGATCAAAGTCATTTTTTTGGCAATATATAGTTTAACTAGACCTGTGAAAAAGATCAAAGACCCTTATGGACTAGGTTAGAGAGAAAAGAGAGAAAATTGTAAGATTTAGAGATCCCATTGCCCCTTTTTTATGCATGTACATATTACAAAATTTAAAGTCTTGGACTCAGCAGAAATGATAAGTTTTGAATAGACATAAGAGCCGAGGTTGAGGATTCTAATATAACATATAGTACCTCTGTGCATTGTATGTGCTAGCTGTTAAACAATCTGAACATTTCTTTGTTCCATTTCTATAACAAGTTATAACAGTTACTGCAACTCAGCAAAACTCCAGATGTTGCATAGTAAATTTAGTGAATCATTGCATTTATGAAGTTTTTGCAAATTGTTTCCTGGGCAGAGTAAATGCATCTGTGAAAATGTGGAAATACAATTTGTCTGGAATTATCATCTGGATTTCATTATTATAAGACTTATCAGATTTTCATGCCAAGTGTATGAGAATATTTTAATTTTTTTAGTGTAAATTAATGGAAATTGATTCAGAACATGATTTCTAGATATTGATTCGTAAAGCTTAATTTATAATTAGTATAATACCCTAGGAATGAGATAAATTATTGGAGATTACGTTTTTTTTCCAATTTTCTTCATAATGTATTTGTAACTGATTAATAATTTCCGGCTCATACATAAAATCTTTTTATCATTGAAAAATGAACGGCATGCATCCTTCAGAGTTTGACACTTTCACTTTCTTTACGTAGCATGCATATTTTACCAGTTTTGTCATGCTTTGAGTGCTGAATATATATATTTTTCATTTTCTGGCTCCAGAGGAAAGAAAATTATTGAATAATTGATGGCTGGTGTTAGAAAGGGTGCAGGAGAAATAAGGGATCTCACGTACATCTCCCTTGACTTGTTTCTGCACACTTAAATGTCGCCATTGATTCATCATACTCCGCAAATAAAGAATCCGTAACTGAAGTTAACGTTGGCTCAGCTTTTTACTTCCAAAAAATTGCTAGTTTTGTGGCTATTTTAAAAGGTTTAATTCTCAAATTATGTCTGATTTTTTTCTCCCAATGAGTAAAGGATATTTAGGGGTTTACAAGAATTACTTAATGAAATGATTGTGAGATAATTAGCATAAGAATTGAACAACTGGGTTAATTTACTACATGTATTTGACCAAAATAGAGAATGTGTATTAGCAATAAATTTTGTTTTTAGTAACAATTGTGAATTAGCTCCCATAATATCGTTGAACTCTATTTTAGACAACATCATTGTAAATTATATCAAAATTATGGTACAAGTATTTATTATGAACCACTTTGAACTAGATTCCCGACCAGCTACATACATGTAGTTTCATGTAATATTTCAGAAAATTACTCAATATTACATAAAGTGAAAAATTATTTTAGGATAGAATGTGGTTATAGGTCTGACAATTCTATGCCAATTTAATAATTGCTTGCTTCCACAGATGAAAATGCATTGAATTTACATGTAAGCTACTTAAATCAGTAAGATGCTGTAACAAGAAGGTGTCTTAAGCTGCACCTCCTATTGTATTGATAGGTGTGTTATTTCAAAAACTTAATTCTCTTTTTTACAGTGTGCATGGCCTGTGTCCGAGAATTGTTCAAAATGCACTTTTATAATGATAGGATTTTAAAGTTCAGCTCATATATTGATTACTAAACATGTATTCAAAGTACTGAGTACAAAGGAACTCTTTTGTCAACAACACTAAGGCATCTCCGACAAGATATTATGTATATATGTATAGGAAAACCACAACTAAGATTTCTCTATCAATTAAGTAACACAGATTATACACAGCGGTCTAAATCAATGATCTAGGAGAGTTATATATGTACTGGGTTGTGTAGGGTCCATTTATTGACATTTCTGAGGTTTAATTGTAACCTTTGACAAGAATATCCCAGCAGCCTGGACCAGTTACTAATAGATCTTTGTTATAGAAGTACAGAACTGGCTTCAATCAAGGGATTGTTTTTAGTGAATATGGCAAATCAATTTTTTTGTAGGCAAGAAGCATGCCCCAGTAAAGCGACACCATTCAGCGGGGGACATGCTCGATGGATTAGAGATTGAATCAGGAGTAGACGGACACAGCAAGCACGAGAGGCCCCGATCCGAGGGCCACAAATACATGAACCAGTTCTCACCCAAGAGGACCTCTAGTTATGGGGTAAGTCTGGATTAGTTCTTGCTCAAGAGGATCTCTAGTTATGGGGTAAGTTTGGACAGGTCTCACCAGTCACCAAATTGGACCTCTTGTTATGGGGTAAGACTCCATGAGTTATTACCAAAGTTAAGTCAATTCTAGTGATATGGCGTATTTGTTTGGCTCATTTTGAAAGGTTCATGGAACTGAATCATGGCTGAAGCTTTTAAGTAATATAAATTTAGGTTTCATATTGAATAGGGTTATTGGTGGAATAGATAGACCAAAGAAAGACAATGTCAGTAAATATATAAGGCTTACTTTTTGGCTTTGATTAATTTTTAGCTATGAAATATCACTTAGCTGCTACTGAAATGGTTTGACGTACTGTATTCTAAAGAATAGGATCACAAGTACAGTGCATTTAAGTGCTTTGGTTAGAAATGAGAGTGTTTTGGAAATTTAAGATATAATATTACTCTTGTGTCTCCATATAAGTAGAATATTACTATTATATAGGTTTTTCTTTTTTAACTCTTAGGACAATTGTTATAAAAATTGAAAATTGCTATTTAGAATATGTTTACTAGATTTAGATATAATGAGATATTCAAATGTATGACATTTTTTAAACAGGGTAACTCTCCCTTTGGCAGAGCGGATTCCTACCAGAAGCTAGAACAGTTGGGAGAAGGATCTTATGCAACAGTATTCAAAGGATTTAGTTCGTAAGTTAAGAATAAACAATGTCATTTAAATTTTATACATGTCTTATTTTCATATCCAACTATACCTATTAGATACTCAACTACCAAAAATAGGTGCTTTATTTTAGGGTGTTTCAAGAGCTTTAAAATTAATCTATTGATAGATTCAATAACATTCATTAATTACAAAAATGCAGCATTCAATCATTATATTGATGCCTTAAAATTTCCTTACATCCAAATATCAAATGCTTTATATTTATTGTAACAAGATGTAGAAAATTTATCTTGTCTAGAGACTTGCATCATACAGCTGTTCAGTGTCATTGATTATATCATTACACGTAACAGCATAATTATATATATGAAAACGGTCCAAAAAGTTCATAGACACTAGCCATTTTTGGTAAAAATTAATGAGACTGTGATAATATTTTAATATAGACCTTGATTGAGTAAATGTTTTAAAATCAGAGATACAAGTGCACAAATGTGATGAGCATGCATTTATATTTTGTATGTACCGAAATAATATGCATGACCCGGCCAGTCCTACATTATAAGCCAAATTCATAAGTACGTACGTCACAAAATAGGAGTTTTCCACTCCTTGTAATGTTTATATTGAGGATACTATTTTAAAGTATGTGCAATTATACCTGTATTCTATTAATTTTCATATAGACAGTGATGAGTAATTATTATGTACATGGTTTAAAAATCATAGCTATGCACAATATTTTGCAAATGTTATCAGCATAAATACTCTGAATATACAAGACACACAGCCAGATTCGTAATATCGTCATGCATACAGGAATTTCATATTTTCATTACATAACATTGTAATCTTCCAAGGATCCCAGTACTGAATTATAATACACATCACCTGAAAATGGTGTGTGCATTATTTACTTGTAAAATGGGGACTAAAATATTTCCTGCTAATTTAATTACTATTTAGTACTGTAACAGATTGCCATTAGACAAACACACATTTTCATGATGCACACAGGACCAATCGGAAACTTTTCACTCATTTTCGGAGGCACATGCATTTTTCATGCACTTTCTTGATATTCCCTAAAGTAACAATATCAGCCATTTTAGCCACTTTACATTTAATTTTTATTTAGATTTGAATTCCTGTTTAAAAAAATTCTTTCATTTAATGAATCCAAAAAACTTAGGTTCAAAGTATAGATTACAACATTTTAAGCCTGATCTCACACACTTTCTGTGACTCTACCAGGACCATTTTTACATAGCTAGAGTTTAAGTTTAACAATTAACATACCCTTAATTTGCTTTTGATTTTTACAAGCCAGTTTTTGGTTTTGATGTGTATTAGATCATTAAAAAAAAATAAATACTTGAACTTTTTGACATCCCTTATATACAGTGAAACTTGTAACTGCATGTTGATATTTATGTTGTTTGAATAAAAACATCATACAGAAATAATACCAGGGTAAGTTCTAAACTTGCAGTGCATCAAAAAATTGTCAACACATACAATCTATTTCTTCCTTTGAACTTCTGATAAGAAAGCAAGGCCTCTATAATACAAATATAATTGATATAATATTCCACTGTTGCCTTTGTAAACTACATGTAATTGTCATATTACACGTAGGAAATTGCATTCTTCGAGACAATATTTTCTTTGAATTTAGCAAGTAATAGAGGTAAAGTGGTTTCCATAGTTTCTTACCAGGGATAATGATCTTTGACTTAGTGGAAGTTAGGGTATAAATTGACAAATGGCAGAGGAAACTGATTTTCTGTGCCTGGGTCCTCAACAGTAACACTATACAAATAGTTATTGATTTAGAAACTTCATTTGTTCTTGATATAAGAAACCTATTGCAGTGTTTCTTGGCTAATGGGATTCTTTCAAGTATGTACATTATTCTAAACCAACGTAGAGCAAGCATAATTAGTCTCTGAGATTGTGATATTTTGTTTTCTTCAGATATCAGTATTTGAGGATCCTGAAAGGTTGTTTTAAGTCAAGGTTATGATATAGCTCTTTGCAATTTTTAATCGTTATTTTTTAAATTGTTATTTTTTTCTAAAAAAGTTTATTAATTTTCAGATTAACCAATCAAGTGATAGCGTTGAAGGAAATCCGCCTACAGCAGGAGGAGGGGGCTCCATTCACTGCAATACGAGAAGGTATCAAATATTGTACTGTTATATAAGGTGCAATAGAAGAAGGTATCAAATATTGTACTGTTATATAAGGTGCAATAGAAGAAGGTACTAAATATTGTACTGTTATATAAGGTACAATACGAGAAGGTATCAAATATGTACTGCTACATGAGGTGCAATACTAGAAGATATCAAATATTGTACTGTTACATGAGGTGCAAGAAAGAAAGTACTAAATACTGTAATGTTACATGAAGTGCAATAGGAGAAGGAACTAAATATTTTACTGTTACATGAGATGCAATAAGAGAAGGAACTAAATAGTGTACTGTTGCATATGAGGTGCAATATGAGAAGGTACTAAAAATTGTACTGTAACATGAGATGCAATACAAGAAGGAATTAAATATTGTACTGTTATATAAGGTGCAATACCAGAAGGTATCAAATATTGTACTGTTACATTAGGTGCAATACGAGAAGGTACCAAATATGGTACTGTTAATATTAGGTGCATATGAGAAGGCACCAAATATTGCACTGTTATATGAGATGCATATAAGAAAGTACCAAATATTGCACAGTTAAATGAGATGCATATGAGTAGGGATCAAATATTACTCAGTTATATGAGTTGCATATGATAATTTAACATACCAAATACTGCACTGTCATGTGTCATTGAGTTGCCTATGAGAAAGTACCAAATATTGCACAGTTATATGAGGTGCATATGAGAAGGTATCAAATATTGAATTATTATGTGAGGTGCATATGAGATCATATCAAATATTGTACTGTTATATGTGGTGCATATGAGAAGGCACCAAATATTGCACTGTTATATGAATAGCACACAAGAAGGTATAAAATTTTATGTATATATACTTTAAACAAGGTCCTCTGAGAAGGTATCGGACATTGTAGAGTTACATAAGACCCCTATAAGGGGTTGCTTGTAACATTGTAGAGTTACATAAGACCCCTATAAGGGGTTGTTTGTAACATTGTAGAGTTACATTAGACCCCTATAAGGAGGTTTCAGATCTTGTACTTTCTTGTAAGCTCTATTTAAGAAGGTACAAATGTATACAGGGTCCAAGGTTTCAAGGTATTGTAGTTTTATGAAAGGAAAATTTGAATTCATCATCCATAATGTTATATTATTTGTTGTTGTTGTTTTAATAATTATGTGCATCATGTACATGGCCTGTAAACAAAATTAAATATAGTGAAAGAATTTTTTATCTGTTTGAGTGTATGCTCTTGTTAATGAATAGAAAGTTTAATGAACATTAATGTTAAGTCTACATTAAGCCGTTCCTTGTGCTGTTACTTGTGAAAGATTTTGCAGATTGTGCAGTCATAAAATTTGTAAACAGCTTATGTAAAACTGATTTTTATCTCAAATCAAAGCTTCACAAGTAAAGGTACATAAAACCCTCGCTTGGATGAAGTATTCTTTTTCAAGTAATCCTGATATTGACAAAGATATGTAACTTTAAGGATTATCTTTGGGGAGATAAATTGTATTAGAAATTGATTTATGGCTGTTTGTTTTTAAAACTGAATTTAATGATTTCTTCCTGTTGTTAAATATTTATCTTGAAATTTTAAACAAAACAAAAAGTGTAAAACACAAAATTTAAAGTTATCATTGAATAATTTATTATTCATATATCAATTAATAACTCCCCATTGTCACTTGTCATCAAATGATAAATATAAATCAATAAGCTCATGTGGTTAAAGCTAATGAAGATTAGTACATGCTCATCACCAGCCGTGCGCATTATTGATAAAGTACGTGTTAGCACTGATAACAAAATATTGTCAAACTGTTTGAGAGGATACATCAAAAATTATTTCCCGCATTATACCACTATATTCATTGATTTCCCGATTTTTTACTTTCAGCCTCTCTCCTACGTGGGTTGAAGCATGCCAACATTGTGACCTTACATGATATCATTCATACCAAGGAAACTTTGACTTTTGTTTTTGAATATGTAGTAAGTATAATTAATGCAAATGGTATTTTAAGAAACATGAGTACATGTACAGTGAATTGAATTGAATATTTGGTTGAAGCATATGGTGTAAAATATTATCCTAGCCATCACAGGAGTCGAGAGTCAGAATAGTTATGTGCAAGAACTGCGTTCATACATATACAAAATCATTTTATCTGTACCCCATCAAAATCCATGACATCAATAGCTAAGAATAACAAAATATATACATGTGATGATAATTTCTGATAAACATTTTCTGCTCCAATACTATTACAAATTTTTTTTTAAGAATTGTCTAACTGTTATGAAAAGCATATGAATATGAAAACTTTTGTTCAGTGTGACGTACTGTGTCAATTTAATTGCAAATTGTGAGCTGTAACAGTTGTTGCTTGTACTCAGATTTATTTTTATCTCTTTTTCAGCATACAGATCTTAGTCAATATTTAGAAAAACACCCAGGTGGTTTAAATGCATTTAATATTAAGGTATTTATTCATATATCTTATTTGTTTATTGCAATTTCAAGTACACATGTACTGTTTTCAGAACTATATAAAAGTACTTTTTTTTTTTTGTAATATACCATTATGGATAATAATTTTATGATTGGTGCAACACCAGTTTGATAGATTTTGAGAATATCTCAGCTTCAGATTTGTAATTTGAACAAGAAAGGCACTTCCATCCAAATACAGATTTTCTAAATGTCAATATTTCTTTTTTGTTGCAGTTATTTTTATTCCAATTGCTCAGAGGCCTAAACTACTGCCATCAGCGGAGAATTTTACACAGGTGAGAAAGGGTTATTGTAACTGTACAACAAAATCTTTGTTTTAAATGTTTCATCTTTACATTTCTATAAAATTTTGTGTTCCTTAAACGTAATAAGCATTCTTTATTTTGTTTCAAAATTTTTATTGAATTTGATTGTGCCAAAAGATTTCATGAGCACATTGGAAATCAAGGAAAAAAAATCTAATTCAAAGAAAGACAAATCTTGATATACTAACTTAGGTTTTCTCATTATGTCACAAGTGAAAAAGTTTATCACTATATACCCTTATTAGAATGCTCGATCATACCAGAAATTGTTCCGACACACCTCAGCTCAGAAACGACTCTGTAAGGCTTTCCTGACCCGTCCAGGCAAATATTTTTTGTTGCCCCCCCCTTCCCCTTGCTATGTGATATATGTAAAATGTAAGTTCTGCATCTGAATCTTATAGAGATTTGAAACCCCAGAATCTGCTGATCAGTGAGTTGGGTGAGCTGAAATTGGCAGACTTTGGTAAGATAATGCTAAATTTAGTATTTACACAAGTAAATATATGTCTATTACATAAATGTACACGTTAAACAATCACATATAGTTAAATTTATCTCTGAAAATGCCCAGTTTTTTCTATTCCTTTTCTACTATTTGAATTAGCAAGTATAACTTTGTTTTCACAATATTTCTGTGTTTTTCAGTGATGTTATAATTTGTATCTTTTCACTCTCTGCCTTAGGTTTAGCTCGAGCCAAATCAATTCCTAGCCACACCTACTCCCATGAAGTGGTGACGCTGTGGTACCGCCCACCTGATGTCTTGCTGGGCTCCACTAACTACTCCACCTCTCTAGACATGTGGTAAATATAATCTCACTTTTCTCTGAACACGTGGTATCTATAACTTCCCCTTTCTAAATCATCTCTGGTAATGTGGTATTTAATATAGCCTCACTTCTATTAAGTACAGTCAAATCTTGTTATCTCAAACTCAAGGGGTCCTAGGAAAACTTGGAGATATCTGATAAATCAAGTTATAGAGGGTAAAATACTCAAAGAATAAGTGGTTGGGACTTCCAAATCACTTCAACATATCCATAGTATTCGAGATATCGGTGTTCAATATATCAAAGTTCAACTGTATCATTATATTTTTGTGACATGGATATAGATAGATTTTATTATGATTGATATTTTTAAAATATAGGTATGAAGTTTGTATTCTATTTTTGTTATTTAGTTTTTTCTTCTTTTTGCAGGGGTGTAGGTTGTATTTTCACAGAAATGATCTCTGGCAGTGCCACATTTCCTGGAATGAAAGATGCATATGATCAACTAGATAAAATTTTCAGGGTGAGTTAAACAATAAAATGAATTAATGTTACAGCTGTTGCAGAAAAAAATACATAATCTGTGTAATACAGTGGATACATTTTCAATAATAAATGAATATTTTTAGAAAACCCATTTTTCACTTTTTAAAAGGGATAATTAGAGTATACAATGTAAACATTTTTAACATTCTATTAATAAACTTGTTTTAGATCAAATAAAAGACATTTGTTTTCCTGTGCAAGTATAAACCATTTCAATTAAAGTAAACATAATACTGTACATGTAGTAGTGTGTTATCAAATCCTCAAATATTCTCTTCCTTGCAACACTTATGAGAAATGACCATTGGTTAACATCTTTGCCAATTTCTTTGGTGGCCAAGGTTTTTTGGTCCAGTCTGCTCCCAAATGGGGATGGAAGTTTCATGTAATTGTGTACAGATAAGATAACTTTCTTTACAATGAACACAAGCTTTGCTGAAGGCATATATAAAAGAATTCTTTTTTGTAGGTGCTGGGAACCCCAACAGAAAACACTTGGGAGGGAGTGTCTAAATACCCTCAATATGACATCAGTAAGTCGAAGTTCAGTTGAAAACATAATTATCAGTTGATTTTAGCACTTACTTGTTCACTTTCAAGGAAAAAAAAAACTGCTTTGTGATGAATTCTACATAGTAAGAAAAAAGAACATTTATGTGTCATGTTCTCAAAATTTGTGTTTTTACTTCCAGAAAAATTTGTCACGTACCCAAAGTTATCCTCATTAACTGAGGCTATTCCAAAAATGGCATTCATCCCCAATGCTGAGAGCATGGCAGTGCAATTCCTTCAGATGATTCCTTCCAGGCGAATCTCGGCTCACAAAGCCCTGCATCACGATTACTTCGGAGACCTGCCTCCCAAACTGTTTGAACTTCCTGATGGTAGGGGAACTATTTCTGTTTGCTTAAATAAATCCTGAAGTTAGCCTATGAATGATATTTAATTTTTTTAATCGGAAATAAATTTCATTTAGCTTTTGCTATATAAGATCATGGATGTAAATTAGCATGGAATTACTTTACTGTAAATCACTTTTTATTTGTGAGAATTTTATTTTTGCGTAATTACGCAAGATATTGCACACACAAAAAATTCATTTTAGCATAAATTAGTTTTCCTTTAAGATTATAAAGAGCAGTAACCACAGTTTGTGAAAATTTTGTTCAGCTGATAAAGAGATAATGAATATCTTGGGAAATGAAAGTGCCACGAAAACTAAGTGATCCAAGTATTTTGCATAAAATTCTTATAGTTGTAGGCAAAATACCTAAGATCAGTTTATTGATAGAATATGAAGGAGAAAATACTATTAATGAAACATTTCTTAATTTCCTAATTAATATTTCAGCTGCCTCCATCTTCAACATTCCTGGATTGAAGCTGTTACCTGAAATGGACGAGCTGATTAACCAGTCCCTGACCCCCGCCAAACCCCAGGAGCGGACTCGTATACGCACAACCCTCAAAGTATAGTCCTTAACCTGCAGATTGCTGTAGTCTTATTGGTATGTCTAATTTATAGTGCTATTGCTTTGATAATTTTGATGTCTTAAGAGGGGGAAAATAGAATGTATTATAGATTTGTTGTAACCACTTGAAAAATAGCTTTTTCGTGGAGGTGGAAGCAGGGGAAGATAATGCAAGAACATAAAAGTTAACTTTTGATTTATATTTCTTACAGTTGAAAATGTTTATGTTGTATTTTTATAAAGCTTTCTATAAAATGAACACATTACTTCATTTTTTCAGTGCCAAGTTCTCTTTTTTCACTTGTCTTCACCAGTGCTGATCCAAGTCCTGCTCCCCACTTACACAAACCATGATGAAGTTTTCCATAAGTAGATTGTAGTTTTAAAAAAGAGCCCACAGCATTGCCAGAGGACCTTTTAGCTCACCTGTCTGAGAGAATAGCCATCCACAAGAGTCACCATCCATTAGATCAGTAGAATTCATCCACCTCATATTTTGCCAAAATTACAACAAAGGTTGTTTTTATTATTCATTGACTTGAATGTCTTTCTCCATTGGTTTTTATTGTACACAAGATCTGACTGAGAGAAAGAGCTTGATGATAATTGATAAAACTGTGTGAGAGGATATGTATTGTTGTCTTATTTTAATGTAAAATCTGGAAGAAAATTTTATGCCCTCCATTTTGTATTTTTCAGCATATTTTTTAAATAATTGTGTACAGTTACACCATTTTTTTGAATTTTTTGTTTGTTTCTGTTTATTTCACTTGATTAATGGAATTTTTTGTGGATCTTATTTTTTCTAGTCTACTTACACTACAGTATTTTAAAGTTTATCATTGTTTCACTCAGTATAATGTCAATTAGAAAAAAATTGTCTCCAATACATTTATATATATATATATATATCTATAAAAATCAGATGCATTAAAATGGTTTAAATTTTAAATCAAAAATATATGCACATAGAACAACTATATTTAGCTTAATGTAAGTTTAATTTCTTGGAATTATATAGTGATTAGCAATGGCGAATGCCCAAAGGCAGAAGAGTTAAAGAAAATACATATGTAATATAATAATGGCAAAGTAATCCAATTTGTCTCTGGACTCTAGTCAAATGATGAGGACAATATTGTATAGCATGTACATTTATAACGAAGTGTTCATGTAATGTTAAAACAAAAAACTATATGATATAATAAGCTCAGCTAACCTGAATGTAATCAAATCTTTTCTAGTATTACTTAACAAAATTTTAATTTTGATATAGATTTGGGACCAAATTAGCACTTGTAAAAGGGAGTTTGTTGAAAATAAAACTAACACCTTTCTTCTTCAAAGGAGACATTTGATTTTTATTTGAATTTTTCACCAGATTGTGTAATTATTCTGTCAGTTGTTCTATTGAATTGTTTAGTTTGGATTTGTGTGGCTTGTGCTTTCTCCAATTGTAAAATCCATACGATTATAGCAAGTATTTTATTCATATTTCTGATGTGGTCAGCTTTGCTGCTTATTATAGCATTTAAATGCATTGTGATTTTTTTCTTGAGCTTGTGAATGTGATGGCTAGTATTTAAGCTGTGAGTTTTGTTCCCCAGAAAAATGTTTAAAAGGTATTCAATGATTTTATTTTTTTGTTATTGGTAGTATAAAATCCAATTTTATGTATAATTGTTGAACATTTCCACATCTGTTCAGAGATTTTGTAGCATATAGTATATCAACTTTATGTTTCTCTTATTTCATGTGATACGTAAGTGCTCTGGGTTTTTTTTACTCTCTTTTTTCACAATCTTGTGTTCTATTAAATTCTAGGTGTGAAATTTTTTATTTAGTTTTATAGAATCTAGTTGTAAAAAATGCTTTGACAGCTTTATTTTTTCAGATAATTTTTGCCTTTTAGCAATAGGGAGCACTATTTCAAAACTGAGTTTGGAATTATCTGAATATCATATCCCATAATTTTAGAAATCTTGACAAATGTTGCTTTTATTGGAAGATTCTATTAAGTTACTAAAAATGTGGAGAAAATAATAGTCTTGCTTTTCTTAAACCATTTTCTTCCATCTTTATAAAATCATTCCACATATTTTGCCAATCAGCACATTTTCAAATTGATGTATTATGTGATCCTTTTTTTCTCTCTCTTGAATCTCATCAAAACCGAACACAAACTTGTCAGACATGTTTAGAGGCCTCATGTACGTCATTTAGTTGCTTTTTGTGATGAGGAACAGTTTGCATTGACAAACAGAATTTTACATTTCAATAAATAATGTTGATGTAATATTAAAGCTATTGTTATAATTTCTCAGCCAGTTTTTTAGCTCACCTGAGCTGAAAGTTCAAGTGACTGAGCTTTGCTAATAAAGATCCTTGGATAAAGGAAGTGAAGTGAAGCACCACATCCTTTTGAGGAAAGATAATTAAGAATGAGTGAAAAATTGGTGGCATCTCTGAAAAATCCTCTTCTCTAGTAGCATTGGACCAGAAGCTTCATTTACATATAGTCTACAGATTTAATTTTGTTCAAATCATGACCCCCTGGGGGTTAATTTGGTTAAGGCCACAATGGGGGATCAGTTAATATGCATAGTATAGCAAAATGCAATAAAGACAAGCCTTTTAGTTGTACTTGTACTAACAATTTATTAACATTGAAAACAAATGATTAACATGGAAAAAAAATATTAATATAAAAAATAAGAACATTTTGTGAATTGTTGAATAAATAAAATCAGTTATATATAAAACTAACCACTGCAATGTGGATTATTTTTGGTCCCGAGTTTTTCTGCTGCACAGGGAAAGCCACGTTAACTTATATATTTATACATCTTCATTTTCAAACAAACTTGCTATTTTATCTCGATTCCTGGCAAATATGACAAATACAAGTGCACACAGGATAACAAAAATGATTGCACTGCCGATCGCTAAGAGTGTATAGTTCATGGTTGTGAAGGGCTTGGTGACATATTTAACCTTGGCTGAAATAGAAAGAAGAAATTTTAATACACTCAGCAATAATTATATACACTAATCCTCTATGCACATATGTGAAAAATTTACTCAATTAAGTTTCATCGTCAAATAAGATGTACATGAAGCAATAGGCTATAACCTAAAAGGGTCATTAGATTTATGATATTGCATTGTGAAAACTTATTATTCTTTAAAATAATATTTTTTTAAAGGAAATCTAAATTGTATTAGAAATGCAAACAATTATCAGAATACCCTACGGTACAAAATTTGAAGGAAATAATACAGTTGCTGTTCTTTGTGAAAGTTATGTCTATTCTAAGTGTGACAATGAACTTTTTAAATCTACCTCAAGATTATGTTAAATTTGAAGCAGGAGGATTTACATTGATCTGCATCAACAAGAGTGTGTGGTTAAATCTCTTACACCTTAACCCCTAACATTAACTTGATACAATTTACAATGTATTTGATTTACTGCAACATTTGCATCATTACTTCAATTAGTATTTAAGTTGAAAATCACCGAAAATGTCACCCCCACAAAAAAAAAATCCAAGCATATATAGTGTTCATATACTTTTCATTTTCAGATCAAAAGCTGTAAATTGATGTCATATATAATAGTATACAATGTGATCTAAAGACACAATCTTTCTCAAAATGGATTTTATTTTTAAAATTCATAAGAAATATACAATCATACCTGTAGTTTTGGCCCAGTATGCTATTTTAAAGCCTCTATAATTATTATCGGAGCTGTCTGATGCAAAATCTATCATGATAGTTCTATATTTAGAGTGGATGGTTGAGGTGGGAAAACTGAACCCACATATAGACACTATCTCGGGGTATAGACTGCTTATACCTGCAAAAATGAAATAAATTTCAGTATCAAAACACGTAAAAAATTAAATGGTATGTTTGTCTTAAATATGATTTCAAATTCCACTTGTGTTAAAGAGAGATACATGCTTTTAAAAAAAATACCGGTAATAATACATGTATACGGCTAGTCAAACCCCGTTTTCTTAAACTCGAGGGTGTTCGAAAATCAACTTTGAGATATCCGAGGATTCAAGATACTCAAGAGAGTAAAATACTTAAAAGAAAAGGTGCTTGAGACTTCCAAATCACTTCGCCATATCCATGGCTTTCGAGATATCTGAGATGGTGATACCAGAGTACAACTGTATAAAGTATACTAGATTTTGCAGTACTCACCATCATAAATAGCGACTACGTCATTATAGCAGGCGAGAGACGGCTGGAGTTGACTGTCAATCACTCGGAGGTACACGGAGGGGTCTTCTATAGAGTTTGTGGCAGTTATTACCCAAGTCATGGAGCTGGAGCTGAAAAAGTAAGATTCCAAGTTTAATATCACAGAAAGATTATGGTGTTTTCATTATCAGTGCTCACAGTGCTTCTTTGTTTAAAGAACGGAGATGTGCAGACTGTGTCCTCTCATTTCATACAAAAATTAGGATAATCATACCACAGGGAAAAAGCAGAAGAAATCAGAATATATGTATAATTTTGCAATTCTGAAGGAAAATTATTAAACTAAATTGAGAGTGTGTCTTTCCGTAATGCGTTACGTGTGCTTTGGGTGGGGATGTAGCTTCTAACTTCTTTCAGTCCTAAATTATGTGCCTCCAACTTACTGTACATGCACTGCATGCAACAACAGAAGTGGGATGGTGGGCTCCTGGACTTTCAATAGATATTTATTATAGTTTTAAGGCTATGTATGGGAAAAATGACCCAGGGGAGCAGCCCCCACCCCCGATGGTATGTTCCTGAGCTTAACTGTTACATAAAGCTTTGATTAGTTTTTTTGGTTCGAGTCAATCCATCTAAATGCTCTTGTTACTGCCATTTAAGGATAAGCTACTTAAAGAGATGCAATTAATCTTAAAATCAAAGAAAATACTTAGTAAATTTTGCTGAGACGTTCGTGATCTAAATTCGACAGATAAACTATTAGTATCCAAGTAAACTATTTCAAGCACGTAGCATCGGGGGGGGGGGCTGTCCCCTTTTTTTCCCAGACACATCTTTTTACTACGGAAATTTTTACTTATGGTTTATTGAAAGTCCGACCCCTCTTTTGTTGCAGTATAAGTAAATAAGGATGGTACTGGTATAAAATGGTAACTGAAAGTAGTGGGAATCTACAACCCCACCACACCCAAACCCAACAAAATACATGTAGGATTATCTAGTATGGACAATTTTTTCTTTTTACTAGTATTTATTTTTTTATTTTTTTTTTGGTTTGTCAAGTATTTTTTAGGCATGTTGATTTTTTTTCTCTGCCCCCTTTCAAAAATGATGTTGTACAAAAGTGAAATAGTGCTGTGTATACCATAGATATCAAAGTTATCTTATACACTGTACTCACTCTCCGTAACTTTGTGGATAGTTGGGTGATGTGATGTATTGAACAGTTTCATTTGCTGTAAGATACCTCGTTACTCCCTCTGAAATTAAAAATCATGTATGAAACTCAGACTTTTACGAAAATTAATTACCGTGCGAACTAATGTACTTGTAGAATAAAAATCAGGTTTGAATCCTAAAACTATTTCATTATAATTCTAAATGCAAATGTAAAGCATCATTTTATATACATTGAATATGTATTTTTATTATCATTTAAAAGTATAATTTATACGAAGAAATTCAATATTCATAAATACAAACACTTTCAAGGGTTTAAGATTCACCAGTTTTAATAATACTTTATTTACTTACCAACAATATATGAATAGTAATAAAATATAAAAGTTGTAGATATTAAATTTCCAAAGTTCATTTTCGAATTGTACATTTTGAAGTCCGTAGTCACTTCGCCATTATTATTCCTCCAAACTCGATGACGGAATCGGACATCCAAACATTTCGTTTTACACAAAACACTCTAATACCCTTGTTGATCAAATGAGATTTGTTGACGTTGTGTTATTCTAGCACAATATATAAGCCAATATCACATATTCTTTCAAATCATTCATTTGTTTACACATGTACAATCAAATCCATGCGTTTCTTATCCTTTCGGTCAAAAATGGAGATTACAACTTACGTTGATGAGTTAACAATAAAACCATCAGAGAAATCTCCACAGGAGAGAACTTCAGTGATTTTTTTTTATAATGGAATCCATAATCCGATTATCTACTTTTTATAAAAAGATTTTCTTACATTGTATATTCTGAATGCCGACGGGACATTTTTAAATACCCGTTAAATAATACGCTAAATCATTTAGAAAAATTTAATTCGGGGTTGTTTGTACATAAAATAAAATAACTTTCTCATGGTGACAAGTGTATAAAGGTACACGTGGGGACTCCGATATATTATCAGTTTTATCTGTCACTCAACTTTTAAAATTTTATTCTTCATTGAATTGATTTCACAAATAGCAATTAACAGGAATCATTTATAATTTTGAAAAATATGTTTAAAGAAAAACCGTTTTCTTCTCAATAAAAAATTCACATAATTATGGAGAATAATGCATTTTTTTAATACATTTATTTTTCAAATCTTATTTTACAGCATCCTTCCAGAGCGTCTTCATCATCAATACGAACTCCTTTACATTTCATTTCTTAGGAAGAGAATAAATTGAATATGATTAATCGACCACTATCATTTTTATTTACCAGTGATTCGAGGGGAGAAAAAAAGGCTGATTTTTTTTAGTCACTGTCTTTGTTGAATACTGTCCAATCACTAACTACTCAAAGTAATTACTGCTATTTTCCAAAATGTGAAAAACCTATTTCGTTTG
>PRKT01000060.1:67879-136495 GCA_003671525.1 Saccostrea glomerata | reverse complement strand
CAATTTGCTTTCGACGCCAGTCTCTCTTAAATTATCCCCAAAGTACCACAACCTGATGATGTAATTTTTGTTACATAGTTTCATTATTTCACATTTTACAGCTAAATCGTTTCAACAATTTTTTTTCTCACCGTCGAAAAGGTTTCTTGGTTTGGTATAAAGGTTCATCGGTATAAGTGTCACACGCCCGGGTACATGCGTAATCTCAAGGTCTCGAAAAGATAATCGATATTTGATTCAATAGCTCTTTTCTCGTTGTAACGATATCATAATGATTGAAAGTTCCAAATCAACGACTCATAAACCGACCAAAGCTATAGATGAAAAGGTTTGTAAATGTTATAAATTTAACTACACTGTTTTTTTATTATAAATTATGTGTATTAATTTATGTTTCATTACATTTTTTTAAAAAATATACCGATATATTACAGAGAGCATGCATTAAATGATGGATAGTATATTTACAAGTCCCACAAAGACGCATTATAAATTGGTATCATTTGCTCAGAGCAAGGTAAGAGACAGTTTTAAGTGCCCCTGTGTATGAATCGACTTGGAAGCAAGCGAATTTACATTTGTGTTCCTTCCATATGATTTTAAATTTCTGTTTCTCCAAACTGAAGTGGCAGAGATATTATTTAGTCTAGAATTTATAAAACAACATACATGTGTATTTATTGGTTCGGACCGTTCTTTGCGGGGACATTTCCACAAATTATTTTAGATTTCTTTCATATTAGCTTGTATCTTACTAATGTTTAAGATAATAAACGAAGTACTTTATCTCAAGGTCACAATTTAAATTCCCATGGTATCCTTGATTATGTAAACCGTTAAAATATTCTCAAAAGCTTTTAATTTCAAAACATCGACTCGGCATCACATATATATGGGAATCTTTTTATCAAAATAGATGCTATCTTTTTAAAACTTAAAACTATGACAAAGATCCCATAGATATATCTCCGGAAATCACCACTCCATGCATAAGTGTTTTCCTCAAGGAAGTCACATGACTTCCGCTAAAAATATAAACAAACAAATGTCATCGATATGCGTGCTTGTCGATAAATTGAACGTTTGGAGAATCTGACACCGTCATGTGCAAGGAAAGGGTCTGAAATAAAAGTTTATAATGGCTTATCGCTCCTTGCAACAATAGCATTTCGAGTAAACAAGGCCGGTACACGAAAATGCATGGGCTGCATCACAAGACATGTTGAAGACAGTTCAGGGTCGAGAAATGGGAATATGCCTTTTTCACGTGACTATGTACATCACGTTCTTTTGTCAGTTACATGGCTATTTGATTGTTTGATTAGGGGCCTAATCCCAGTTAATTTTAGAAGTAATGCTGGATATTTTCTAGGAATTAATATGTAAGATTCTTCTAATTTGCACCCTTTGGATTAATTCAATTTTGCCACAGGAGATATGGATTACGTACGTATATTGCTGCATATAAAGATTTCTAATGATATTTAATATTCTCAGGAAAAAATATGTTAAAGAAGTTTATTTCCTTTGTACTTGGACAACATTTCACTTATTGGAGTTTCAACACTCTCAGGTGAAACAGCTAGGGACCTATATACTAGTATATAGGTCCTTGGGTGAAATAAGAATATTAAATTTGTTGTGTACTGATTTTAATAGGTCTCATCACCAAATGTGCCAGTATCAGTGGATTCTTACAATAATTCACTAAATGGTTCCCTCGTTGGAGACACACACTCTGAGTCAGAGGCAATCAAGACCCGGAGTGCATTTAAGGATGATGACAGTGGTCCATACAAGAGGCTGAGCTGCTCTCTGAAAGTTGACGGTTCAGACACTGGGTCTCATGAGGAAAATGAAGAGACAAGGGGATTCACCAAATCAGAGAATGATGTTGAAGCTCAGAAAATTCATCAAAATTATCTGGTTTGTATGACCTCAATCGTGTGGGGTTTTTCACAATGGACACTATTTATACACATAGCTGCATGCTATTTTCAGCAGTTTTAAAAATTGGCAATGAAGATCGATTGTCAATTTTTAGTTCACCTGTGATCATCTAGCTAGCTGCGCTATGCAGAAAACTCAAGTGAGCATTTCTGAATCTGATCATCCATTTGTCTATATCCATCAATCTGTATAGAAGGAAACCTTTAAACGTTTTCTTCCCAAGGTCAGAAAAGAAATTTAGTGAAATATTTCTGTGGTAATATAGATTCCAAATAGTTCAAACATGACCCATTGGGGAAGGGGATTTCATTTAATTATAAGGAATCAAAGTTTTATATGTGAAAATATCTAAAAATAAAAATCTTCTCATCAAGCACATTGCAGCTATTAGCCATGATTAATGTTATCCCAGGAAGTGGAGATTTATGTTATATGTAGGTCAAGTTATGACTCCATGGGAGCCAGGTGGAGGCACATATGGGGAGAAAAAAATCTTAGATTCACGTCAGTGCATCTAAGGGTTTATTCAAAGTCACATTTGGTGGTTATAATTTTCCTTTATGCTTGACAGTAGGTGAACTGATGCCAAAATGGAAAAGGACAGAGCCTAAAGAATATATCAAGTCTGTTATGTAAAAATGGAATGTGTGTTTCACCAAGAAATTCAATGAGAATTATAAACTTCAGATACATAGAATCATACAAAACTTCTTCTACTGATTTTATCATGGTTTATACAGTATTATTTATCATATTGTAGTTTGGGTTTAAAAAATGGAAGAGTCATGTCACAAGGAGACCCTTGTCAAATCGATCAGAGATTGTGCAGACATTGTATGCTGATGTCAGTGAGGTTAAAGAACTAACAGGTACAGTCAAATCTAACCATCTCAAAGTTGATGGGACTGAGTAAAAATATTTATGAAATTATGATATCTGAGGATTCAAGATTTAAAACTAATACAGTAAAACTCGGTTATAACAAAGTCACTGGGACCTGTGAAATTACTTCACTATATTTGTAATTCTTTATAACCATATAAGAAAGTCATTAGATTTTATTAGCTGGGGATCCAAGATGACTTCGCTTTAACCATAAATTTGCAATTTCCATGTTCATTATGCTAAAAAAAGGTGAGTGGAAATTTTGATTCACTTACAAATACATGTATCCTTAATTTTTTCAGTGTCCACAGTTGGATTTTGGAACATCCTGTATGCGGTTTTGTTTGGTTGGTGGATTGCGCTGGTGTACTGTCTCGTGGGAGGTTTAATGTATATTACAGTCATTGGTAAAGAATATGGTAAGAATTCAAGGGGGTTAAATCCTGTCATCTTTTTAAAATAATTAATAATCAGTTAACTTTTCGAAAGTACTTATACATGTATAGGCACTGAAACAATTCAAACAATGTCAATGCATTTTATATGAAAGCGTTGCAGTTTAAGAATTACTATGAATTTTTCTTTCAGCTCACTTCTGCTTTAGAATGGCAGATTATTTTCTCTGGCCATTTGGTAAATTTGTTTATGTGGTGAGTTACTGAGAACTTATGAAATACATCAGCATTATTTTGTAATTTTGAACATATGACATACTTCTTGCTATGAGTAAAGGCTCTTCGAAGTGATTATTTTAACTCTCTGTTCAGGTAAAAGATGATAGTTCCCCATCATCTTCTAAAGTCAGCAGCACTAATGCCCTGGACACCGAAAACACCCCTCTATTGAAGGACTCCATGGATGCATTAACTGACAACAATGAGATATATCCCTGTGAGGGATTCTGGGTAAGGCCATGTAAAAATATTACAAACAGCCGTGCAGAAAACAAACTTTTCCAATGTTATAAACTAATATATAGGGATGCGTTTGCATGTATGAAAAGAGAACAGGTGACTCCTGACTGACAGGTGGAGAAAGAGATAGAGATATATCTAAAGATAAAAATGCTGTGCCATTATTGCAAAACACATTGACATAAGACAATATTCCTTTAGCATACTAAAAAATGAATAATGCAGCATGTAGCTACTAGTAGTATTGGTAAACATAATGGAGGCAAGTACTTGCTAATTATTAAATGTTTTTTACAATATATTTTTTTTACAGAGTCATGGTCAGTCGTATGTTTGGCTGATTCTTGGACTGCCGTTAATTGTCCTTACACATGTGGTAGTCATGTGTGTCACCTGGTTATTGGTCATCAGTATTGGAATGGCTAAGGTAAATCTTAAACTTATCTTTCATACAAACAACATTAACAGGATATCACAGTCAGATATCAAAGATATAATAAATATATTTCACTCAATTAATTTTTAAATGTGTCTAAAGCTAGCGATATTTACACTAAATATATGAAGGTTATGTCACAAAAATAATCCCCAAGTGAGAAAAAAAGATCACTCAAGTGAAATGTTTAGTGATTTTTTTTCGGGTCATGTTTCAGATCCATTGGAGAACAGTGAGACAGATTCTGTATCTTCCGCCCGGTGAGGTGAGGACTGGAGACTCATTTGTCATGGACCTGGTGAGTACCTTTATGTTTAGTTCCTTGAGGAATTTGTAAAAGGAGGGAAAGTGGAATAGAGAAAGAGAATTGTTAAATGTATTTAATATTTGTAAAAGATATTAAAACTTCAATCAAGAGAAGTCTGAGTTGGAGAAATAGAAAGCCAAAAGAGCTCACCAGAGTAGTCAATATATGCAGCCAGAAAATCGAACACTCCCAAGGAAACATACTTAAACTCATACACATAAGTTATGTAAGAACTCTCTTTCTCAATGAGAAAAATAGTACAAATATATAGGTCATTTTATTTAGTCTTGATTTTTATAGGACACAAGAAAAAAGAAGAAGAAGGGAGAAATTCTAATGTATACCCACAATGCAGTAAACCTATACTACTATAAATATACCGTGGATGGAATGAATATCATATTTGTCAGTATCCTTTACAAAAGCGACTTGAAATGTGTGACATTGACCATTTAAAATGTTAATTTATTAAAGCTTCCATAGAACTATTTAACTCTTTACACTGATTTAAAATTAATAATGGCAGTACACATAAATACTTCACAAGCAAAACAAGTTTAATTTTCCTTAATTAATGCTAGATCTTTTATTTTTTGTCATCCTCTCTCTGATATTGGGATATTCAGATCATGAAAATGAGTATTATTCTGGTGTGACGGTGAGTTGTATTTTCTGAGATTATGAATTTAATATGTTTAAGATCTAAGCACTTTATTTTTATTTCAAGTATCATGTATTTCTCATTTCAGAAAGTGATTCTAGGCATTATGGCAATTGTACCACTGACTTACTACATTGGAATGGCTATAATATGGTAAGCCTGATTTCTCTCTAAAAGTTTCTTTGTATCAATCAATACTTGTGTATGCACCAAGTAAAATTAACATGTCTTTGATAAATGAATATTGCTGTGTATTTCATTTTCTTGAATACTGGTATTTTTTTCAGTATATCTGCTCAGAGTAGTTATGCTGTTGGTGCGGTGCTGAATGCCACATGTGGTACTGTGGTGGAGATGATATTATCTGTGGTGGTGCTGAACAAGGGAAATAAGTCAGGCAGCGCATGTTATGTAGAGCTGGTCAAGTCAAATTTGGCAGGTAAGGGAAAATGTCATATGTCATGGTGACAAATTTTGCCGTCTAGAGCTCATACTTACTACAAAGGTTGTTAATGATCGGTGGGGGGAGGGGAGGTGTCTGGAATTTGACCCAAGGTTATTCAGGCAAGGCCACTTACCGGCAGAACAATATTCTATATGGTGAAACATTGAAAGTTCTTACTTCATAGATTGCTAATGACCTGAAGATGTGATTTGACCTTAAACCAATATCATTTATTCGGTTAAATTCAAGATCACTTAAAAAATTTTAATTCCTATCGACTTAAAACATATCACAATATTGCATGTAATTTGAGGGTATGAACTGATCTTAACCCAAGGTCATTCTTGCAAGTTCAAGGTCACTTCCAAAAGAAAAAACTGAATACTGGTCAAGTTAATCCATGTTAGACTAAAACATTATATTCACCCCAGGTTATTTTAGGCCTTTTAACTTGGATAACCTTTTATATGAAGGAATAATATACATAAAATGATATTTTTATGAAAGTTATCTCCTTTCCTAGGGAGTCATGAACCTCATAGTTCATGATACTTACTTATTCATGTTGTTTTCTTTATCTTTAGGAACAATTATTGGCAGCATTCTTCTTATACCAGTGAGTATATTTTAAATCACTTGCTACAACTTTTGTTCTCTAATTTCAAAATTAGTGTAGATTGTGTAATGTTCATATCTTAAAATAGTCATTCAGATTTAATGTTTTCCCACGTTTAGGAATTTGCTATACCAGCAGAATGTTATATGTGAAATACAAATTCAGTAATTGATGTTGACAGTTTCAGCCACGCCGATTTGTGTAATCATTTAGTTATGTAGTTTAGAATTAAAGCGTTAAACCGAGCAGACGTGTTTTCTGTTACAAGTGTCTAGAACACGGACAGTACAAGTGTCTAGAACACGGACAGTACAGATTGCACACCTAATTACCAACAGAATTAGCTATCAGAATCCATATTTCTCATGGAGGAAATGGTTAACACTGTCTCTTTCCCCCCTAATCACAGGGTCTGTGTATGATTGTGGGAGGGTTAAAGTTTCACTCCCAGAGATTTAACCACGCCTCAGCTGGAATTTCCTCCCTCCTGCTTTTTGTGGCCGTGTCAGGTAAATGCTTTACAGCTTACGTACATGTATATCCCATGTTTTTTCACTCCTCTTCCTTTTTTTGCTGCTTCTTTTCCTACTTTTGATTTGGCATTTAAAGCAATGATAAATCCTTTACCATATTTTGCTTGGCACAATTATCTGTTTGTATATTTAATTTTTTAGGAACTTAAGTTAATTTCAGAATTTCAAAAAAAGGCCACATTTAACTGCTATCAACTGAAGTGTACAGTCATGTAGATATTAGCTCCTGATTTCAATCCTCTGTCTGTTTAAGTACTGTCTATATTGTTCTCCTTTACAGGCGTGTTTGCCCCCACTCTGTTTGCTCGTATGTTCGGTGATCTAGAGTGTCAGAAGTGTGAGAACTTCCTCTACAACTCCACAATACCAGGGAACTACAGCCAGAGTTACTACATGCACTGTACGCAGTGTCACAGTGATCTGGTGAGAAAGCAATGTATAGTGTTTGAAAAGTTCATTTTGGGCCAGATTTTCAGTCATCATTCCTGACTAGTTAACAAAGCCCAAAACAGAAGAAAACAAATCTATGAATGTCTTTTTTTGTTTCTTGAATAAATCAAAGGATTTTAAAAAAAAAATTAATTTCTGTTCCTCAAATACGCAGGAAAAATATGATACTTTTTCTTATATTCGTAAGAGCACAGGGATATGTCTTTGGAATCTTTTTGCTATGGATATAGTGTGTTCTCTGACTTTTCTGTCTCTGAAGTTAAGGCTATAGTTGATTGATTTTCCTTTTCTACAGAGTGGCCTAGATGGAGATATGTCTCTTTTCAATGATCACATCAGACCTCTGGTCTATGCCAGTGCTATACTGCTACCCATTGCCTACATAGTGGGTATGATTTTCTCTCTCAAGACACATGCTGCTCAGATCAACGCTACTTATATGAGGAGTCTAGAGGAAGCAAATCATGAAGGTGAGAGAGAGAGAGATAAAGAGAGGGAGAGAGAGAAAGGGGAGAGGGAAATGAAGAGAGAAAGATAAAGAGAGGGAAGAGAAAAAGGGATCAAGAGAGGGAGAGATCACACAACATGCAACTTTCTAATGAGCATACTTATAATGGTTATAAGCTGAATTAACAGATTTTTATTAAATTGATACTTAAGAACATATTTTGCTACTTTTCTATACATCTGAAAGTTATAATTTCTTTAATTTACATATTTTAGTGAAAAAAAATCTCATTTTGCAGGTCATGAACATAGTGTTCCTATGTGGTCAAGGTTAAAGAGCCTCACCATTTTGCTGTGTTCAGCCACACTGATTGCATTCTGTGCAGAGTTAGTCTCAGACAACATTAAAGACTTCTTCAAGTCATCCGGTATATCAGAGGTACAAGTTTACAAGAATAAATCTGCAGTCATGTATTTGTTTTAAACATCTTTAGACATGTACATTATATTGTGAAATGTGAATTACTTATATAAATTATTTTTTCCCTTTCTTTTCAGTATTTTGTAGGAATTTTAGTCATTGCCATGGTAACAGAGCTTCCAGAGATTATAAATGGTGTACAGTTCTCATTTGAAAATAATGTCAATCTAGGGTAAATAATTTTACAAAAAAATTCATTTTAGATATTGTGTAATAATGTAAATAAATTGTGTCAGAGGAAAATTAAAGGATGGTGATATATAATCAGTTCACTCCCTCAGCAATGAGTGCATGTAATTGAGAAATTTATTTTTTACTTTCAGAATAGAGATTGGGACCAACACGGCCATTCAAGTTTGTATGATACAGGTTCCAATCCTGGTTCTTGTTGATCTGATCTATGTAAGTGTTGAAAAAAGTAAATTAAATTGTCATATGAATCCCCAAAATATCTCTTTGAATCTTTCAGAAAAGTTTGTCCAAAAGTAATTTTGAGAAAACTGTAAAATTTGATTCTTTGATTTGCAGCCTTTTAACCTGGTCATGGTATTCAATGATGTACATCTATATGCCGTGATTTTTTCTGTCGTTGTTATTAATTATACATTCCAAGATGGTAAAAGTGATTACTTTCAAGGTATGTATTGTGTGTTTGTGAGAATGTTTGTATGTTTGTGTGTGGGAAGGAGGGTAGAGGGAGTTGGTACAATGTATATTGTCCTCTAAGAATATAGAGACAAGAGATAAAGTTCTGGACCACAATTTACCTCCCAAATTCTGGCTTTTTAGCAAGCATACTTAGGGTGTGTGTGTATGGGGGGTGGGGGTGGTTATGGCTTTGTATGATTGTATATATTAGCATAAAATATTTTTTTGGTTTAGGGCATATTCATGAATCTTATTTTAGAAAAACAATTTTCAAACTTGAATTTGTTCATATATATTGACTTATTTAACTTTTTTCTTTTTCAGGTTCGGCACTGGTTATCATATACATAGTCATTCTTTGTATGTATTACTTCATGCCTATACCTGAACAAGTCAAATGTGCCTGATGGACACTAGATGTTAAAAAAGGAGATACATTCACTATATGCTGTAAATTTCTACAATGGCATATTTTTTTTTATGTTAAATTTTTATCACATTAAGTAACATATTGAAAAAAAAATTGCGTCATAATGATCTTCAAAGCAAGCATTTTTCTTTTATAAATTCATGTTTTTCTTTTCACACACTAGATTGTTAAGTTATATGTCACTGAATTTTTTTATGATGCTTTATGAATACTTATAAGATCTACTTATACATATTATAAAATTTTGATTTTTTTTTTTAAATCTAACAATGTTTCAAATAGATGCACACAGTAATAAATCTGGATACTAATCGCACACTTTTTTTTTTACCTTTTATAATGTCATAAATTTTTCTGCTTTATAATCTTTTTGTGATATTTATATACTCAATGAAAGCATTCCAATACTTTCTATTGCAGTCCAAACTTTTATGTTGATGTTTGGTCTTTGAATAATTATGGGTATCTTTATTAAACAGTACTTTTAAAAATCAAAACTTGGACATCTGATATGCTATAAATATCCAGGGCATTAATAGTATTAGTCTTCACTTAAACAAATGTTGAATTCAGGGTCAACGAATGTGTAACATATCTAGTCTGATTTTTATTGTAATTAATACCAGTAAATAGTAAATTTTGATAAGGACATTATTTTTCATCCTTACAATTCTCTTACAATGTTATTGAATTGTTATGCCATAATAGAATTATTTATTGCAAAGGTAATTTACAACAAAAATAACGCAGTTCTGTGCTGTTTTTTGCACATGTAAAATTTTTGCATAATGTTTTAGCATAACACAGTAATATATTCATGTAACATTTTATGGGAAATCAAATTTATAAAGTCTTCATTTTCATGCAATGTACTTACTTTTTCTTTATTTTTAGATTTTCTTGTTGAATTACTGTTATGCTTCGAAGATCTGTTTTTTGCTTTTACAATTTGTTATTATAATTCATTGGTTACATTTGTACACATATTTTTTTCTCATATTTTTAACTATTATAAAGTAAGAGAGTTTTTTCGGTTCTTGTATACATTCACACACATAGAAATGAATATGTGCAATGTTTTAATCAAGGTTGTAGCAATGTCTTTTAACATTAACAAATGCATAAAAATTTGCCTCAAAGAAAATTGTTACCAAAATAAAATCAAACAATAATGTGAACTAATGTTCAAGTCTATTTGAATTTCACATAATTTTTTCACCTTTTAAGATACAGCAACCATATTGTCATTAATTTGATGTGTTTGTGAAATACTGATGCCCCATATGGCAGCTTTTGCAAGAATAAAGTTTCTCAATTGCAAGTCAAACTGCAAGGTTAAGGTTAAAAAAAAAGCAATTATGCACCAACAATTCAAAAGCTATAGCACCAAAGTTTTATTTTAAAGTGGGTTAAACTGCTAGGCCAATGTTAAATGGTCAAAATTGTTGATATCCAAAAGATGTTGTCAAAAGAAGTATAATTATCCCTGAAATATGAAAGCAATCATACTAATTATGTTCCCCAAACGAAGTTGGGGAACATATTGTTTTTACTCTGTTTCTTATTATTATTATTATTATTATTATTCCTGGGAAAATTTTGTCCTTGAGTGATCTTGTAAACTACACATCCGACTAAGGTAAAATGTTTTTAGGGTCAGTAGACATGTTATGTAGATTTGCCGAACAAAGGTCATTTTGCGCGCACGTGCTTGCAAGAGCGCGCACGTGCAACACGTGAAATGACCGATTTAATTGATATAGGCGTAACTTTTTCAATTTCTGATGAAATGCTTTGAAACTCATAATGTAAGGATATATTAGTAATATAGACAAGATGACATGGTCAAAATAGCAAAATCTCACGCGCATGCACGTGCGCTTTGCTCTGATTGGCTGAAACTTAAGTCTCAATATCTTTCTTGTTTATTGACGAAATCCTTTGAAATTTTGAACATAGCCATGCATTGGGATATCCTACAACATGATATATAGAAATTATCATGAAAACACGTGCATGCACATGCGCTGCAATCTGATTGGCTGAAACTTGAAATAGCTATAACTCCCTTGGTTTTCAACCAAACAGGATGGGGTTTGGAACATAGATATATATAATGGACTTCTACAAAAAGGTATGGTCACCATGCACATGCATACACGTGCGTGTACGTGAGCTGCATTCTGATTGGCTGAAACTTTTAACAGTTATAACTCCCTTGGTTTTCAACCAAACAGGGTGGGATTTGGAACATAGATATATATAATGGACTTCTACAAGAAGGTATGGTCACCATGCACATGCATACATGTGCGTGTACATGCGCTGCAATCTGATTGGCCGAAACGTTAAACAGTTTTAACTCCCTTGGTTTTCAACCAAACGGGATGGGATTTAGAACATAGGTAGATTTAATGAACTTCTACAAGAAGGTATGGTCACCATGCTCATGTATGCACGTGCGTGCACGTGAAATGGGTAAAATCAAAAATACACTTGAATGAGCGAATTTTTTTTATACTTTTGGATTAAATACTTAAATATTTAGTATATTAAAATATATAGATTATGTAGACAAGATGATATGGTCATTATGTACATGTATTCACATGCGCACACATGCAATGCTAAAATTTGAATGAGCATGGTACATTTCTGGGTAAACGTTGTTAAAGTCTCAAATGCATAGAGTTTGTGTTATTTAATGAAGCTTACAGGGAATATGACACCAAAAGGGAGTTGGGGAGCGTTTGGGGAACATCTGTAACGGTCCCCGTTACAATTAGCACTAGTTGTTCATAAGTTATGGCCGAGGTAAAAGTTTTTAAAAAGTGGGGTCAAACTCTAAAGACCAAGGTCAAAATATTCTTGCAGATGGAAAGGTTTTGTCACAATGAATGCATGAGAAGTTTGAAAGCCTTAGCCAGAAAGAAAGTTCTTATTAATTTTCGGTTTCGGAACGTAATCATTTTATTATACAGCTATTATGCATGTTCATGCATTTTGCATATATTAACAAAACGGTGATCACGAGTTACTGTAAGTATATGTATATATGACGAAAAAGTTCAAGAACAGGCGTGACGAGAATTAAAGTCTGAATCCCACGCGTGTTTAGTTTACACCCGTTTTATGCTTGCTTGATGGGACGTCAGATACATTCGATCTTCTTTTAGGTAGTGCGCGGGTAGTACTCTGTAAATTACTTTTCTGAGTGCAATAAAAAAAATTTAAAGGTGTAGAGCAAACGATTAAGCTGAAAGCACATAAAAGTTTTAAACACTACTCGATCACTGTGCACTTTTATACGCAGACATTATGACTAATGGTAATTCATTATTAAACAACAAATAAAGAAAACAGGTAAACCTTTGATTAAGTAACGGGCTTCAATGCTCGTCATACGGGAGAAATGCATGACATCAAATGACGAAAATGCAAAGAAATACTGAACAGGAAGGAAAAAAATAAAAACTATAAAACTTCTTGACAAAAAAAAAATATTCAAATTAAATAGGCACGTGGTATTTTTAGGGGGCATCTCTCTTTTCCCTACATTCTATTACTGATGATTGGAAGTCTATTGCCACTCCACTTTTTATTGGACCAAAGTCAATTACAAAAAAACATTCAGCATAATGTGACATTAGGTGCCCCCCACCCTCCCCTCGATACTAATCTTTCCTAAAATCACATTTTTTTATACCTCAACAAAAACATACGTCTGAAAATTAGATGTCAATGATCAGTAGATCAATTCTCTCTCTGTCCTTGACAATATCATTATTAGAGAATTTAGGAATGTGATTTAAACGCAGAATCTCCCGAATAGACATCACGTTGAACAATAAACAAATTATTGTCATGTTAGATATTGTCAGTTTAGAGAGGCAAGTAGCAGATAAACAAGGATGATTCTATATACCCGACGAGTAGGATGTTGATTCCATTTTTCTTATGCATAGTATGCCTTCCTTATCTCATGTGAGCTCCCATGCATATGTACCTGTCTCAAAATGAATTTGACAGTAATAGCTAAATGGAGGCATATCTTTTATATACATATTTACAAAATTCTGTTTACATTTCAAAAGTATGCACTATGAATCTCCCTCTCTCTCAGAATGAGTTAGATGCAGGCATATGATACCATGTTCACTAATATAAATTATATAAAATGAATGACTCTATTGCATAAATATAATTAATCGTATATACATGCATAACTTTTTTATGTATGATCTTTAACATGTTTTATAAGAATTAATCCTCTTAATTTCAAACATACGTAAAATACAAAGATGAGTTTATTTACATCTTGAGTTTATCTCGGTTTTGGCATGACATTTGGTCTTTTCATTGCATGGTACGCATAACTTATCTATGTTTTGTATTGCTTTTAAATAATTGAATTTTGAATAAAATTACGAGTTTCTATGAAATGATAACTGCCAACAAAATTAACCTCGGCCTTGACCTTTGCTTTGTGCAATATAAGCAACCAAAAAATTAAATCTCCATGAACCAATATATGTTCCTCAAGCCACGAAAATTTGACCCCTCGAAGAAAAATGTGGTTTTACAGTATTTAAATTTCAGGGAGAAAATATATTTTTAGTTCTTTATTATAGAATTTATTAGTCCACCTTACACCTTGATTTTTCGTTTGACAAATGAGTCATTGATAATATGTAAAAGCTTATAAACCTATAAAGTTTCATTTTCGTTACACAGACACTTGTTTTTGTAATAATATTTGTTAAACCATAGTATAATATTTATACTATGGGTAAAAAAATTATTACAGTAATAAGTAGCTGCGTCTTTTAAATTTTAAATTTAGACCTCACCTTCAAGTCCGATTCTTCAAGATGTCTTTTTTTATTGGTATAAAATTACACACACTTGTTTAATCACCTTTACGCTCAAGAGCAATCTTCGATCAAATGTAAATAAGTTTACTATTTTGTGGTAATTCAGATTTACCTGAATGACTCGCTTTATACTTTTTTCGTTCAATTAGTGCAGACAGACCGGTTTTTATACATATTTATACATCCCACCTATTTGTATAACCTGCTTTATGTTAAAGAAACACAATATCTAAAAATTGCGGAAAATTAATCATGTGTAATTCTTATCAGGTGAAGCATAAGGTTACCATGCATGTCAGATAGATGGAAAACAAAGAAACAGCTCTCCGTTTTAAGAGAATGTTTGTTTTTCCTAACTTGAGTCACTGATGCATCTTAGGCAGAGTACGCGCATAACGCGAACACTGTATCATTTGAGTGCGCATACATCGTAAAATATTCGGCGATAACATAAGTTTTTCAAAGCGGGTTATTAAGAGTGTGTGTGCCTATACGTCTTAAATGTATCGATTCAGTGTGGTTATTTGCCTCAGGTTTTGAAACGTGAAGGATAAAATTAAAGGTGTTTCGCTCATAAATCGTTTAACCTCTCTCGGATTTGATAATAATGACTTCCATGAGAGAAGAATCTAAAGGTGGAAGATTCAACAAAAAGAGGAAACAGCAGAGAATAAAACGGTACAGATCCGACGGTTTTGTTGTGGGGAGGGAAATTTCAGACGATGAACTTGATGCACCGGAAGGGTCCTCGGATGCCATCCACTTTCTGGACTGGCTCCGTAACCCTTCCCTCCAGAATTTGGTCAAACTCAGGAAAAGCATCAAGCACAACGACAGTGACTGGATGACAGAATTCCTGGAGTTTGACGGGCTGGGATTGTTGTTTCAATGTCTGAAGAATCTCAGCTCCCGGGAGACAGTACATTTGTCTGAGATGGTTCTGAGATTGGAGTGTATTATGTGTATCAGGGAAGTAGCCAACTCACAAACTGGACTGGACTGTCTGCTGAAGACCAAAGGTCGCAAGGACAATATCTTCGGAAGAAGGTTTGCCACAGGTGATATATCTTAAATTCCCTTTTTTAAGTGCAATGGCTGGGTTTTTTTTTTACACTCAGGAATATGAGCAATTTTTAGCTGTTAACAATTCTGGAAACAGAGAGCAGGAACATTGCCCTGCAACAACTGATCTAATTTAGTGGGGCGACTCTTATTACCCGTACTAATTGTTATTCACGAGGCCAGTGTTAATGATAAGACTTTGTCCACATTATTTAAGTTTAATCTTATAAATAATTCATTTATTCCCTTGACCCAGAAATGGTGAATAGAATTTGACTTCACATTACAAACATGTATAGAACTATAGATACATTATGTCTCTTCATGTACTCTTTCAAATACTAGTTCTTAAGGAATACAGTGATGTAAACAAGTATACAAGACATTGTCTGGTCTTATTAAGTCATTTTTCTTTCATGTATCATAACTTCGAAAGAGATTAGATCACAAAAACACTGTCAAAGAATGCACTCATCTGATGCAAAAATATGTAATGCATAAGACTTGCAACGCACATTTCTGATTTTTCGCTGCACAGTTAACTTGCATTAAATCAAAGAAAAACCGCCGGCAAGAATAATATAGTGTTCGACTGATTAACGTTACTGCTATCTAAGTCTACACGAAAAGGGGAGATTGATATGAATGTATGAATTAGACGTGGAAAATTCTATATTTATCTGGTTTATCTATAGAGCTGATAGATTTTTGTAGGTGCAGCCAAAACATGCAAAGTTTTTTTTTTAAAGGGGAAATGATTTTGATAAATATTTCATGTCTTATTTTATGTTTCACTCTCATCTCATAAATATATGAAATCATGAAGAGATGTGCACAATATATCTTAAATCGCCCTTAACATTCAACTTATTTTCATAATTGCACTAAAAGAAAGATAAAATCTTGTTAGGCATGTGTTACATTCAGTTGCAAGTTGCGTAATTTCTAAAAGTGCATCTCATGCAGGTCGGAAAATAAGCTTTATTACATGTAACTGGCATATCTTTTCATTAGCAATTACAAGCTTTAAACATGAGTTATATACCAGGAACTTAAATATGATAGACATTTTATAAAGAATGATGGTTTTTGAGTTTCATATTTTATATAAACTATTTAAAAACAATGTTTAAAGAGATACGAAGAATTCTTTTTATGTTTATTTGATGGCAAAGAATTGTATACATTGCCTTTCATATACACGTAGACAGGCCGTCCATTCATGTATTTAATTTTTGGTTTCTAGTAATGCTCATTAGCCAAAACTACAAGATTATAAAATACCCCAATTTAACCATTCAGATGGCAATTACATTTTTTTTTTTAATTTTGTTTAACTGACCATCATGCACCGAAATGCACTTTCTGAATTGTATATCTTAAAAATTCTACCCCACCTTCCTCGATCGTATTCTTGCTATGTGACCCCAAAAAAACCAGTGATTTACCTGTGTCACTTGAAAAAGATACATCTGGTTACAGTGCAGTTGGCTTCGAATGTTTGCCAGTTGTCGAAAATTACATCAAAACAAAAGGAATTGAAAGAAAAACTTCCTGCTTGTTATCTCAGAAATTCCTTCTGCAACTGAAATTGACAGGTTTAATTTGTTGCTTCAAATTATGTTTCGTACTTTTTCCCTAACTACATGGAGGAATTTGATGGCGAAAATTCAAATATTCAAATTCAAAATGTTCCTTATTTCTAATTACAGCTTTGGAGAACAAAAATCTTATGGTGAAGATGCAGATTTTTGAATTGTTGTCAGCTCTTTGTGTCTACTCTAAAGAAGGGTTCTATCTGACCCTAGATGCACTGGAAACTTATCGTGTATGTATGAAATCATTGGAAAAACAATGTACTCAAAAAGAGGCAAAACAGTTTAAATTAACATACACCTTGATTTGGAAGCTTGGTTGAAGAAAAGAAAGTACCTAATCTCACGTCCAACATTCTCGTTTATTGCACTAGAGAAAACTTAGTAATAATAAAATCCTAATTAATATATTACTTAATAAGATACATTTTTACCTTTAAATCCTACGTATTAATAATCTTAAGTTTGTTTTAATAACATTCACTCATAAATTCGCGCATTCTTTTCAAACACTACAATAGAAGATCTACATTCGATCACGTGACTTAGATTTAGTACTTTTTTTCCAGACATGGCGGAAGCTTCCATACCGTTTTAGTATTTTGGTCAATGAGCTTCGAACAGCAAACTTGGTGACGTATCGCACAACTATCATGGCGCTTATCAATGCCATAGTGGTTGCCAATGAAAACCTCCAAGAAAGAGTCCGAATACGGAATGATTTTGTATGTACGTCACTGTTTTATTTCTAACCATTACTGTTTAAGACTTTTTAAAAGGATACAGTAAAAAATAATACATAAAAGAATGAAAACTTAACAGACTGACAGATTCAATATATATTCAAATAATTAAAATAAAATCATGACGTAAGATTTGAAAAAAAAAAATTCCCTATGCAAGGCAATTTTCTTTTTCCTTACCTTTTTCTAAACTTTATCCCCCTGTCTTGCTTGATTTCATTCTTCACGATTCCATCAAGTTTTTTTCTTAAATCTTGTTTTTATGATTTTTACATTGAAGATATCAATATTTTGGACACTATTGTGGTCTTACGCGAAGAGAATGACATAGACTTGAATCTTCAGTGTGACATTTTTGAGGAGGAGTTAAGTGCCGACTTGGAGGCAATGGATGAGTTAAAACAAGCGGCTAATGTCGACATTGGTGATCCACAAGCTCTATTCAAAGCAATACATTCTCGTGTAAGTTGTAGGAAAAAGTTTGAAGAGACTACCACATATACTGTATATTAATGAAAAATTATCAGCAAATTTCTAAAGTTAGTATCATTTTTCAATGACTATTTATTTTCTGACGATCTATTTCTATTTTTAGGTAGAAAACTCACCGTTGTGTTCATCATTCCTCAGTGTTTTATACAATTTATTTCAAATAGACACTAGTCAACCTCGTAGGTAGGTTCGTTAACAATTATATTAATAACAGGTATTTGTTTTTTCGTCAACATAGAAATAAAATAATTATAATCATTCTGATGTTTGGTTTCAATTCATTTAAAGTGAACAGATCTGGTGTTCCATAGAAAAACTCGTACAGCAAGTTCTTCAAGCAGACGACAATAGAGGGACAAAGTCGTCTGTAAGAAGAGGGTCCTCTCTACATTTAATGTCTACAATACACATAGAGAGCAAGGAACATAAAGGAACTCAAACAGAATGGGACACAACAACAGCTCCAAATCTCTCTAGAGGAGGTCTACTTCGAGGAAAAAGTCTATCAACTGAAGCAAAACATACAATTTCTGACAGACTGAAGCAAGCTACAGCACAATACAGGACGGTACAAACGTCATCTATAGACTCGATAGAATCTGGTGCAATGATCACAGCACCCCCACCGCCTCCACCCCCACCTCCAGCCCCCGGGGCACCTGCCCCTCCTCCGGCTCCACCGCCACCACCTGGTGTGGGCGCTCCTCCACCACCACCACCTCCCCCTGGTGGTATCCCTCCTCCTCCTGCACCACCTGGTATTGGAGGAGCACCTCCACCACCACCCCCTCCTGGTGGCATACCTTTACCACCTGGTGCTCCTCCAACATTAGGTGGTGCCATAAAAGTTGCTGAACCTCTTCCACCACCTATAAGTACACCGGAACCACATTGTAAACTCAAACACATTATGTGGAATAAAATACCAAACGCTGCATTCAAAAGTAAGTTCAAAGGATTGATAAGATTTATATCTGAAATTAAATACACAGACATTGAATTGATACATATTTCTTATTCTTGTAAAAGATAAAACACCATAACAAACATAACACTTCATTTGAAAATATATGCTCACCGAAAGTTGTTAAATCATGATGATTTTTTTGGTGTCCGACAGAGGAAAGTATTTGGGGTGACGTACTGAAAATGAAAGACAAAATAAAAGTTGATTATGATGAACTGGAGAGATTGTTCGCCAACAAAGAAGTAGCCCCTATGAGATCAGAGTTGCAAGTGGATCAGAAAAAGTCACTTGTAAAGCGACTGTCTTCTTCAAATGAAGTAAGTTAGATCTTCCCTAAGTTTCTAATTAAGACATTTAATTATGTACGTTGTTTATTAGTACGGTTTTTAAAATGAAGACAAAAGATTAGATGAAATAAAAATAAATTGTTATTTGTCTTTGCAGGTTTCGCTTTTGGATCCAAAGAAAAGCATGAATGTCAACATCTTCCTAAAACAATTCAGGAAATCTATAGAAGTTATCATTGAATTACTTAAATCTGGAGATCCAAGAGCTTTTGGAGTCGAAAAGTTGAAACAACTTGCAAAAGTTCTTCCCCAGACAGACGAGGTTATAAAAACATTGAATTTAATATAATATAGGCGTGGTATCTTTGATACATTTAATTAAAACTTAAAGTGAAAAGATAAAAACCTAAAACAAATATAAATGCCTTTCTTTCATAAAAACAGATTGAGTTAGTTCAACACTACGATGGAGACGTAGAAAAACTGGGAGAGGCTGAGAAATTTTACTATTACCTGATACAAATTTCAAATTTTAATTTTCGAATTGAGGCCATGATTCTGAAGGGCGACTTCAATGCACAGCTAGGAGCCATAAGGCCCAACTTTCAGGTTCTCCATACAATAAGCCGACGACTGTTTGATAACCACGCGCTTAAGACCTTCCTGAGATATGTTTTACATACTGGAAATTTTTTAAACAAGGTGATTTGTAATTCTAATGTATATTTACATACCTTATAAACTCTGGTCTTCTTATCTTAGGAAATGTTAAGGTCAAATGATCACTAAGTCAAGTATATGAAAAATATTATAAAAAGTGCACGTACTTATCTCTTTCTGTTCAACTAGAAAAATACTCATTTATATCATCACGATAAATTTCCTTGCCCTGAAATATCTCCTAATCAAGAATAAAAAAAAAACGTTTAGAAATAAAGTATTATCTTTTTATGTTAGGGAAGTGGTTCTGGTAATGCACTTGCTATTCGAGTAAGTTCTCTTGAAAAGCTAATCAACACCAAATCAAGTTCCTCTAAAAGAACTCTCCTTCACTATCTGGTGGAAACAGCAGAGGAAAAGGACCCAGAAGCTCTCAGCTTTGTGGATACATTACTGGAACCTCTACAAAAAGCAGCAAGGTTAATATTATCAATTAATTTGATTTAAATGAAAAAATAATCAAAAACAAGTAGTATTGATGACCATTAAAGCCGTATTTTTCTTTACTTTGAAAAGAAATATATTCCAATAAATGATAATATTTGGTGCCAAAATGATAAAATACAACTCATGGGGGAACATGAGTAATGCTGAATGTATACAATTACATTACAGGTTTACAATGGAGGGAATCACAACTGAATTTAACCAGCTGAAGAAACTGGTTCATAGACTCAAACGAGAATGTGAACATGTAGAAGACGATGTAAAAGCACAGTTTAGCGAATTTTTAGAGGTAAGAGGACTTCCAGACATTTCATTACAAAATGAACATTATTCAATATTTTCAAAACACCGAAAGCCCATTTGACTTTACAGGAAGCTGATGCCGATCTAGAGGAGACAGAAGACGTCATAGAGAGGATACGTAAGCAGTCCTGTCGTCTGGCACAGCACTTCTGTGAGAACGAGAAAACCTTCAACTTGGATGAATTCCTGAGCACCTTCAGACAATTTTGCGAGAAAATCAAAGCATGCCAACAGGTATTCTGTAATTCACAGTCAATGTTCTCTGATAATTACACTCATATATATAATATCATGTTAATATCTATGTAGCAGAAAGAGAATAAAACACTTTTAACAAATTTAGGTTAAACTTCTCTGATAATTACATTCGTATAATATGTTAATGTTTATATAGCAAAAAGAGTAAAACACTTTAAACAAACTGAGATTATTTGCAGGAATTGGAATCTCAACGTCAACAAGAAGAGTCGGCGGAAAGACGGAGACGAGCGCAAGAGGGAACGTCCGATAGACGCAAAGGTTTGTGCTCATATTACGAAAATAGTCCAATTTCTACTTCCATGGTACTTTAAATTTTTAAATGTTGGAGCTACCTTAAATTGTGCTACTTACCACGTATTGTTCCTTTTTTTGGTTTTACCATATTGTAAATATTTTATAGTCTCCTTTAATGCCTCTGCTAAAGCAGAAGACAGGAAGATTGTTGATAACATTGTGGATGAGATACGCCGTGGTAAGGTGTTGAGGAGACTGTCTCTGAGGAAGAAGACGTCTAATAACGTCACAGGGAGGGTGGGTGGACTGTGAGCTGTGATATCAAAAAAATAGGCGGAATGTGGTGCGACAGAAGGAGAAGAAAATGGGGAATACATGAAGACATTATCAATTTCTGGACCAGGGAGAGGGAAAGAATAAAAGAGAAAGAGGGACTACATTTTCGTGTTTGTGTTTTTCCGTGTATATATTTCTGTTTCGATTTCCATTTAATTTGGAAATTTAATGCTGAATAAAAAATGAATAAAATGTTACATTTTATTGATTATAAATCATATGACAAGTATTTTATCACTTAAAATAAACATACTTTCCAGATAAGATAAAAAAGAATCAAAATGCTTGATAAAGACAAGATGTGTTTGTGAATCTCCGAAACCCTGGGTTGCAACTCAGAGTAAAGTCAAACTTCAAGGCCAAGAGATTAAAAATTATGGTAACTTGAAAAGGTATTTTCAATATAAATATGAATACTCAGTACTAACTGTTAAAAAGTTATGACCAAGGTAAAAGTTTTTTTTTCTCCTAAAGTACTAGTACATATAGGCCAACCTCCAGGGTAAAACAGTCAAAATGAAATGAACCTAAAAAGGATTTGCTGACGGAAATATACATATGAATTATGAAAGCCATTCAAAAGTAATACCAAATATGTGTTTTTTCAAAAGAAGGTCAAATTCCAAGGAAAGCAAAGTACACACTAAGACATTGAGACTTCTAACACCAATCAATTAATTCATTCAAAATATAGGTAAACTTTATCAATAATAGGTCTCACTCCGAGGTCAAGAGGTTACATAGAAGGGACTTTTAACAAGGAACTTCTGGAACATCATACCCTTAGCTCCAAGGAATCAAAATTCATGAGTAAGGTCAAAGTTTTGCAGATTACCAGACATATAGACGAACGAATATAGCAAAACCATATCTCCCCGAATACAGTACATGTAATTGATTACGGAAGCATAAAAAGCAAGTTTTTCTACTAAGTAATAGATTTAAAGCTTATTGGAGACTTAATGAAAGGTACCTGCTTGCATGTTATTTTATTAAACAGAATATTAAAGCTACCCGTACTTGGAAACTATTTAATTCACAATTACCTTTCATATGTGTTATGTTAATTACTGAGTATTAAGAGGTGAAAGATATTTGGAGACAATTTAAGCTCATACCTGACATATTTGTTGCAGTTGCTGTTGTTGAGAATTATGTATTCTAAATATCCTAGAAAATAAATGAAAAACTGAGGCATATTTTGTTGTTTAATTAAAGAGTCATGGCCTGAGATCATAAAAATGAAAAACTGAAGTCAAAATCTTTATGTTTTACCGAAATGTTTTAGAAGTCAAATGATCCAATATGAATAATAATATATTATCTATCTAATGTTACACCAACTGTGTAATGATATTTGCAAGTTTTATTGACAATTAAAACATCTGACAGGTGATTGATAGTTTGACTGAAGTCTAAGTCTACTACATGATATTGGGTCCTAGTCCCAGAATCATGAAACAGAATTGAAATTGAGTCAAAATTTTAAACATCTATAAAGTGTTTAAATCTAGTAGTTTTAAAAATAAAACTCTTAATCTGAGCATATTAGCAGACTGCTGATGCAAAATTGAAAATTTCTTTTGGATTGCTTAACGTCTACCTAATTTCAGGGCTACGTATATTTTTTGACTACATGTACAAGGTAAGGCTTAACATGCTTTATGGCCTCAGGGCCAGATTTTGAGAACCAAATAAATTCTTTTTACCCTGCAAGTCAAACGGGGTTCGAAAAACGATGTTTGTTTTTTCTACACCTCTTGGTTCCCAAATTCTTTAACATTTTAGGAGTAGGCAACTCATACTTGTATTTAGAAAGTTGCATGATTAATGGTGTCCTGTAGATGTTAAAATAAGGACATTGGAATTTCATTTTCAACCCAGTGGCCAAATGTATGTTGAAAAACGATGTCTTGTTTTACAAGGGAGAAGAAGACTTATTTCTTGAATTTTTCTCAAAATGTTTTTTTTAAATTGTTCTTTGAAAAGAATTTACATCTTAAATTCTATAATGTCACACTAGTAATAAACTAAGCAAATGAAAACCAACATGAAAGTCTATGGGACATCTGTGAATCTGAACAATAAATTGCTTTAATGTCTTGACATTTACATGTAGATATTTTGAAAAAATTCTAGATTTTTTCATCTCAATTTTGAAAGAGTTAGATTTAGACACACATAAGTGCAGTCTTACGACAGCAAAATAGTTGAATGTGTCGTTGGATGTTGAGTTTTGTATACATTTCAAAGTATTTATCTTGTGGTAGACATTTACCCCAATGATATGTGGAATTCTGTCTACAAAACTACTAAATTGAAATCTGTGACTTTATGGTGACAGGCTGAACAACCTCAGTGGATCCAAGATTTTTGCTTACTTATTTTTGGTCACTTCCTGCCTTTCTCTGAGTATATATTTTACACAAAGTATTCGACCAAGTGACTAAGGTAAGAGTTTTGCTTACAAAATCATCTGTCGTGACCAAATATTTGCATAATTTAACCTTATGTCCAAAAAATGTAAACATACAACGATATATTTCTCTTAAACAAAACTGGTTGCTTGAAATGCGATCCATGAAATAGTGTAAAAGTAAGTACAAAACCGGGAGCAATCGAACAATTTTATATACTGGTATAAAGACATCCCTGATTTTTGACTGTCATGCAATTTTCTATTTAACAAGAGGTACCGCTAAGTGTTTTTAAATTTATAACAAAAACATGCATGTTTCAGTCTATTTTCAAACCAAGCCAATCTTGTGCGTTAGTAATGAATGAATTATTATTGTTAGATAACATAATAAGAAATTTCTGAGCAGAATTAATTTTAGATGATTGATTTTTACATATAATATTAAAAGGAAATTTATCCGAACATTTCAAGTATAAAAAAGTTAAAAGTACTATTTTCTGTTTTTGAAATTAAGTAATGCAATTCGTATTTTACAAAAAACAACTGCTTACAACAGTCCTATCCTGCACAATCGTTTTGAAATTAAAACATGAAAATCGAAGAATATTTGTGTTTATATTAATCCCAATATTAATTAATTAATTAATATTAATTCATATAGGATTTCATAGATGAATTATGAAATAAACATTTATGTTGCTTTTTTTCAATTACGCTGTCATTATGAAAATAAGTTATTATTTATATAAAATACAAAATAATAACCTTTATGTGACATGTATTATTCATATTTAATATTTGTCATTTTATTGATTGCGTTATGTGACAAGTTTTAATTATGCATGTACCTAGTTCTGTGTAACCCGGCTACGTGCGGGTACCTAACTTTACCCAAACCACAGTTTGGAAATTTGTAGCCAATCAGCGTGGCTCATCATCTTGTGTGATCATTTTGATTCATTTTATTGAAAGGAGAAGCCACGCAAAAAAATTTTAAGAAAATTACCTTCCATCCAACCCCAGAACTACCTCCCCAGTTTTCAATTATTTTCACCTGCCTGGCATGTATTTTTTAGATAACCCACCTTTTTTGTGGACATGCAGGTTGTGTTTTGTAGGGTTTTGAGAAGTTTATTCTCATGTAATTTTAGGTTATGTTTGTTGGGGGTCAGATTGCATAATACTTATTGAAGATAACGCTTTGTATGTAAATTTTTCTAGTCCTTTCTGACCCCCATTATTTGTACAAGTTTCATATTCGTCATTTTATGAATAAATGACATTTTTTCAATTCAACACTGTTACTGGTTCTGCCTGTCTGGTCAAAAAACAAGCTTAGTCAACTTGGCAAGATATTTATGCAACCAACGGAACATAAATATAGATGTACTTATATGCCTATGTAATTCAGTATTGGCCTTCCATATTTGTAGTTGAAGTGTTGATTATGAAAACTTCGGAAGATAAATTACGTGCACTTATTTTTAGTTACTAAATTGTTTAAACGGAAAATGTCTGGATATTTTAAAGTTCTCTTTTATATAATTTATTGTACTGTCAGTGTTGTGGACCAGAAATTAAAAAACACTAGTTTTTATTTCAATAATACGCGTGCGCTTTGAGGAGTCATTTCAAAATCATATGTGAAACCAAAACTAGTCAACATTTTCTCACAATGGAGACACTGAATGCAGATATTGTTGACTCAAAGGCGATCTTCAATGTATTACACTCACGGGTAAGTTTAAAAAAAAACCAAAGCAGAGATTTAATCAATTCATGTAGAAGCTTCTAATTTTGAAAGGAAAAACCTCAGATATTTATCAAACAAAATATTTTGGGTATTTTTATCTGTACATAAAGCAACTTATAAGAATATTAATTTTTTCTCAATGAATTTTTCTTTTCCATTTTGCAGGTAGAAAATTCACCAGTTTATTCTACTTTTAAACGTGTTTTGTACAACCTATGTCGGATACAGACTAGTCAGTCTGACAGGTAAATGTTATCATACCTTCATATACACCTGTTCATATTACTTTTCGTACATTTTAACAACATATTTTGTTTGGTTTTAAAGTGGCCAAATTTGGTACACCATAGAAAAAATTGTACAGGAAGATACAAAAGCAGAATGCAATGAAGATCCACAATCTCTTGTTGGAGAAACCCACCCACTTCCTATCCATACTCTGGAGAGCAAGGAAACTCAGACAAAATGGGATGCCAACACCTCTCCAAATCCTTGTAGTGAAGGCGATGAAAATACACTGAGGGATGCATTGAATGAAAACACGGAATCTGGTGGCGTAATGACAGAACAAACTCCAGCACCCCCTCTGCCACCTCCACCCCCTCCACCTTCTGCGCCACCTTGTGTCCCTGAAACGCCTCTTGCACCCCCAATACCTACACCAGAACCAAAGTGCAAACTTAAACACATAATGTGGAATAAAATATCAAACGTTCCTTCCGAAAGTAAGTACTTGGTTTTCATTCCAATGCGTTTTACCTTTTATTAGTATGAGTGTTTCCTATATGAGCATATAACCTAGTCATGTTTAAACCAATATTTAGGCGATCAGAAAGGTTTTGGCGGCGACTTAAAAGTTTTGTAAGTCGCTCGATTGCTACGTTACTAATGAACCTCGATCGCTAATTTCCACAAAAATGATTAGAATGAGTCAGAATGATGCGCTGACGGCTTTCAGACATATGCTCTGAAAATGCCATTATAGTCATAAACCAATGATCGAGGCATTTAAGGTTTGTCATTTTAACCTAAATACTTTATCAATGGTCATTGGGCAGAAAAAAACATTGATCCGTATGATCTAATAGTGTACAATGTTGCCGAGGTTCGTTGCAGTCCTGAAAGAGGAAATGGTTAGATAATAATGGATAGGAAGAGAAAAACAATAATTTCAAGCAAACATCTAGCTCTCATTTTTGAATTTACATGAAGTGCATTTTTACCTATTTAGTGACTTGCGATTAATTTTTCAGTCTTTTCTTATCGTTTAGAAAAGAACATTTGGAGGGATATCCTTGAAATGCCAGACAAAATTAAAGTGGAATATGCTGATTTGGAGAATTTTTTTGCCAACAACGAAAACGAGAATGCATCTATCAGGACAGATTGCAAGAGTAAAGTAAGTATTTTCTCTTCTTAAAATAAGTATTTTCTCAGAGCAAACACGGACCTCCAAAATATCAGAGATGGGATCAGGTACCATGGAGGAGTAAGCATCCCCTGCTGAAAGTTCACACCCGCCGTTTGCTCTTTGTCATAATTGGGAAATTCGTCGACAATTCAGTTTGTAAATAAGGGCCTAGCAAATAGTTTGAAAAACGTCAGTCAGCATTTGATTTGCTGACAAGGTCATTGTATAGACCATATGAATAGAACGCACGATTTTAAACAAGATTGCTGATATTCTTGTTTCATCAACTTGTTCGTCAATAATTTACCTTCTTTTAGAAATTGTACATAGATGTACGAAGAGCATGTTCTTGTGTATCAAATCATCTGAAAGATATAAACCCCGTATCCAAGTGACGAAGGTATATTGGTGCATAAGTATGGGAAGTTGACGATTGAAAAGGTAAAGACATCGCGTTTATTATACAGATTGGTTGTTAGATTGGAGTTAACATCTTTTTCAAGTAAAATATCCAAATATGAAACAAATTTGTCAGACTCTGTGGTATCTCTTATCTCAATCTCACCGGGATAAATCGTATCCACATGACTGGAATGGAAAAAAAACCTGTTAATTGACAATACGCCGTCGATATATCTAAATGTCGAGTTGAAGGCCACAGGAAGTGTTTTTTTTCACGTATAAGAGTTTGGACAAAGTTTGCTTGCTTCATATAAGAACAGAAATAAATCTGCTAATAACGGGACGCAATTGATACCCATTGAAATTCCAGTCGATTGGTGGAAGATATTGTCAACCAGGAACTCGTTTTGATATTAACTTAGAGAAATTGTGCTACAATCAGAATGTTTTAACAAACTAATTTTGAAATGACCAATGACAAAATAAGTAGATTTCGATTTTGAATGAAAAAGCAGCCGTCAATGTCAAAAAAGCATGGACATTAAATTATCGGGGTGATGCTTGTTTATAAAGTTGAAAAGTCGTAATTTTTAAGCTGTTGATTTTGGTAAATTCTTGTGATTTCGAATTTTCCAAAGGTTCCTTGGAATTCTTAAGTATCCACATAAGTATCCACTGATTTACAACACTTCCTGAATAAATTGTTGCAGAGTACGTACTTTTGACGTTTCTCCTTCACTACTGATTATATCTTAGTGAGAGGTTAAGAAAGAGGTTTGGTTGAATATTTATTGGAATCCGCTATGAATCTTTGATTTTAAAAGGATTTTTGAAGTTTCAAAATCCAATAAAGACACCAGTATGATTTTTCAAATTTAGTTTGGTTGTTTAAAATATTAAAAATATTCAAAATTGAATTTCAAAGAATTTCTTTCTTAGAAAGAGAACTATGAGTATAACTATAAGTAGGATTGCCACTCGTAGAATTAATCCCAAGCTTTTCTAAAATACAATTCACACGATGAGCCTTTCAAACGAAGACAATATTTTACCTGCTTTGTCAGCAGAAACCAGTCCGTGCTGATTATGTAATCTATCTTATTCTTTTTTTATTTCTGGATTATTGAATACAGAAGATAAGGTGGTTTTTACATTGCCCCTCAATATTTTAATGCGCAATTGTAACAAAGATCTGATACATTTAACAGTTAAAAATTGGGGTTCCTTATATGTAGGACCTTTGGAAATTAGTGATTTAAGGTCCTATTAACTGTAATACAATAATATACAATATTACGTCACCAGGTATAACTGTTCAGCAGAACTATAATAGTTAAAGGGTGACGAAGAACATGAACACGATGGAGGATTATGTTGCAGGTATTCGATATCCAGGCCCCGTAATAATAATATTAAAACAAAATTTTATTTAGTAATTAAGAAATTTAGAAGCAATACTTGTAGTCGATATATATTTGTAGGAAATACAAGTTGTAGTCTTTGATTTCATAAGACTGGACCTTTATGTGATTAAGAGTATTACTTATCAGTAATTTATTGCACCAACAAAATAGGATTCACTTTCTGTTTTACTTTGAAGGTATCACCTTTGAATCAGAATAGAAAACTAAATGTAGAGCTCTTTTTGAAAAACTGTGGAAGACCGATAAAAGATATTATTCAACTCCTGCAGCATGGAGACTACGAAAAGTTTGAAGTTGAAAAGTTAAAAAGACTGAAAGAAGTTCTTCCACAACGTGACGAGGCTTGTTGACATTCTCTTGAAGTCTTCAAAATTTAGACATGTTTTTTAATCATCTCAAATTAAAAACAAAACTAAAAAAAGAATTACGATTAAACATATATCTTTAAACACTTTATTTTTATTTTACAGATTGAATTTTTTCAGAATTTTGAAGGAAATGCTGAAAACCTTGAAGACGCCGAAAAGTTTCTTTTTTACATGACACATCTTCCAAACCATGAATTTCGAACTGAGGTTCTTATTCTGAAGGCTGATTTTAACGCACAACTCAAAACAATAAGTTCACAGTCTGATTTTTTTCTAAAAACTTGTGATCTAATATGTGAGGATCAGTCACTGAAGATTTTTCTCCGATACGTTTTACACACAGGAAATTTCTTGAACAAAGTACGTATATTCTCATCTTTATACTATATTTTTATTCTATAAGAATCGGATCCATTAAAAAAATTTCAATAATAAACAAACAATTATGTATGTACGCTTTGCATGTATAAAACGACAACTGATAATGCCTTTGGTTGCAAAAACATTATTGAATACACTCAGATTATTCCTAAATATAGGGAAGTAAATTTGAAAATGCACGGGGAATTCGTATACCTTCTCTTAAGACCCTAATGGACACCAAGTCAAGTAGTACCTGCAAAATATCTTTCCTCCATTACTTGGTGGAAACATCGGAACAAGGGGATCCAGGTGCCTTGAAGTTTGTAGAAACCTTGCAGGAGCTTCTAGAGAACGCGTCAAGGTAACGAATTTGATTTTTATTAGCACGAGGCATTTTTGTTCTTCTAGTTTCCTCAATATATCGGTCACATCGATTTTGTTTTTGAAAAATAATGATTCTATTATCAGGCAGTGGATATTTTACACTGTTTCTTCAAGACATTTTAAGAACCATATTTAGAATAACGTTCTAGAGCTTAAAACTTTTTGAAAGGTTTCCGATGAATGGTATAACTGATGAATTTAATCAGCTTAGGAAGATGGTTAAAAGACTTAAACAAAAATGTGAACACACGGAAGATGAAGTGAAAACACAGTTTACTGATTTCTTACAGGTAGGGATCAGGATAAGCTTGTCTCAAACCAGCTATAAGTGTAAAATATTAATTATAAAATTGTGAAATGATTTTAGAAACGTAAGGAACTGAAGAAAATTATATTAATTCAGCTTAATGATAACAAAAAGTAAACAAAATGCAACATTTTAAAGACTTATTGGTCATTTTTCTGTTTTTCATTTTATTAGTTACTTAAAAATTGCTAGTACATTTACTTTGAAGATCTGTAATGTTGAACAATAAAAAGAAATAAAAAACAGACTTTGTGCATACGTTCTCCCTTTTTACCCTATATTTGAGTAAAAAGACCAATTGAAATAACAAAAGTGACATCAAATTACACCACCATTGATAGAAAGCTGATGCTCAAATGGATGAGGCAGATGGCATTAAAGAGAGAATGCATAAACAGTCTACACGTCTCGCTCAATATTTTTGCGAAAATGAAAAGAACTTCAACCCAGATGAATTTCTGGTTGCTTTCAAGGATTTCTGCGAGAATATTAGAACCTGCAAACGGGTATAAAAGATATATTGTGGAATAACTAATTTTCATGGAGGTTTAATTTACGTTGTTTTCGAGGTATGGAAAGACCCTTTAATTTATTACCACCACGAAATTCAAAATTTTAAATGCATTACAACAAAATATTCTCCAACCATGAAATCAAGTCCCTCAAAACAAATATAATTTCCTCAAACCTCGAAAATTTGACCCCACGAAAATATATGATTTTACAGTATATTCTATGACTATGATTAAAATCTGATGAGATTTTTTTTGTTCTTTTTGTTTTTTTTGGCCGGTTTCTGGTTTTCATCAATCAATATAAGACTGAATGATTTTCTCAAACGTAACGAAATTATTTTCAGGATATCCAACAGAGAAAAGATTTAGAAGTTATGATCGAAAGACGTAGAGGTTATTGCTTTTGCCTTTCTATGCTTTGAATGTTGATAGTGCTTATAAAATCCCCTGGTGTATATTTCAGCTATAAACCATCCAAACATTTTTTTATACTGAATGTCTCATTGATATGTCGACGAAAGATGGATATTTTCGTTAGGAGTACATTCTGAAAATCTTTTAAACTCGCCCACCTATTTTTCTAAAGAGAAAGGTTCGAAAAAAAAAATCACTGACCTGTTTTTGTATGATTGATACTCAGAGAGATCTCTTGCTTTACGCTAACTGCATTCGCAAGCATTTTTTTGGTTTCATTTAACTCTTATGGGATGCAAGCTGGACTTTACTAACGTCGAGTTTATTCAGCTTTCTTTCAAAAGTTCAACCCTCGTTATGAGAAATCTACAGCAAACAATACGCCCCCCCAAAAAAATGCACGTAACAAATTGATTGATAATATTATTGTGTTGAAAATACTAATACAGTCAAACTTGTTTTAAGAGGCCACCATTGGGAAGTCTGGAAACTGGCCACTCAAGACAGGTGGCCTCTTATTCCAGTTTGCCCCGAAAAGGACAATTGGTCAAGAAATAAACAACATTAAGCACTACAGTTTAATTGATTAATCATAATCAAACAGTTCAATTTCACAAAAGCTTTTCATGTGTATATATAATAAATAAAGCTCATTTAAAAAGAATATATTAAAGAATTCGAAATGTTTAAGGTTTTGTGTGTGTTTCTGATCCTACATATTAGTTAAACATCTTGCATTCATTAGTGTGCTTTTGTTACATTGAATTATTAAAAAAAATTCTTTTAATTTTCATACATACAGTGCCTGACTATTATCCTTTTTATAAAGAAAAAAATACAAAAAATACAGTTTAATGGTAAATAAAATAAATCATAGGAATTTAAGTAAAAATATGTCAATAAACATTTTACTTACGTATGTTAAGAAGATAGTCAGCAGTGTAACCCCCCCCCCCCCCCCCAACTTAATCAATCGGTAACTAACTTACTTGCTGAAGTTTATAAAGTCTGATTAATTTTATTGTTTTTTTGCTGTCGTAATTTCTATATCAAATACACAGACACACAAATAAAATTAACCAGTTGACCAGAGATATGTATTTACGCAGTTGAAAATCATTCCATAACACAGGTGTGAAATGCAGTAGAGCGTGACTAATCCCTATCGACCCTCTCTTGATAGTGAAATTCACGAGATAATCATGCCATATGAAGCACTTTGTTTTTACAAGAGTAGCAATTAGGGCTTCTACAAGAAATCAAAATCTAAAAGGTGTGAATTTCTTTAGCTAGAGGAAAGTATCAATTGTAATAAAATTCTGTTAATTTTTCAAGCGGCGATCTTGAAAAATAATTACAAATTGATCCAACAGGACAAATATTATTTTTTTCATAAAGGCAAACAGAGTTCAGCGTATCTAAAAGCAATTTCTTTAATTGCATTTATAGGTTAAATTGACTATCGCGGATATAATTACTCAAGCCAACACGTTTAAAAGATGTGATAGAATCGCAACAAGTGAAGAAATGGCCGCTTATTACAGTGTCAATAAGGCTGTTGGGAGAGGATTTGAGTGGCCGCTGGCCGCGTTACACAGGTGGCCGTTTATTCCAGTTAAAATATATAGTAAAAATCATCGGGGGGAACTGAAAGTGGCCGCTGACTGCAAGTGGCCGTTGATTTCGGGTGGCCGCTAATACAAGTTTGACTGTATTTGATTAGATAAAGTGATTGATTTGTAACGTTGCACTCAGAAAAAGCAACACACTTTTCGAGTGGTAAACAAAGATTATTTCCTCTACGTGTTAATTATGCGCTTACTGTTCGCTGTAGAATACTCCAAAAAAAGCAGTTGTGGACTTGAAAGAATTAAACAGAGTTGACGTCAATGAGAGCTTGCATCCGATGTAGCTTAATTGAATACAGGAATCAGGCAAAATAATGCTAGAGAGCCCAGATCAATATGACGAAATTTTCGTTGATCAAGAACTCTCCTAGAATCAATCAAATAATAAAGAGGTCAGTAAATCTTTCTCGATGTTTTCTTATTCAGAAAAACAGATCTAGAAGCAGGGAGTTTAAAAGCTTTCAAAACTGTAAGACTTTCTACGATTTTTTGTTTGCTGACATCTTAAAGCAATAAGACATTCAGTATGATAATAAAAGTGCCTCTTCTGAGGCATCCACACAATGTCAAGGGTTTATGATTTTGCAACTCCACATGGTTTGTGTGCAGATCCGAAATGACAAACCCTTGACATTGTGAGGATGTTTCTGGGGGTAACAGTTGAAATAGACACCCCAAGAAAATCATTGACAACCGACTTTTATAGTGTTGACCTATGCTAATAATATATATACTGTATTTAATTTTGCTGATTTTATCTAGGTTCTTGGAATCCCTGTACTAGAACCCAGGACAAAGAGTCGAGAGAAAAAGCATCTACTTTGTATTAACAGACAGAAACAATGACAAAATGTGGCAAAAAAGAAAGTAACATATTATTTGTGAACAAATAAACACAGGCATACAAATGCGAAGCCAAATATTTTTTCCAAACTTTTGAGGTACTTCAATATTTCTACATTAAGATTGCTTGAGCTGGGATAAAGAACAATCTGTGTACAATTTTATCAATGTGTGAAAAAAAAAAGATTAATAATTTGTGTTAAAGCGTCAGAGAGCATTGTACTTAAGGACGGATGATGCAAACAAAATAATTGGAAGATTACAACTTTAATCATTTTTATATAAGTAAATCAAACAAGTTTATCCATATAATTTTAATTTTTTAATTCAAAGTTTCCACAATGAAATTTGAATTGACAAAAATTGATATAGATTATGAAGGATGGTTGGTGAAAGGTACAATTTTGGAACATCATAGAAGGTTTACAATTTCTTTATATTATAGAAAATTATCAATTTTATGAATTACAAGAGACATAGACCCAAACATATTTACCAATCCAGACATCAATTTTTTGTTTGTATCATCTGTCATTAACTACAGATTAACTACAGATTGTATTTGCAAACAAGGCCATTGTTTCGACAGTAAAATTTGCGAAATGTTGAAATTCTTGATTTTGGTAATATTAATGTGTTTTCAAAATTTCAAAAAGTTATTTGGAGTTTGATTTAAATCACTTCTCAGAAGTAAAAAAATTAAATATCAAACTGTAGTTTTGATCTCGGCCCTGATATTACCTCGAGAGATCGGTACCATCCGAGTCCTGGTGTTTGTATCATATATCTAAAACCAGTTAATTTATTGCAAAGCATATTGATAATTGAAAACAGTACAGGATGGCTGTACATATCATTCAAAATAAAACTTTCAAAGGGAGCATTTCTCTTTAAAATTACAGGAATGGTCAATATTTTATTGACATCTTTACGCAGTTAAATTAAATTTAAAATATAGTTTTAGGAAGAACGAACTGTTTTCAAAGACGGGAATCAATACAATTTCTTGAATTTTTGTGCCTACTATTTATTGACGATATTAATCGTAAGCTAATGTTTTTTTAATGTTCTTCATTATTAAAAAAAAAAATTATTTATTGACATCAGCATGTTGATCAATACACATCAGATGGCAAAAAAAAAAAATAAACAATACAATTGGAAGCAATTCAATTTTACGCAATTCTTGATCATGTCTACACTATAGTCCCTAGATTTGTTTTCTCTGCATAAAGCACTTATCTCATTTACATAAACGTTTTGTTGTACTGTAAACACATGGGTTAACATTTTTATGGGATCAGTATCACAGTATATTAATCTGACATCAAAATGTTACAATATTGAAATAGAAAATTGTCATAATTATACAGGACAGTAAACTAATATGTTTTTCATTTTAAACCAATAATTTATAAGCACTTTTTCTTTGAGGATTATTGGTTTACAATAGCTGCGTGTTTCAATGAATGGTGAATATACAATGATTCTTAATTCATAAGCTGTGATCTTTCATGTTTTTTTTGGAGGAAACTTTAAGTAATCCTGCAATTTATCAATACAGCTTAAGATTTACTATAACAATAAAGTTTTCCCGAGTCAGAAAATAAGATTCTGCTCGATTGTTAAAGAGACTAAGTTCAGTTTTTGTCGAAAATTTGAATCCTTTTTTACCATGAAGTATAACCTTTTCTCAATGCTTACCCTTTGTCCTCTTTGAAAGCTGATACCATTATTATATTTTGTATTTGATTTCATATTTCTTAATCTATAAATGTGATATTTAAACATGTTTTCAAACCATAAATAGTAAATATAACGTGGGTAAGATCCTGCTAAATTTGATGTCTTTCTATGTACACCTAGAATATCTTTGAGAATATGATTTGGTATTTGGTCAAATGTTATGCTCAAAATCAAAAATAAAATCCAAACTTATCTTCACTGATGCTTATTTTTTTTTTTAGAGAAACTCGATGCATTGGTTTTTTTCCATATAAACTTGTAACTATCAATCTGTACAATATTTTTCCAAAATATTCATCAGACAATGTTGAAGCCCAGATGGAGATTCACAAATTAATACCAAGTCATCAGAAAAAAGTGATTTACAGGCATTGAATCTAAATATGCTGGTGAAGTTTCCGAATAATGTAAATAATCTTAAATAAAAAATCATCAATACATATATAAATGTAGGACTTAAATTCTCTTAGAGGATTTACCCCACGATTTACCCTAGATGATTAACTCATCAAGCTGTATTTTTACAAGAATGCATATAGAATAAATATTACAAAGAAGTTCATAAAAGTTCATAAAAGTTTTCACCAACTCCATTCTTCAACATTTAACAATAATTGTAGTTTATTTACATAAATAATGCTGTGTCAAAAGGATACAAGATACACATGCACTCATGTCAGAAAAGTGTTTCTAACATCCGCTACTTTTTCTGTTGCAACCAAGAACAGTGACATCTTGAATATATATTGTAAATCAACTTTTTTTTCGCGTGCGAAAAATATTCATGAGTTTCGCGACCTTACTTTTTAGTCGCGAATATTAATCATCGCGAACCATTAATTTTACTTTGTATTTGTAGAGAATGTTTCCTCATTTGCGAAAATTAATATTCGCGACTTGATTTCAATCTGGAGAATCGCGAATAAAAAATGACGCGATCATTAGTTGGTGTACAGTAATTCACCACGTGATTTGCTAGTGTCTTTCTGACATAATTTCTATGTATAAAAAATCTGTAATGATTATGACTAAAGGACTTTTACGAGAAGCATCGACTTTTACAGATGACGTTTTACTTGGACATTTAAACCTGTATCATCTAAGGAGGTACAGAATTGATAATGGATAAGAAAGCCTTTTTAATGGTCATAGAAATTGTGTCAGGGGCACTTGTTTTTTAGGGTAGGATGGATGTCGTTTTCTTCAATGACAACTTATTGAAAATTTTTTTCAAAGTGCGTACAAATTGGGACAAAATGAACGCACTTTGAAAAAAAATTTCAAAGTGCGTTCAAGGGACACAACGTACTTTGAAAAATATTTCAAAGTGCGTTAAGAGTGTACATAAACATTTTTACCTTGGGACATATAACGCAATTTAAAAAAAATATGTATAAAACAAAAAACTCTATACTTATATTTTAGTAATTGAGAGAATCAAGTTTTATTAATATCTTTCGAAAAACATTTTAATTTACCTGTATTCATTTAACCTTATTGGGAACAAGGAGAAGGCGAGTAAAAGGTCTCCTTTTTATACATTGCACATAGTTGTCGGTAGCAATTGTGTCAGGGGCACTTGTTTTTTAGGGTAGGATGGATGTCGTTTTCTTCAAGGACAACTTATTGAAAAAAATTTTCAAAGTGCGTACAAATTGGGACAAAATGAACGCACTTTGAAAAATATTTCAAAGTGCGTTAAGAGTGTACATAAACATTTTTACCTTGGGACATATAACGCAATTTAAAAAAAATATGTATAAAACAAAAAACTCTATACTTAGATTTTAGTAATTGAGAGAATCAAGTTTTATTAATATCTTTCGAAAAACATTTTAATTTACCTGTATTCATTTAACCTCATTGGGAACAAGGAGAAGGCGAGTAGAAGGTCTCCTTTTTATACATTGCACATAGTTGTCGGTAGCAAATTGAAAGTGGACACCCCCCTCAAAGGCAAGACCCGATTTTCAATGCCTACTAGTATATATCTTTGCAAAACATTTGATTTCCTAAGACCCCCCTCCCCTGCCGGTACCGATGCTTATGCTACACCCAAATATATGTATTTGCATAACTGGTATGACGTTTGAAAACTTTCAATAAATTTTAGTTTACATATAAAATGCATGCAAACTGCAAAACTTAACTAAAACATTTAAGAGAGATAGAATTTTCAAAGTATGGAAAAATCAAAATTACTCTTTCACATCCTGAAGTGACCTCATCAGCAAAGATTTATCAAACAGGTTCAATTATTTATCATACCCAAGATTTGCAAGAATACTGACCAAGCCATACATATTTTTTTCAAAGTGCGTTAATATGGTCGATATAAACGCACTTTGAAAAGAAATTCTATTTTTTCGAAGTGCGTTTATTTGGTCCAAAATTTAACGCACTTTGAAAAAAATTTTCAAAGTGTGTAATTTTTCAAAGTGCGTTGTAACAAATGTCCATCTCTGTTTTTGATCTTTTTAAAGGAGATAAAGATGTTCTCTGACCGATTCGGCGAGCTCGGAAAAACCCGCATCTCGAATGTATTTACATTACCGGAGTTAAAATATTTATACAAAATGGATTCATTAATGTCGAGGTTTATGAACGCTACATAACACATTTGAGGTTGTTTTTTCCATTGTCAAAAAGAAGTTGAAATTGAGATGTTGCTTGACGAAAGTCGATGAATAAACATGATAACATATGGAAAAGTGATGTCGAGTAAGTAATTGATCAATTAAAAGATTATAAAACTTGTTTAGGCATTTTTGAACCGTTTTTTTTTACCACAATAGCATATTTGGTTACAAAACTTTCAAGATTCCAAACTTAAGAGAGTTCTATTTTCAGTTTAAAACCACATATACCGAAGAGACCTGGAAAATGTGTGAATGCGACGAATATAATTATTGCAAGATTCGACCTGGATCGATTTTATTTCATTTTAAAAAGGACAGAGTGAAAAATCCCTCCTTGGGCAAGAAATTATCGCAGCTAGCTATAGCAGCTGGAAACAGAAATTCACATGGACAAGTTTTCTCTGTATCTTCCTTTTGTGCTTTCTTCTTGCACAAATTGTTTTCCTCTTCATTAATGTCATTCAGTTTTATAACATGTTTTTGGCGAAGGTTTTGATTTCAGATAGAAATATCATTCTTTAAAAATGTAATTTTGAGTTAGTGTGTTTAAATGAACTGAATTGTATGTGTTAATAAGGACGATGTTTCTTGCTCAGGTAAATTACGTATAAATAAAGTTTAGATGTTTTTAAACTGGTCTGTGAAATCTATTGTGTCAAATTTTCAGATATATTAAATGGATATGATAAACCTGATTAAATACATTATTTAATCAAACTATTTCTAATCGAATATAAACAATATTTTTATCTTTGAAGGTGGGCCGTGCTATGTATCACATTTAATTGATGAGCTACACGAATCCTGTGTAGAAGGTATGTATAATGTCTATCGATAAAAATCATTACAAATAGAATATTGGCAAAAAAAATTATAATACTATACAATTATTGCTGTTTTTTTTTTAGGTCAATACATTAATTTAGCCATCTGAGAAGTATAATATTCACCGAGCCCGAAGGGAGAGGTGAATATTGTACTTCGAAGATGGCTAAATCATTGTATTGACCGAAAAATAGCAATAACTATTTTATTACATGTTTCACTGATAAAATGATACAGCTCATTACTTGTTTGCATTTTATTAAAGCAATGTGAGCTACATTTTTTGAAAATTTATTTTGCTGTAAAAATGCTTTATTATGATTAATTTGTGTTATTTGAACCCTTATGATTAATAAAACCAAAATAAAATTTCACATTGTTTCAGGAGAAAATTTTTTGTACGACCGAATATATAGCATTATTTATGAAATCAATATTGTACAGGACGACAATAATGTGATTTTGCTTCAATTATTGCTTATAAAAATTTCTCCCACAGCAAATACGAACAAAAGACGTTCGTTTATAAATATACTATTTTTCTGTCATTGAAATCGTTAAATAATAATTCGCAACAAAATTTTTTCCATGTCAAATTTGCAGCTCATATTGCTTTAATTAAGTCCTAGCCAAATACAAGAGAGAAGCAGAACTAAAATGTGAATAAACCTTACCAGTCGTATCAATTTGAAATGTTTTTTTAAAATCAATTTTAGTTGCCATGAAAGAAATATATAATGTCAATCTTTCTTTAAAGGGATAGATTTTGAAAAGAAGGAGAAATATCAGGGAAAACTGACTGTCAAAAAGTAAAAAAAAATTGTTGTTCAGTAAAAGTGTTGGAGGGGGGTCCCTGCATCCCCTCTTACCACCCTCACCCTAAAATATGTATTCGCTTATGTTTTGTTCACATGAAAAAAAATCATAGTCGTTTAAATAGCTTTTCAAAACAATTTGTATCAATTTGGAATTTTCCAATCTATTTTTAGATCAATGTAGAGGAAATAAATCCTTGTATTGACCTGGAACGTCACGTGCAGGTCAATACAACATAGTATTTTTCTAACATAGTTGGATCTCAGCCAATCAGAGAGATGGAAATTATTCAAGCAAATAATAATTAAATTTATTTAAATTCATTTTCTTCCGACAGTTAACATGGCATCAGAAATAGGTATCAGCGCTCAGGTTCAGGTGGATAGATGCGCTGAATGTAAACAACCCTCTGTGTGTACATGCTCTATATGTAACGCTAAAATGTGTAGAAAACATATTAATTCGCACATGGATAAGATTCATATGCTATCAGAGAACGATTCTCACAATACAAAATGTTCTCTACATGTGAGAAACACGCTTAAATCTTTCTGTAGAAGTTGTTTTGTGCCTCTCTGTGATGAGTGCGTGACGGATGGAGGTCATGTTGCCCATGAAAGAAGTGAACTAGAGGCTGTCTTAGAATTCCTCAAGGGAGCAATATCCAATGAAAACACAGAATTAACCAACTGCATAAAACCATTTTACCAAAAGATTTTAGACACTACTGAAGAAAAATTTAAAAACGTTCCACTTATCTACGAAAAAGTAAAGAAAAATGTGGAAAAGTTTGGGAAAATATTGCACAGGGAAATTGACAATGCTGTAGATCATATGTATATTTCCTTGGCTGATAAAGAGAAGAACGACAAGAAAGAGCTAGAGAATCAAAAGAATACATACTTAAAAAGATTAAACGATTTAAATGAAACTATCGCGCAAAACAAATCATTACTTAGCTCAACAAATTCAAAAGAAATTGCAAATTTTAGTTCTTGTATTGAATACTTTCGTCTCAATCCAAGCCAAGTGAAACTGGAATTACCAACCTTTACCCCAAATATCAACAATCAACAAATTGTTCAGCACTTTTGGGGGAAATTTTATACACTCCTGAGACAAGCGTTGTCCCTGATTTAAAATCGGACCATGCAAAACAGATGAAAATGCAATTATTGAAGCAACCGGGTGTTTTGAAAATCCTTGAAAACGAATTACCCTCAGATTTCCGCGATCATAAATTATACAGTTTTCTTGTTTAAACTCAGAAACAGTTCTACTTGGTGGAAACAGCAATGTACTTTTTGAAAGAACATTATATTACAATGACTTGCAACAGTTTCAACCCATTCATATCACTTATACGGGATTCTATTTTGCTTTGTCATCCACTGGAGCTTTATTTTATTCAGACAGAAAGGATAAATCTGTGAAAAGAATGAAAAATCGTACATCTAATAAAATTTCCACGTTTCTAAAACTTGAATCATGGGAACCAAAAGGGTTAACCATGACTCGCTATGACCATCTCCTTCTCTGCCTATTTAAAAGAAAGCAGTCCAAAGTAGTGCAATATGCTCAAACTGGACATATTGTACAGGAAATCCAATACAGCAAAGGAAAACTTTTATACGAGCATCCAATGTTTATCTGCTGTAACGGAAATGGTGATATTTGCACGGCAGACCACGAAAAACAAGCGATTATTGTTGTCGATCAATTTGGCGTCTTCAAATTTTCTTATAATGGCCACAATCCACTAAAAAGTAGTAAAAACTTTACTCCTAGCAATATAGCTACAGATCATCTTTGCAACATTGCAATCACTGATCTAGAAAACCATCAGATCCATCTTTTGGACAAATACGGGGAGTTTCTTCGGTTTATAATTCCTGATGCGGGAGTTAAATATCCTAGAGCCATTGCCATTGACAAAGATGGAAAAATGTGGCTTGGAGAGGGTAAAAGTGGATGTGTGAAAGTATTACAATATTTGAGATAATTTCATATATATTTATCTGAAATGAAATGGTACATTTTGTAAATTTGTTAAAGGCAAATAAGCTTTAAGCTTAAAGACCAAACATTTGTAATTTCTTGAAATGTTTATAGTTTATGTATGACAGAATGAAAGGTTAGGTTTTAGTCCTAAAACCATCATTCTAATACATTTAAATAAAATTCTTTCTCATTTTTTTTTATAAAATTACAAAGATATAAATCTAAATGTATAATAGAATAATTTTTGTAAATGAGGCAAAATAGGACGTTCAGTTTACCTACAAATGAATTTAATCAAGGGTTTCAGTTGTGAATCATTAATACCAACTTTTAATCAATTCCATAATTAAGGCATGGACATGTGTGCATGTAGGTTTTGTGTGGAAAACACAACTGATACTGATCATAGAGATTTCCTTAAATAGCGACATATTAGCGAATCAGAGCATGATGCACATTGTCACAGAAGATTCTCCAAATATATTTTTCTGTTATTTAAAATTACTTTCACTTTATCGTTTGTTGTTGTGGAGATTTAATAATGGCTCATATAGAGAATTTAAAGTAAAAGATTGCACATTAAAGGATATGTTGATGTGTTGGTAGTATAATTGTGATTAATTTTATTCATGATATATGCCATTTCGGATGGCACATAAAATTTTGTAGGGGTGAGCCTGTTGTCAAGCGACCCCACCGTTGATGTTGTAATTCGCTTAATTGACTACTGTGGCCAGTATCAGCCATCCAATAAACAAAAAAACTTTAAAAGTATGTTTTTAAATTCTGAATCAATATAGCCCTGCATAGCAAGGACTTGTGTGCTGTAGTATGGGTATCTGCACGGTACAAGTCATACTGTCTTTGATAATTTAAGAGGTTTCAATTGCGATTAAAACTCATTCCATAATTGAAGTAAGGACATATGTGAATGTAGTTTTGTGTGGATAACACAACACATAACACATAGATAACTCTTAAATGTTTTGTAAATAAAAGTCATAACACCATGCTTAAAGTAATATAGACATTTCTTGACGTATTGTTAATACAGTGGCTGCTCTTACAAAAAAATTCTGTAGGGAAATATATATAGTTTATTATAGTACCTATACTTAACTAAAGTGTCCTCACTTTGATTTACTACGAGGGGTGATCAAAAAGTTAGCAAACTATCTCTATATTTACAAAACCACAATTCAGATCAGAATAAAATTTGGCAAACATAGAGTCATGCACATGGTCTATAAATAGCATACGAACTGAAATGTTTTGCCCCATGTTTGTGACATCACAATCTGAATATGACGTTATTTAAATCACTTAAAACAAAAAAAAAATGGTTGACTCCGTCGTGTTCCAGCAATTTAACGACCGGCTGTAAAATAATAAACGTACACACATTAAAAAGTGAAAAAATATTACCGCCCAACGTGGGGCTCGAACCCACGACCCCGAGATTAAGAGTCTCGTGCTCTACCGACTGAGCTAGCCGGGCTGATATATTACCTTTACTTACGTAACAATCTGTCACATATACATTTTTTATAGTTTATGAAGACAAAAGACTTGCCAAAAGTTTTGTCATTAATTGTATTGATTTTTTACAATCGTCAACTTCCCTTACCCCTTCATCACCTGCAGGCTGAGTTTATATATCTCAGTTGATTCGATATGCAAGAGCATGCTCTACGTATGAACAGTTTCTAAAACGAGGTAAATTATTGACAAACAAATTGATGAAACAAGAATATCAGTAGTCTCGTTTAAAGTCATTAATTCGTAAGTTCTTTGGTCGATAGAATGACCTTGTCAGCAAATACAATTTACCATTGAGTTTAAATGCTGACCGACGTTTTTCATACTAATTGTTAGTCCATTATTTATACACTGTTTAGAGGTCAATTTTTTCGTTATTTCCTGATCATGACAAGGAGCAGACGGCGGGTGTGACCGGTTGGCAGGGGATGCTCACTCCTCCATGGCACCTGATCCCACCTCTGATGTTTTAAGATCCGTGTTTGCTCTGCTCCTATTTTGTATTTTTTATGGCCTTTTGATCTTGAATTTTGTTCGTTTTCTCAATATGTTTCATTTAGCGAAGGAAGGAAGATGTTTATAAAATGATGTTTGTTCTGTTTCCCGGTGCAAGGAAGCTGTGAAAGAGAAGTGTCCTTTGTGAAGCAATTTGATATGAAAGATCGTCAAATTGCAGTTAGAAAAATACTTGAATATCTTAACAATAATATATCTATTAAATACGTTTAGTTTAGACTTAAAACACATAAGATATTATAAAAAGAAGGTACCCATACCTTTTCCACATTGAATATACGACGCCCCAAAGACAGAGGACTTGGGTTTTGATGGTTAACATGCTCATTCTGGAAAAAGATATCATTATCCATCCATACTATTCAGAAATTATTCAGAAATAATTTCTGACATATTGACTGCTTTTGTTTGGCATGGTAAGAAATATAAGAGTCGGAAAATTTCTAAGCTTCTGTGACAAAATGCTACGGAACGGAGCATGTCACCTGACCGCCTATATCACATCTGCGAATCTACAGAACGGTTGCAAATGCGTGTTAAAATCGGAGAGGACTAATTTGAGGAAATTTTCGACGCTGAAACCCTATATCATTTCTTGTTTGGAAGTTATTTAATTAGTTCGGAAACTTTTTGATCACCCGTCGTTTAGTGAAAACTTTGAAATTTTGATTACCATAGTGAAAGCTTTGGTACTTGGTCTCCGAAAAGTATGTAAATGTTGCCAATAAGGAACTCCAGCATCATAAATATCAACTTCGAATACAATTAACAAAGTAATTTTGTTGACGACCAATCAAGAAGGAGGAAAATTTCGAACCTCCGGTTGAAGAAGCCGTTGTTTATGATATCAAAAAAGGTTTTAATTTATCATGAGAAATGGTTGAAAAACGGGTTTTAAAAATTGACATTTTGATTATGATGACTTTTTGAAAAAAAATGCAATTTTAATTTTTTCTAAAAGTTCTTCAGTCTCATTTTTCCACTATCCTTTGGAAAAAGTGAGACTGAGATAAAAAGTGAGCTCATCTAAGTTTGATGGCCCCTAGGCCTGTTTAGGTAGAAATGGTATATTGTTTCAAAAATAAGGTATTTTAACGAATAAATTGGAGTGTATGAAATGGGTTGATTATACAATTGATAAAAGATCTAAGATCAAACTAAGAGGTCATGGTAGGTGTAAGCGGTCGAGAGGGGATGCTTACTCCTCCATGGCAACTGAACCTGCTTCTGATGTTTCTATGGGTCAATATTTGCTCTGATCTCAATTTGTTTATGTTTTTATTTATTTGATATTTGAGTATAATAAATGTTCATTATCTTCATAGTTCATTTGCAAAGCAATGTTTGAATTTGAAGTGCATATTATTAAGTTTCAGTTAGATTAAAAATAGATGCATGTAAGCAAATAGAATTTCTTTTTATGAACAAAGATTTTTTTTCCTAATTGTGCCAAATACACACAAAAATAAGGGTCATTTTTCGATATTTATAAATTAATTGAGTTAAATCCTCTGTCTTTAAATCGAGCTTCGGAGCTTAACATGTCTCGTATTAAATATGTCATACAGAACCTATAAAGATTAACTTACACTCAACATGTCTTTTTTTTTCTTTTCAAAGCGTAACTCCTCGAGTCAATTAAAAACAAAACCAAACATTTTAATAAATCACGAGCAGTTACATTCCCGTTTCAACTGATCGCTTATCTGTTTAATACACTTCATATCAGTATCATATTTTTATGGACTTTATCATTCTGACCCAAGAAGCGTTAAGAAGTAAGTGTATCTGTTTTTACTATCAATCTGTAAATGAATGAAATAAATGACAAAAGCTTTTTGATAATTCAAGAAATAATGATTTTTTTTCTTTTTTTCTTAGGTCACAATATTTGTTAAATATGTCTGAAGTAGGTGTAGGAGCTCAAGCTCCATTAATAAAGTGTTCCGATTGTTGTGAACCTTTTGTGTGTACATGCTCTATATGTGACACTAAATTGTGTAGAAAACACATGAATACCCACATGGATACAGTTCACATGCTATCTGATGGTGCCACCGATAACACAAAATGCCCCATTCATTCACAAAACTCTCTAAAATGCTTCTGTAGAACGTGTAGCCTCCCTTTATGCTATGACTGTGTTACGGATGGCGGCCATGTTTCCCATGAGAAAAGTGATCTAGAGGCTATTTTGGAATTCTTTAAGGAAGTAATTGCCAACGAAAATCAAGAACTGATAAATCACATAAAGCCATTTTATCAAAAGGTATTGGACAATACAGAGGAAAATCTGAAGAAAATAGCGATGAGCTGTAAAGACGTTAAAACAGTCATCAGACAGATGGGTGATTTTTTAAATAAAGAAATTGAGAAGGCGGTTGAAAATTTATGTCAGACTATAGATAAAAAAGAAAAGGAAGAAACAGAACAGCTATTGAGTCAAAAAGTTACATATTCGAAAAGAATTTGCCAAATAGATGATACTGTTGCAAACAATAAGCAGTTGACGACTTCCAAAAATCCTGTGGATATAGCATCTTTTACCTCGAGCACTGCTTACTTCCATGTAAACCCTAGCCTAGCGAAAGTACAGTTTCCTCAATTCACACCGAATGAAAACTGCAAAATAATTCAAGAAACCATTTTGGTACTTTTAGGAAATTTTACTTGCCATACCCCAGACTTTGAGGTGCCTGATTTAGTATTTGACAATGCTAAATGTGTGGAAATGCAACTTCTTGAGAAACCAAAGATTCTGAAAAGTCTCAAAAATGAATTTCCTGTCGATAAAAATAATCACAAATTATACAATTTGTCTTGCATAACCTCGGAAGAAGCTCTCATTGGTGGAAACAGCAAATCACTTTTCTTAATGAAATGTTCTTCCGATGTTTCTAAACAGTTCAAGACTGTCGAAATTACTTGTGAAGGTCTCCATTTTGTGGCATCATCCAAAGGGATTCTTTTTTACTCAGATAAAACGGATAGGTCTATTAAAAGGATTGCCTCAAAACAAATTTCTACTTTCCTGAAATTTGAAAAACTGGAACCGAAAGGATTAAGCCTAACCTCCTCTGGTCATTTGCTTGTCTGTCTTTACCGACGAAATGGGTCCAAGGTCGCGAGGTACAATAAAAATGGACAAATTGTGCAAGAAATCCAATACAATACCAATCAAATGCTACTTTATGAACATCCCAAGTTTATATGTTGCAACAGAAATGGCGATATTTGTACAGTAGACTATGTAAAACGAACCGTTATTGTCGTTGATCAATTTGGTATCATGAAATTTTCCTACACTGGTCGCAGTGTTCTCAAAAAAAGCCAACCATTTAGCCCATGTGGTATAGCTACAGATCACCTTTGCAACATTTTAATAACCGATCTTGAAAACAACAAGATTCATCTTCTTGACAAATATGGGAAGTTTATTCGTTTTTTGGAACCAGATACAGGGATAAGGAGTCCAAGAGCCATTGATATTGACAGTGAAGGAAAATTGTGGTTTGGTGAGGGGCAAACTGGAAGCGTTAAAATTATTCAATATCTGAAATAGGAATAACTCATATTTGTGAATCCCCCAAACTTATTGAAAATGTAAAGGTTTTCATTCATATTGCTATTATACTTTTTAATTATTTGCATTTATTACAGACAATGATATTTTAATCAATATGATAAAAAGAAATAAAACTAATTAAACATTTCAAGTGTCAATTTTCTTGTACTATTTCCCTGATGTGATGTATAAAGATATCACATTTTAAATCATTTTGCATCATAAACCATCAATGCAAGGGCCCATATATGCAATGAAGGATATGGAGATAACGAACAGCAATCAATATCAAAGTCCATAAAACAATACAAAACAGGAACAGAGCAAACACGGACCTCCAAAACATCAGAGGTGGGATCATGTGTCATGGAGGAGTAAGCATCCCCTGCCGACCGGCCACACCTGCCGTGTGCTCCGTGCCATGATCGGGGAATAACGATGGACTAACAATTAGTATGAAAAAAATTTCAGTCAGCATTTGACTCAATGATAAATTGTATTTGCTGAAGTCATTGTATCGACCATAGAACTTACGAAATGATGGCTTTAAACAAGACTGCTGATATTCTTTTTTCCCATCTTATATGTCATTAATTAACTTCTTTTGAGAAATTGTTCATATGTAGAGCCTGCTCTTGCGTATCGAATCAACCGAGATATATACACTCTGTACGCAGGTGATGAAGGTACATTGCTGCATAAGTAAGGTAAGTTGACGATAGAAAAGTTAAAGTCATCACGTTTATTATAGAGCTTGGTTGTAAGATTACATTTAACGTCTTTTTCAAGTAATATATCCAAGTATGAAACAGATGGTTCAGACTCTGTGGTATCTATTATCTCAAGCTCACCATAGGCCAGGATATTAATATATCGTATCGACATGGAAATGGAAATTACCATTGCTACCAATGACAACACGTCGTCGATATATCTAAATGTCAAGAGGGTAAGAGGGCTGAGATGGCAATAGATATGGATTTTACATGTAATATATACATGTACCTGTACATTTATTTTTTAAATATATTCAAAAATGGTATCATTCACATCCACTTAAAGTCATTTAAAAATGTTTCGTGCCTTTTTTACCCATTTTTTAAAATTTTAATCTTACATCTTGAAAGCCAAATTTAGAAAATGTTAAAACTATGTCAGCACATTTTAGTACATAAATTTAAATTACATCTATATCTTAATTTTATCAATGAATTTATTTAATTCGCTTCTTCCTGTTTGATATGGATTTATGCACGCTGTCTGATATGAGATATAGATTTTCTGATTGGTCCTGATTTGGGCATTGCGAGGTCACTCTTATCGCACTGTGTTTAATTAATGAACTTCCTACTAGTTATACATATTAAAGATTAATAAAATAATATACATGTGTATATATGTGAAGTTCAGGTTTTGAATACACTTCACGTGAAAATACGGTCAAACATTACTGAAACAATGCTTTTTCACTCTGGTGTTTTACTGAGTATTAATTACTTTTTTTATTTTCTTAACTCTTCACTGAACTGAATTAGAACGAATAATTTTTTTAGACTGATTTTGGATATTTATATCTTATCTTTGATGGAAGAAAATATTTTTTTTTATTTCATGATTTCTTTTTAATTTTCGGGAGGGGTGTTTTTATGTGTCTAGATACATGAATCTAATAATATAAATGAAAGAAGGTAATAATTAGTACCTGTGATTGATTTAGCAAGTAATGTTTAGTTGGTGCAATTGAGATTTTTAATTTTAGTTTACTGCATGTAGTATTCAATGTAGCATTCAATTACTACATGCAGCATGCTGTACTCAAAACTTTACCACAAAAAACCTTGTCTCTAAAGTTGCATTGACTCTTTAAATTATACTTCGAACGTATTGATATAATGTATTTGATAAATATTTCAAAATAGCATTTAATGAAAAGTTTGACTTATTATCTACAGAAAGATCCCCTGAATTTAAAAAGTACTGTATTGATGTATAATTTAAGGTTTAAAAACAAAAGTATACTTTTAAACTAGAGGTACTGTGAGCGATGAGCTCACTAAATGATACCCCCCACCTCCACATAGTTATAATGGCAAAGTCCATGTTTTACTGTGGCCGTGAAACCCAAAATATGTGTCGGATCAAAACGTAAAATAGGAGGTGCACAATGGCAATATGTAATAAAGATTCTGTGAAAGTTTCATCAAATTTCATTCAGTGGTATGATAGGAGTTGCGAATAAGAGATGGGTACCCCAAAGCGTAACAGACGGACGGACGTACAGACGGACGGAATTAACGATTACTATATACCCTCCCGCTTTTCAAGCGGGGGGTATAATCAAGGCTAAACATATCAAACTTATTATCCTGGTACAATTAGTATCAGATTGTTTCATCGTACTAGTATTTTATTTTCAAACTAGTACGTATATACATGTAGGTAAGATAGGATGTTCACGATACACATATATGTGTTAGGCATCGTTTTTTATATTAATTGCCATTTAGTAATATAACCTATTCGAATACAATGGATTCCATATTTTTCACGAGAACTTAATACAGCAAGATACCATTAACTGTTTGACGTCTAATCGCGAGAACAATAATTCGTAAGGGGACTGTTGATCATGAGATTTTATAACCCTGCTAAAATTAATATTCAACAAAAATGATAATATGATATCGTCGTCCATTGTTTACTCAAGCTAATGTGTATTCAATATAAACCTTACTTTATCGGTGAAATTTGTGTTGTATATATAAGGTTCTGATTAGCTCAGTCAGTCAGCTTCCCTTAATCCTGTAATAAAGGTAAGATTTTTTCATCCTTCATGCTTCCGACCCATATTAGGGCTTTATTTTCTTCCCTTTAATATCAATCTTTCTATTAAATACTATGATATTGTTTCATATCATTTTAGAGTAGAAAAGAATTTACGACGAGAAATTTTCAAAAATTTATTACCGTAGCAGTTGTCAATTTTTCTCTGAAAAAAAGTAAATTTTTGAAAATTAAAATTGAATTCTAAGAATTTCAATAAATGCTGCGTTGGAAATATGTATTTCAATATTAAGAATAGAACAATGATTGATAAATATCTTTTCATCGGATAGAGTTTTGAATTAATTTTTATGAATTAATCAAAGGTGATAAACTCTTTAGCATAATGTATTAAAATAGGTTTTGTTCCACTCTTACATACTGACTCTAAAACGTATGTCTTAATATAAAATAATAAGTATTCAGTCTAAAAATCTTATGTGCATTCAATTCCATTAAATCTGGGGGCGATATGGGTTGAATACCTTAAAATATGTTGTCAAATAGAGTATTTTCTAAGAGTGGAAATATGTTTTTACAAATATTTTTATTTAATATTTCATGAAAATATTACCTAAATGGCGTCATCAGATGTCTCCGCTCAGGTTCAGGTGAACAGCTGCGCCGATTGTAAAGAACCATCCGTGTGTACCTGCTCCATATGTGACAATAAAATGTGTAGAAAACATATGAATATCCACATGGATACGGTTCATAAGTTATCAGAGAACTATTCTGACAATAAAGAATGCTCTCTACATGTCAGAAACCCATTAAAATGGTTCTGTAGAAGTTTTCGTCTGCCCCTTTGTGATACATGTTTTATAGGCGGAGGACATATTGCCCATGAAAGAAGTGAATTAGAAACTTTCTTGGAATTTCTTAAGGAAGCAATATCAAATGAAAACATAGAATTGACAAATTGCGTAAAACCATTTTACCAAAAGGTTTTGGACCACACAGAAAAGTAATTAAAAGAATTAACGTCTGTCTATGACAGGGTGAAAAGGGATATTGAGAATTTTCGAAAATATTTGCATGGGGAAATCGATGTTGCAGTAAAAAATTTGCGTACTGTCCTGGACGAGAAAGAAATGAAAGATAAAGATGACTTACAAAAACAAAAGGAAGCTTATTCTGAAAAAATGAAGAAATTAGCTGACACTCTTTCGCAAAATGAAAAGTTATTTGGCTCGAAGAATCCAAAACACGTGGTGAATTTTAGATCTAGCATTGAGAGCTTTCATTCGAATCCTTGCCAAGTGAAACTCCAATTACCCTCCTTCCCATCAAATATGAATGATCCAAAAATTCAAGAAAAGGTTTTGGCACTTTTTGGAGAAATTAACTATACTTCTGATAAATGTACTACTCCTAATTTAGAATTGGACAACGCCCAAATGATTGAATTGCAACTACTAGACCAGCCAGATGTTTTAGAGTCCTTAAAACGAGATTTGTCCCTGATTCCCTCGATCATAAATTACAGTTTGTCTTGTATAAACTCAGAAACAGTTCTAGTCGGTGGTAATGAATTTGTGCTTTTGGAAAAACATACAAAAGAGATTCAAGGTATTTTCAACCTGTAGAAATCACGTGTAAAGGGTACCACTTTACTTTATCTTCTGATCGTGCGATATTTTACTCATATAAAGGAGACAATTCCGTGAAAAGGTTAGATAATCGTGTGTCTATTACCATTTCTACGTTCCTAGAATTTGATTCATGGACACCAAGAGGTTTAGCCATGATCCCTTATGACCACCTACTCGTTTGTTTGTATAGAAGCAAGCAGTCCGAAGTAGTGCAGTATGCTCAAAATGGAAATATATTTTAGGAAATCCAGTTTAGCAATGGTCAACTTTTATATGAGCATCCCATGTTTATCTGTTGCAACAAAAACGGTGACATTTGCACAGCAGACTATGAAAAACGAGAAGTTATTGTTGTGAATCAATTTGGCGCTTTTCTATTTTCTTATAATGGCAGCACGCCAGCAACATCCGTCAATACCTTTACTCCGTGTAATATGGCTACAGATCACCTGTGCAATTTTGCAATCACCGATTTCGAAAATCACAAGATCCATCTTTTGGACAGATACGGAAAATTTCTTCGATATCTAAACCCAGATGCGGTAGTCACTCATCCTAAAGCCATTGCTATTGACAGGGACAATAAAATGTGGATTGGGGAAGGAAAAAAGCGGAAACATCAAAGTCTTGCAGTATTTGAAATAACGTATGCTGAGTATACTAAACTGGGTGTCTGTATGTAACATTTTTTAGTCATTCATTAACAAACTTGGATTATTTTTTCAATATGTATGATTTTAATATTTGGAAAATGAAAGAGGAAAAGTCAAATAAATTAAGACTATGCGCACGATTTTGGTGTCACTTTCGGTAACGTCAAAATGAGGTTATTTAACTTCACGTTAGAAAAGAATTAATTTGGCGTTACTTTCTTACTTACTGTGAAATCACTAATTTTCGTAGGGGTTTGATTTTCGAGTCATGACGATACCTACGAATTTATGCCCACCACGGAATGTAAATTTTCATGTGCACAACTACTAAAAAGTTCTTCAACCACGAAATCATATCCTCTCGAAACAACATTTTTTTCCTCAAACCACGAAAATTTTACCCCAGGAAAATATGTGATTTTACAGTACATTTATTATTAAGGAAAAATTAAAACTCTGTAATGTCGTCAAATATATACAATGCAGTTCATTGAAAACATTCTCTGCAATTGTGCATGCATAATGCGGGAAGGAAATATGTGCATAATTTGCCGCATGCAATAAAAGTGCGGTAGAAATTATAAAAATAGTTTTACATCGCGTTTTAAATTTAACCGCTTTTTATTGAATTGAGATATATTCAAAATGATTTCAAAAAAATCTGATACTTAATCTGAATCACTACCTCCAACCCCTCCAACCCCCCCCCTCTTATTCAATATTGTACTACCGAATGTAAAGTGCCCGTGAACGCTTTGCCAGCATCAAATATAGAGTTGACACACTTTATTGTCAGGGGATCTTTTTATAAGCATATCTTTTACAAATTTTGGTGTGTGATTTTTTCTCATTTTCTAAATTCAAACTCTGAGTGATGAGTCTCTTGGACAGATTCTAACAGGGACATTTCAACCCCCCCCCCAAAACAAAACAAAACAAACAACAAAAATCAGCAAACACGCACAAACGAGGCTAAAATATGCAGTCTTTTTTTTCAAAATAAATTGTGCAAATATAAAGGAAAATGTTTTAAAAGTTCGAACTCAAATATAGGAGATCACTTAAATTGCAGTTAAGGAAGAGAGTTTGCAGGCTTAGTAAATTAACTTTCGTGTAAATCTTCATGAAATATATTTAGATGACGAACAGTATTTAAGTTCAAAAGTCCATTCAAACAATACAAACCAGGAAAAGATCGAGCAAACACGGGCCTCTGGAACAATAAAGGTGGGATCAGGTGCCATGAAGGCGTGAGCATCTTGACAAACAACATAAACAGTTGAAAAAATGGTGTGTCATTTCTAGCCCTACCAGCTCTCTCTCTGTGCGGAATTATTTTCAATTACTGAGTATTCAATATTTTATCCCCCGTGAATAAATTGAAGACAGTGCAAAAATCGGTTCTCAAAATATTTTAAGAACAATATGTAACACCATGTCGCATGGGAAGTTGTTCTAGTAACGCACTTGCTATTCGAGTAAGTTATCTTGAGAGGCTAATCAACACCAAGTCAAGTTCCTCCAAGAGAACTCTCCTCCACTTTTGGTGGAAACTGCGGAAGAAATGGAACCAGAGGCTCTCAGCTTTGTTGATACATTACTAGAACCTCTGCAAAAATCAGCAAGGTTTATATTCTTAATTTAAATCTTATCTAACTGAATAAAAAATTTAAAAAGTAATATTGATGACCATTGTAACCGTATAATTTTCTTTACTTGACAAGAAATATATTTCAATAAATAATGGTATTTCGTGCCAAAATGATACAAACAACTCATGAGGGTAAGTGATTAATGCTGAATGTATACCTTTACATAATGAAGGTTTACTATGGAGGGAATCATAACTGAATTCAACCAGCTGAAGAAGCTGGTCCATAGACTTAAACGAGAATGTGAACATGTGGAAGACGACGTAAAAGCACAGTTTGCCGAATTTTTAGTGGTAAGATGTCTTCCAAAACATTTCAGGCACAAAATGAACATTATTCACTTATTCTTCAAAACACAGAAAGCCCATTTTATAATACAGGAAGCTGATGCCGATCTAGAGGAGACAGAAGACGTCATAGAAAGGATACTTAAGCAGTCGTGTCGTCTGGCACAACACTTCTGTGAGAACGAGAAAACCTTCAACTTGGATGAGTTCCTGAGCACCTTCAGACAATTTTGCGAGAAAATTAAAGCATTCCAGCAGGTATATTCTCTTATTATTTATATAGCAGAATGAGTAAAACACTTTTAACAAAATGAGGTTGTGAATTATTTACAGGAACTGGGATCTCAGCGTCAACAAGAGGAATCGGCAGAAAGACGGAGAAGAGCGCAAGAAGGAACGTCCGATAGACGCAAAGGTTTGTACATGTACTCATATTACAAGAATAGTTCAATTTCATTCATTATACAAGGGTGTTACAATCCTTTCAAATTTAACCATGTATTTCCATTTCATCTTGTCATCCTTGTGCATCTTTTTTTAGTTTCCTTTAACGTCTCTGCTAAAGCAGAAGACAGGAAGATCGTTGATAACATTGTGGATGAGATACGCCGTGGTAAGGTGTTGAGGAGACTATCTCTGAGGAGGAAGACGTCTAATAACGTCACAGGAAGGGTGGGTTGAATGTGATCTGTGATACCAGCATGAAAGGCGATCTGTGATTGGACACAGGGAGGAGCAAGTGGAGAGAGCAAGAGGAAATTATCAATTTCTAGACCAGGGAGAGAGAAAGAATAAAAGAGAAAGAGGGGATATATTTTCGTGCTTCTGTTTTTCCATGTATTTGTTTCTGTTTCGATTTTCATTTAATTTGGAAATCTAATGCTGAATAAAAAAAAACAAATAAAATGTTACATTTTATTGATTATGAATCATACGACAAGTATTTGATCACTTAAAATAAACATACTTCCCAGATAAGATAAAAAAAAAGGATGAAATGCTTGATAAAGACAAGATGTGTTTGTGAATCTCCGACACTCTGCGTCGCAGCTCGGAGTAAAGTCAAACGTCAAGGCCAAGAGATTAAAAATTATGGCACCTTGAAAAGGTTTTTTTTCAATATAAATACACCTGTGAAATATGAATACTCAGTACTAACTGTTAAAAAGTCATGACCAAGGTAAAAGTTTTTTTCCCCTTAAGTACATATAGGCCAACCTCCAAGTTCAAAAGGTCAAAATAAAATGAACCTAGAAAGGATTTGCTACAAGAAATATACATACGAATTATGAAAGCCATTCAAAAGTATTACCAAATATATGTTGTTTTTTCAAAAGAAGGTCAAATTCCAAGGAAAACAAAATACAAGGCATTGAGACGTCTAACACCAATCATTTAATTCATTCAAAACGTGATATACTTAATCAATCATAGGTCAAGCTCTGAGGTCAAGATCAAGTGGTTAAATAGAAGGGACTTTTAACAAGCAATACACGTGTGGAAATGATACCCTTAGCTCCAAGGAATCAAAGTTATTGGGAAGGTTAAAGTTTTGGAGATATACCGACAGATAGACGAACGAATATAGCAAAACTATATCTCCCCGAGTACAGTAATTGATTACGGGAGCATAAAAAGCAAGTTTTTCTACTAAGCAATAGATAAAAGCTTATTGGAGACTTAATGAAAGGTAGCTATTTGCATATTTTTAAACAGAATATGAAAGCTACTAGTACTTGGAAACTATTTAATTCACGACTACCTACCTTGTGTTTTGTTTTAATTACTGAGTATCAAGAGGTGAAAGATATTTGGAGACTATTTAAGTTCATACCTGGCAGATCTGTTGCTGTTGCTGTTGTTGAGAATAATGTATCCTAAATATCCTAAAAAAAACAGCTGAGGCATATTTTGTTGTTCAAGTACAGAGTCATGGCCAGAGATCATTAACAATGAAAAGCTTATGTCAAAATCTTTATCTTTTACCGAAATGTTGTAGAAGACAAGTAAAATGATCCACAATGATTATATATTATATTTCTAATGTTACATCAACGGGGTTATGCTATTTGAAAGTTTTATTGACAATTAAAACATCTTACAGGTGATTGATAGTTTGAATGAAGTCTAAGTCTACTCCATTATATTGGGGCCTAGTCCCAGAACTTGAGTCAGAATTTTAAACATCCATAAAATGTTTTAATCTTGTTTTAAAAATAAAACTCTTATTCCGAGCATATCAGCAGACTGCTGATGCAAAATTGAAAATTTCATTCTGGATTGCTTAAGGTAGGATTCTTCTCTGGTTTTTGACTAGATGAAACATTCAAAGTATATTTGCTTATATGTCTTATATATTTAGGTGTAATGGATTTAAAAGACCATATTTTTCTTTCCTCATCACAATTGTACAACTTTAAATAGAAATGATAAACTGTGTTTGAAAAATAGTAGGGACTTTATTTTTGGCGGAATGGTGGCGTATGAAAATATCATCATTTCTGCCTCTCAAAATTATAATAGAACAATGAATTTAGATATAATTTTTTGATAATCAGAGACTTGCAGAAATTTTCAAATGTAAGTTAGATTAATAATAAGGGACTAAACTTTCAAAATATATCAAATAAGTATGATTTTTCAAACAAACTAGAACTATGTTAGCTATGAAACGCTTCCAATCAAAGTACAGAGTTGAGTCAAAAATCCATAAAAACTATTTTTTCTCTCTTAGTAAACGATCAAAACTTTTTGTTTTTGTATCATTTTGTACATTTATAAGACTACTTTATTATATATATATATATATATGTGAAAATAAGAAAAAGTTAAATATAGGAAGCATACGAAAATAACTAATATATCCTTAAAAATTAAGAAAAACAGAAAAAATTCGGATTAGCCAAGATCTAGTTTAGTTAAATTATTTATGTAAATTTGGTATTATCCTGCTATAGGCCTAATATAGTAAAATATTTTTATGCTAAAAGAACAATCTTTAAACTTTTGAAATAGAAGTAAGCATCACATGATTGACAGCAGTATTTTTTTATTCATAATGTCAAGAAAAAAAAGATAATGACCTTGACCTGACCTTGCCTCTAATATAAAAAGGTCAAATCTAATCTCACTGATACTATCACTAACTGATATTGTCTTCTTGATTTTGTTAAAATTTCATCAATTTTTGAATACAAGAAATATGAGAAGCATCCTACCTTAACGTCTACCTAGTTTCAGGGTCACATATAATTTTTGACTACCAGGTAAGGCTTTACATGTTTTATGGCCCCAAAACCAGATTCTTAGAACCAAATAAACTCTTTTTACCCTGTAAGTCAAACGGGGTTCGAAAAACGATGTTTTTTCTACACATCCTGTTTCTCAAATTCCCTCTAACATTTTAGGAGTATGCAACTCATACTTGTATTTAGAAAGTTGATTAACGGTGTCCTGTACATGTGAAATAAGGATATGGGAATTTCAACCCAGTGGCCAAATGTATGTTGAAAAACGATGTTTTGTTTTACAAAGGAGAAAAAAAACTTATTTCTTGAATTTTTCTCAAAATATTTTTTTTTAATTGTTCTTTGAAAAGAGAAAAAAGAAAAACCAACAAAAAAGTCTATTGGACGTCTGGCAATCTGAACAATAAATTGCTTTAATGACTTGACATTTACATGTAGATATTTTGAATAATTCTAGATTTTTTCATCTCAATTTTGAAATAATGTAGATTTAGAGACACATAAATGCAGTCTTACGACAGCATGATAGTTGAATGTGTCTTTGGATGTTGAGTTTTGTATACATTTCAAAGTATTTATCTAGTGGTAGACATTTACTCCCAATGGCATGTGGAATTATGTCTCCAATGGTACTAAATTGAAATCTGTGACTTTCTGGTAACAGGCTAAACAGCCTCAGTGGATTCAAGATTTTTGCTTACTTAGTTTTGGTCACTTTTCGCCTTACTCTGAGTGTATATTTTACACAATGTATTTGACCAAGTGACTAAGGTAAGAGTTTTGCTTACAAAATGATCTGTCGTGACCAAAATTTGCATAATATAACCTTATGTCAAAAAAATGTAAACAGACTACGATATATTTCTCTTAGACAAAACTGGTTGCTTTAAATGCAATCCATGACAGTGTAAAAGTTTGTACAAAGCCAGTAATCAAGTGAACAATTTTATATACTAGTATTAACATATTCCTGATCTTTGACTGTCATGCAATTTTCTATTTAACAAGAGGTACTGCTAAGTGTTTTTAAATTATGAAAAAAACATATATGTTTCAGTCTGTGTTCAAACCAAGCCAATTTTAAATTGTGCGTTCGTAATGAATGAATTATTATTGTTAGATAACATGATAAGAATTAATTTTAGAAGATTGATTTTAATATATAATACTAAAAGGACATTTTAAAAGAACATTTCAGGTATAGAAAAAGTAAAAAGTACTATTTTGTGTTCTTGATATTAAGTAATGCAATCCGTATTTTACAAAAAAAAATAACTTTGCTTACAACAGTCCTATCCTATACAATCGTTTTAAAATTAAAACATGAAAATCGAAGGACATGTGGGTTTATATTAATCCCAATATTAATTAATTTATTAGGATTTCATAGATAATTAATGAAACATTTATGTTGCTTTTTTTTGCCTATGCAATTCAGGAGCGCAGTGAAAATCTTATTGGCTTTCCATATATGTAGTTTAAGTGTTTATTATGAAACCTTCGGTTACGTACACTTATTTTTAGTTACTAACTTGTTTAAACGGAAAGTGTCTGGAGATTTTAAAGTTCTCTTTTATATAATTTATTGTACTGTCAGTGTTCTGAACCAGAAATTAAAAAAAATGAAAGTTTTTATTTCAATAATACGTATGCGCTTTGGGGAGTCATTACAATATCATATGTGAAACCAAAACTAGTCAACATTTTCTGACAATGGAGATAATGAATGCAGATATTGGTAACTCAAAGGCGATTTTCAATGCATTACACTCACGGGTAAGTTAAAAAATCCAAAGCATAGATTTATTCAGTTCATGTAGAAACTTCTAATTTTGAGAGAGAAAACCACAGATATTTATCAAACAAAATATTTTGGGTATTTTTATCTGTACATAAAGCAACTTTACAAGAATATTAATTTTTTTCAATGAATTTTTCTTTTCCATTTTGCATGTAGGAAATTCACCAATTTATTCTACTTTTAATCGTGTTTTGTACAACCTATATCTGATAGAAACTAGTTAGTCTGACAGGTAACTTTTATCATACCTTTATATACACCTAGCTGTTCTTATTACCTTTTTGTATATTTTAACAACATATTTTGTTCGGTTTTAAAGTGACCAAATTTGGTACTCCATAGAAAAAATTGTACTTGTTGGAGAAACCCACCCACTTCCTATCCATACTCTGGAGAGCAAGGAAACTCAGACGAGTTGGGATAACAACACCTCTCCAAATCTTTGTAGTGAAGGCTATAAAAATACACTGAAGGATGCATTGAATGAAAACTCGGAATCTGGTGGCGTAATGACAGAACAAACTCCAGCACCCCCTCCGCCACCTCCACCCTCCACCTTCTGCGTCACCTCGTGTCCATGTAACGCCTCTTGTACCCCCAATTCCTACACCAGAACCAAAGTGCAAACTTAAACACATCAAGTGGGATAAAATACCAAAAGTTTCTTCCGAAAGTAAGTACTTGGTTTTCATCCTTATGGTTAGATAATAAGGGATAGATAGAGAATACCAATAGTTTTACACGAATATCTAGCTCTCATACTTGTATTTAAATTTACATGAAGTGTATTTTTAACTTTTCACTGACTTGCAATTAATTTTTCAGTCTTTTCTTATTGTTTAGAAAAGAACATATGGAGGGATATCCTTGAAATGCCAGACAAAATTAAAGTGGAATATGCTGACTTGGAGAATTCATTTGCCAACAACGAAAACGAGAATGCCTCTCCCAGGACATATAGAAAGACTAAAGTAACTATTTCCTTTTGTTAAAGTAGCAGAGCAAACATGAACCTCCAGAATATCAGAGGTGGGATCAGGAGCCATGGAGGAGTAAGCATCCCCAGCTTAAAGCTCACACCGCCGTTTGCTCCTTGTCATGATAGGGAAATAACGTAAGAATCCGTCGACTATACATTCAGTTTGTAAATAAGGGCCTAACAATTAGTTTGAAAAAAGTCATTCAGCATTTGTTTTGGTGACAAGATCATTGTATATCGACCATATGCAAAGAACGCACGAAATGATGACTTTAAACAAGAATAGATTGCTGATATTCTTGTTTTATCAACTTGTTAGTCAATAATATACCTCCTTTTGGAAATTGTACATATATATATCAGATGTACGAAGAACATGTTCTTGTGTATCGAATCATCTGAAAGATATAAACCCCGTATGCAGGTGAGGAAGGTATAATTGCTGCATAAGTATGGGAAGTTGACGATTGAGAAGTTCAAGACATCACGTTTATTATGCAAATTGTCTGTTAGATTCGCGTTAACATCTTTTTCAAATAAAATATCCAAATATGAAACAAATTTTTCAGACTCTGTAGTATCTCTTATCTCAAGCTCACCGGGATAAATCGTATCCACGTGACAGTATGGAAAAAAACCATTGTTAATTGACAATTCGTCGTCGATATATCTAAATGTCGAGTGTTTTTTTTTCACGAATAAAATTTTGGACAAAGTCTGCTTACTTTATATGAGAACAGAAATAAATCTGCTAATAACGGGACGCAATTGATACCCATCGAAATTCCAGTCGATTTTTGAAAGATGTTGTCTCCAAAAACCACATAGATATTGTCAACCAGGAACTCAAGCATCTTTTTTATGTTAACTTCAGAGAAATTGTGCTACAATCAAAATGTTTTAACAAACTAATTTTGAATTGACAGATGACAAAATAAGTAGATTTCAATTTTAAATGAAAAAGCAGCTGTCAATGCATTGTCAAAAAAGCATGAACATTAAATTATCAGGGTAATGGTTGTATATAAAGTTGAAAAGTCGTAATTTTAAGCTGTTGATTTAGGTAAATTTTTGCGATTCAAATTTTCCAAAGGTTCCTTGGAATTTTTAAGTATCCACATCTAATTTACACTTCCGGAATAAATTTAAACAGATTACATACTTTTGACGTTTCTCATTCACTACTGATTATATCTTAGTGAGAAGTTAAGAAAGAGGTTTGGTTGAATATTTGCTGGAACTCACTATGAATCTTTGATTTTAAAGATTTTTTGAAGTTTCAAACTCCAATAAAGATACTTGCATGATATTTCAAATTCATTTTGGTTGTTTGAAATATCAAAAATATTTTTAAAAAGATTGACATACAATTTCAAAGTATTTCTTCCTTAGAAAGGGAACTATGAGTATAAGTAGGATTGTCACTTGTAGAATTAATCCCAAGCTTTTCTAAAATACAATTCGCACGATGAGCCTTTCAAACGAAGACAATGTTTTACCTGCTTTGTCAGCAAAGACCAGTCCGTACTGATTCTGTAATCTATCTAATTCTTTTTTTTTACTTCTGTATTATTGAATACAGAAGATAAGGTAGTTTTCACATTGCCCCTCAATATTCTAATGCGCAATTGTATCAAAGACCTGATACATTTATTCCATTCTGATTCTTCTCATATTTCTAATATTTAAAAATTAATGAAATTTTCACAGAATCAAGAAGACAATATTAGTAAGTGATAGTATCAGTGAAATTAAATTTGAGCGTTTTATATTAGAGGCAAGGTCAGATCAAGGTCATTATCTTTTTCCTTGACATTAAGAATAAAAAATACTGTTGCCAATCATGTGAAATCTTCTTCTATTTCAAAAGTTTAAAGATTGTTCTTTCTGCATAAAAACATATTACTATATCGGGTATATAGCATGCTATTACCAAATTTACATAAATAATTCAACTTAACCGGATATTGGCTGATCCGAATTTTCTCTGTTTTTCTTAATTTTTTAGGATATATTAGTTATTTTCATATGCTTCCTATATTTAACTTTTTCTTATTTTCACATATAATAAAGTAGTCTTATAAATGTACTAAATGATACAAAACCAAAAAATTTTGATCGTTTAGTAAGAGAGAAAAAATACTTTTTATGGATTTTTGGCTCAAATCTGCACTTTGATAGGAAGCGTTTAAAAGCTAACAAAGTTCTAGTTTGTTTGGAAAATCATATTTATTTGATATATTTTGAAAGTTTAGTCCGTCATTATTAATTTAACTTACATTTGAAAATTTCTCCAAGTCTTCGATTGTGTAAAAATCATAACTAAATTAATTTTCTATTATAATTTTGAGAGGCAGAAAAGAAGATATTTTCATACGCCACCATTCCGCCAAAAATATAGTCCCTGCTAGTTTTCAAACGCAGTTTACCATTTCTATTTAAAGTTGTACAATTGTGATGAGGAAAGAAAAAGATGGTCTTTTGAATTCCTTACACCTCAATATATCCACAAGTCATTTTACGTTATTTATTACGCTATGTGACAGTATACAAAACTACCAGTTTTAAAAGGCGTATTTAACACATTTTCGGTTCTCTAACTTCAAAAAATCTAATTGAACTGTAAAGATAAATTGTTAAACAATCTAAAAATTATAATTTTATAATTTTTTATCGCTGTATTTTGTTTTAATTCCTATCAAATGTTCAAGCATGTTCTGAAATAAAACGTCACGATTTTAGCGCGTCGTAAAAACCGCATTCTTTTATTCCGCTGTTTATAGGACAACAGAGGATATATTCAGATTTCTTTGTACAGTGGTAGATACAGCTTATTATTCTGAATATAATGATACCAATCACGACTACTCAGATTCGTATATTGCTATGATTATGGATAGTCAAATGTAAGTATTTTTTCGGAGAGTTTTTTCACTCGTTTGACGAACCGGTTGCATATGTGTTACAATAATAGATCGAAAGAGAATCTTCTCCTCTTTAAGAAACTGTGTAGATTTATTTTCCTTACATCGGCGCTAAGAAGCGATCTTTCAAATAACAACACAACATATAGCCAGCGTGAATGATATTTGACGTCATTTTCACGCCCTCCACGATTCCTGGAAATTATTTTGTAATGGAGTTTGTTTACTGTAACTATAGAAATATTCAGAGGGGGATAACTCTCGATGTCTTTTTTATGGGGTACCCGAAGGGATAATTTTAAATATAATAATTTTTTTATCTAAGAAAAATACTAATTAAACATGTCAAAAATATAATAAAACAAGGAACGATGATTAGGACTGAAAAAGAAAACTTCTATAAAGTAAAATTGACGTTATAATTTTGAAGCAATAGAAAATTATAATCATGAGTAAGAAATTAAATAAAAATGTAAGAAAATAAGTACCTAGTGTAAAGAAAAAATACAATAGCCTTCTGATTTTTTAATTAAAAGAAATGTAAATAAATTCAATTGAGTTCATGAATAAATTAGTTTATTGTATGATATGCTAAATTCCAGAAGAACGTGTTTACAAAATTCATGTCACAGAAAATTTTGTAAGGTACGTGGGATATCTTTTTTTTATAACGTTCATTCAGCTTGTCTCATATGATTTTTTTCCATTGATGTACAGTTTATATCCATACATTGGCATTTTATTGAAACTTAATATATATGTTTTTATTATTTTTATATACAACACAAATGTAAAAATAGTATTTGCCAGGTGCTCATTTTTTTCAAGAGTCAATAAGGCCTACAAATATTCTATATTCGTTTTCCATGGATGTAGATCATATGCATTTAATCTAATATGTTGTGTAGATTTTATTATTTTACTTAGATTATATTTGACTGGTAAATACTATTTCTGAAATTTCTAAGTATTCTTGATTACAACACTAACAATAAATTACATGCGTGTTAGGGCATAAACGTCGGAAGCAAATTGAAAGTGGGGTGGCTGATTGAAAGTGGGGGGGGGGCGGCTAAACCAACAAAAAAGGTAAACCACAATTTTCAATGCCTAAAAAATATCTATCTTTGAAAAAAAGGGGGGTTAAGACCCCTGTACCCCCCCCTCCCCGGTTTCGACGCCTATGTAGAATATGAACATATGGATGGGTAGACGGATGAATAGTAAAAATCAAATAGGCAAAATAATATTACTGATGCATCAAAGAGGTCTAAAATTTAAACAAGAAATTAAAATTGTGGTCCCCCAGCTGCATTTCATTTCTGGTATTTTTCACTGAGAGCATCTCGGGCGGCTCATACATCGCACCTCGGAGGTTTGAATGGAGCCTAGCGGAGTCAGCCGAGGATTGCCGATTGGAAATTTTTCGATATTTCAACTTTTCATGGCCGACATGTTTTAGTTTTCATTTCTGACATTTTAAAATTTTCATTTCTGACTCTTTTCAGATTGTACTTTTTGGTTATTAAAACAGGATTGAAGAATTCACTTATGAAAAATTTCATTTACGTGATGAAAAAAAATTTAAAGTGTATATCAAATGTCTTAGACATTGACATCTAATTTAGTGAACATACATGGGGATGAAAGTGCTGCATGTACCGATGTACTATACATGTACGTGTATAGACAAAATCTTTAATTTGTTTTACCGGCTGTTTGTCTCTATGTGGGTAATATTACATTATTTATGGCATATTGTGCCAAATATGAACGCCCTATAATATGTCATTCAATAGTTATAACTAAAGTTGATTTTTTGAAAATTAGGTCAAACATATAGGTCCAGATCAAGGGGGTCAGAAATCATATCAATGAACATGTTAAATATGAAAGCATTATCTCTTCTCAATCAGAAGTTATAAGGGGAAAATTGCATTTTTGAAAAGTATGTCAAACGTCAAGGTTCAAGGTCACAAGGTCAAAATCCATAGTGTATTTAGAAATGATAATATACATATGAAATGTGAAAGCTCTATACAGTGTATTTTCCATCGTCACAAACCACGACTAAAATGTACAATCCTATCACATACTAGTAAGCGGACGCCAAACCGTGGCTTGTGACTTTGTATCTTTTCTCATTCAAAAGTTATGACCAAGGTTCAAGTTTTTGAAAAGTATTTCGAACTTCAAGATCAAGGTCATGAGGTAAAAAATTATTAGGGGCCGCCAGGAGGCGGTCGGTTACTCGATATGAAAGTTTGAAGTCGCCGTGCGTTTCTGCGGACTTAGAACAATTTAAATAAAAATATTTAATATTTATATTATATAGAATATTAAAAAAAGCTATTTTAAATGTTTAACAAAAAGCACAATAATCATAAAATCAAAATTTTATAAATAATGGGTGTAAATGTTTCATCCAATCCTGATTGACAAACTCTAACATGACAGAGACTTGAAAGAGAAGAAATGTAGTGGTGGATCTAGGGGGAGTTGGGGGTTGGGGGGTTGGGTTGTTAACATTCTCTAAGAGAGAGCGAGGAGCCCCACATATTTTATATTTGTTGCGAAAACTACTTTAACATTAAACTTCTACCAGGGTTCGTTTACAAGTACCAAACTGAGTGCAGATACGCAGAAGTCTATGGACAGTTTGCTTATACAAATACAGTTTATTGTATATGCATTATGCATGAAGAAAATCGGCAATGTCGCATGCACGTGTTTTATGTCACGAGGATATTTTAATAGATAAATGTAAGAAATTTTAAAAACAGATCACGCAAATTTCAGTTTCTTATTACTATATCAAAGGAACAATTAATTGGGTTTGCGGCCGATTTTTGACGCTTGCGACAATATATAGGTTTCTTGTAGTGTATTTAGAAAGGTCTTGTCATAGTTTAAACACATGAATAATATAAAATTCTATCTCTTCTCTGTTCTAATTCTAAAGAGATGACCAAGGTTGAATTTTTGTGACATACGAACAGATTTACAGTCTGACTGACAAACAGACAGACGAATAAGATTTAAAGAAACCTCGATCGCTTTCGCAAAAGCGGGGCAAATCAAATGTTTTACACCAGAGAGAGAGAGAGAGAGAGAGAGAGAGAGAGAGAGAGAGAGAGAGAGCTTTAATAATTCACAAAAAATTCGGACAACCTTTAACACACATTAGGAAAGATCTACATGTTTAACTAAATGTCGTTCAAATGAATTTTAAATTAAATTTCCCCCTCCTTTTTCTTTTCAGAATTTATCATATGCTGCTGTCATATCTATGACTTATATTCTTCTAGTTTTTTTTAGTTATTCAGAATATTAGTCTCCACTTACATATCGGAATAATTTAAGATTTACATCACGCTCCCAGTTAATACTAGTTCATTACCAATTCTCCGCATCATATCAAATGTATTCGTATGAAGAATTTAAAATACAATTTTTTGTTTTTAATAATTTACAACAAAAATTCATGATTTTTAGTTTCCTTATATAATAAGTGGATATCACTCCAACTCTCTATAAATCCCATGCGCGGATCCAGGAATTAAAGTTAGAGGGGGCGCCCATAATCGGCAGGGATCTGGTTTAAGCTGAATTCTAGAGATTTTGTAGGAAAAATTGAGGTTTACCGAGTAGACATTTTTACATTTTCTCGACGAAACTATGATTTACGCTAACTTTGACAATTTTAGGGGGCGGATGCGACCCCCTTTAATCCGCCACTGAATTTTGTAATTGCAAGCATTGTGCCCAACACAAAGATTAATTTTACAAAAGGATAAATACAGTCTTTAAATTTCTAGTAATTAATGAAAAAACCCAGTGACCTTGACTGTGACCTGTATGTTAAAAATAGTTTTTTCGTTTTTAGTTAACCTTTGCAATAACTTTTGAACCACAAGAAATAGAGACTTCATTTTTGGTATCCATATTTTACTAATCATGTTCTCTCAAATGACACCAAGGTCAATTGCCTTGTGACCTTGACTGTGACATATGTGCCAAAAAGTTTTTTTTTTATTTTGTCGTTGCCGGGCGCATAGTGTTTCACAAACAAATCTTGTTTTAAATTAATTTGTGATCATTTTTATTGATTGGATTTGTTGACGTCTTTTTATAAGCATAACGTCAACGTAACGTTGCGTGTCCCATGTGACCCAATTAATTATACTGGAAGAAGACTTACTATCTAATGATTCAAGTCAATCTAGGTGTTTGATGCAATTGGACTTTAATAACTCTGATTCTGGGCAAAGGAAATAAGAAGAGAGAGATTATATTTTGAATACATTACCTTAAGTTTTGACCTCAATGCTACTAGGTATTTTCTTCAGAAATGTGGTCACACACTAGAACAATACCTTTACATTTCGCAATCTATATTTAGTAACAATGCTTGACCAGAAAATTTCGAAATTATATTTTTCTTAAACAATTTTTTATAAGCTTTGATTTGATATATAACACAAGTGTTATATAATAAATTTAAAATTTGACTTGTGGTTGCTAGCTTGTTGACATTCTCTAGCAGTCTCCAGAATTTAAACATGTTCTTGAAATGTTCGCTAAGCTACGGAAGCGTATTGCTGCCACTTGAAAAAAAAAATATTGTAAGTCGTACGTACGACATAATAAGTCGAACGTACGACATAGTATGTCGTACGTACGAGATACTAAGTCGTACGAACGAGATACTATGTCGTACGTACGACATACTAAGTCGTACGTACGACATACTAAGTCGTACGTACGACATAATAAGTCGTACGAACGACATAATAAGTCGTACGTACGACATAATATTAAGTCGTACAAACGACATAATGAGTCGTACGTACGACATACTAAGTCGAACGAACGACATAATAAGTCGTACGTACGACATAATAAGTCGTACGAACGAGATAATAAGTCGTACGTACGAGATACTAAGTCGTACGAACGAGATAACATAAACCCCTTGTAGCCATGTGTTTATGTTACTTATACGATATAATATGTAGTTATTCGGTTTTCTTTATAATATCATGAATAGACGGGCGTGCCAATAGTTGTGCTTTTGATTACTAAAACGGAACAACCTAAATTTCATATACATATGTAACTTCAATCTATTTAACAGTTAAAAAAAGTCAATTTTACATTTTGACTAAGAAGTCCTATCCAAAGCAGCCCCCCTCCACCCCTCAAAGAATCTGATAATTTGATACGTTTTTATCGAAAGAATATTATAAATT